>OU015467.1:31046068-31430564 GCA_907164805.1 Brachyptera putata | reverse complement strand
GTCACATAGTTGATTCTCGTCCTCGAAATTCATTGTTGAATTTCTCAGTTCTGTTGTTATTTATTCATATGGTTATCAAATTCGAACACAAATCCGGTCTCCGTTTCAAAATCGAGTTTAATTTAAAGATTTTAGAGCAAAAATCAACTTGGTACTATTGCCATGGTATATAGGGTCCTATATAGAATTCTGGAATCCTTCTAATTACTTTTCCATTAGCATTATTAGCAAAATTTCAACGGAATAACTCTTCTGAAATGTCCTCTTGTCTTCCTACAAAATTTTAGCCGAATCAAAAATGATGATTTTTATGACTCTGAAAAGTGGCTGGAAATTGCAGTTTTTGGGTAATTCAGACACCTTTTTCTTGGAAATGGCTGATGCGAGTATAGCCAAATTTGCTGAGGATTTAGGGACCATCAAGTTATACTCTTAAAAAAATACTAGAACATCATAGCTCTCACCAGTTGATAGAAATTAATTGCGAAAGGTCCAAAAGTACCTTAGTTAAGCCTGTACATTTCGGTCAAAAATTTTTGTCCTCTGAAATTCATTGTTGAATTTCTCAGTTCTGTTGTTATTTATTCATATGGTTATCAAATTCGAACACAAATCCGGTCTCCGTTTCAAAATCGAGTTTAATTTAAAGATTTTAGAGCAAAAATCAACTTAGTGTACTCACCATTGTGGGCCATTATCTTCTAGTCCATATTACATTACTTTGGCTGTACATAGGCCCATTGGGATGTTGTTTCTTCTACTTCTTCATTTTCAACTGACTATGTGAATATGTAATCGTAAATGAGTGTTATTAATACAACAGAATGAATTATTGTTGATGTGAATTTGAATGATTGTGTGATTGTTGTTAACTGTGTGATTGTATTGAAATTAATATTCGACCATCTATACTTGTTACATATGAACCATTGAATTGTATAAAAACTCCAGAATAAAATAAAATGATAATAATGATGATAAATATTTTTTCAATAAGACTTTCTCCTACTGCCTCCGTTTGCCGCATACTTCGATCAGATTTCCAATTAATTTGCACAATTTAAAAGCTGCCCGCACAGGTATTTAGCTAACTTCCTTTATATTATGTTTCCCGCGTATCTCAAGTCAGAGAATTTTCAAATTTTCAAGCTCCCCGCAAGGTATACAGCTAACTTCCTTCATATTATGTTTCTCGCGTATCTCAGTCAGAGAATTTATAAATTTTCAAGCTCCCTGCAAGGTACACAGCTAACTTCCTTCATATTATGTTTCTCGCGTATCTCAGTCAGAGAATTTATAAATTTTCAAGCTCCCTGCCCGGTTTACACCTAACTTCCTTCATATTATGTTTCCCGCGTATCTCAGTCAGAGAATTTATAAATTTTCAAGCTCCCTGCCCGGTTTACAGAGCTAACTTCCTTCATATTATGTTTCCCGCGTATCTCAAGTCAGAGAATTTTCAAATTTTCAAGCTCCCTGCAAGGTTTACAGCTAACTTCCTTCATATTATGTTTCCCGCGTATCTCAGTCAGATAATTTATAAATTTACACGCTCCCTGCAAGCGTATACAGCCAACTTCCTTCATATTATGTTTCCCGGGTATCTCAGTTCAAGTTTGCTGGAAATTTCAGTTTTTTGGTAATTCAGACACTTCTTTTTTGAAAACCTAGGGAGACCTATTTGTTAAGGATTTAGGAATCATGAGGTAATAATCATAAAAAAATACTAGAACATCATACGTTTCACAAGTTCACAGAAATTTATTGCAAAAGTTAAAAAAACTAGTGACTTCGATATCGAACCTGATGAGTCATTCTGTCTCCTTCCCCGCTGTCTCCTTCTTCACTCACTTCTTCCTCCAGCTGCCGCTCCAATTCTTCCAACTTTCTCAGTTTTCCCACCATTTCTCTCTTCAACATTTCCTTCAATGCTATCAATCCACTTAGTTCTCAGACGACCTACCTTCGTTTCCCTCTTGTCCCTACACTTGAACCTTTTTTTTTCATGAGACGCAAAACTAATTTTATTGTTGATAGAATACATTTTGGAGCCAACCTTCAGAATGAAACTAAACAATAACGTGACTGCAACGTCAATTTAAGCAAAAAGTCACAACTAGGTAATAATTGAGTGATAGCTGACAAAAAAAGATGTAACTGAAATAATCAATGGTAATATTAATTTTGAATTTGTATTAAAATGGTAACTGTGAGAATTTATCTCCAGATCTAGTTTATGGATCATTCGTGCTTTTAAAAATGATTATTTGCTACAATGTATAAGAATTGTGTACACTTGACACCAAAAATGGGAAATTTATTCAGAGTCCCCAAGTCAATACTAGTAGGTTGCCTGCGAAATTGTATCAGGAGCTCAGTGAAGTTAGAAGGCAACTACTATTTGTTTGACTAGTATTGCCTTGGGGAAAATTTCCCAATTTTTGTGCTGTTTAAACTGTACATAGGGCATGTTAACTAAATTGTTTGCTTAATTACCACACCAACAGCTAGGTAATTTGGTTGAATTGACTTGAATTTTCAAATTTATAGTAACACAATTTCTATTATCTCATCATATTATCTCATGTATAGTATCACACAAAAAAAGTTTTCACAGAAAATAAGGGGAGGTAATCTTACATTTATAACAAACTTCAGATGTATTTTTTTAACAATCCTTCAATTTCAATTTCACTACTTTTGTTGTACACATAATTATATTAGTTTAATAATATTTCAGGATTTTTTTTGTATTCAATTTTTCATTACTTTTGTAAATAACCATTGTACTTCCATGTATTGATTTTATTACGCTGTACCATTTTGGTATGACAGCTGTCGAATAAAGACATTCTCTCATAAAATCTATAACCAAGAATCTATTGGGTACTTGGCCACCCGATTGTACACATCACACAACTTATGTTGGCGGTGCGTACAGACGGCCTTGAAAAGTAAACACTATTACTTTAGTCTACTTATTTCATAAAGTATTATTGTTTCAAAGACAAGGAATCCATATAATTCAGTTTACTCAATTACTTTTAATTAGTTCTCATTTTTAATTGATGTAAAAAAGAAAATGCTCTTTATTACGATTTGACACAAGAAACCTAATTACAGAACCATAACAAGGTGAATGAACTATAGGTATAGACAAATAAACATAACTAGTCCAGATGCTTGATGCGCTATATGAACCGAGACCAAATGTAACAGGTAAATGTGTTTTATGCAAGCATTAGGTAAAGGAATACCACAGCAGATATGAGTAAGTAGAACTGTTGGGTAGTATAACTATGAAAATTAAGGTGCGTGTTTTGAAGTTGATTTGATGACAAAGTTGAACCAGGGACATTATTTAAACATCTGATTTATGATTTATTAGCTGACAACGCACTCGAGATCATTTTAATTATACACATTTTAATAACCGGTATTATAAAATTGTCGTATTTTCCACACCAAAAATGACAAAAGTGATCCACTATCTTTTTCCAAGTGCCTTCAATATTGCTGATAAGTTTTACCAAAAATTAAAAGATAATTTCTAACAATGATATTACAGTATTGAAAAAATATCTTCATACTACTATACAGTACATTTGAAATAAAAGTACACCTACCAAATATTTGAAAAAAATCAAAAAATATTGAAAACATTTTCTCTCAAACTGATATTCTCAACAAAGCTTACCAGTATATATAAATTTTCAACGATATTTTGTCCAAATATGCAAGGTATGTGTTTTGTTGTATTTGAAACTAAAATTATAAACAATCATTTTTATTTGTAGTTAAAATTTAAAATGAAAATATTTCTCGACAAAATGCCTGTCAAATGGTTTGACACTAATGCCCTTTCCAGTCAAAAAACTCTTCCAATTCCATCATCAAATAGATACGATCGCTGTGCATCGGAAGAGAGAGGAGCGAGCACTTGCCCTCTCTCTGTAGTAACAAAACCAAACAACAATAATACAAATACAGGCGTGAGAAAGCGGTGAAATGAAGTCCGAACCAAATCTTCACACACCCAGCGTCCAACACACTCGACTGAATTTATAAGAAATGAGTATTTCGGAAAACTCAAATCATACTTTAGAAAAAAAATGTAAAAAAAAAAAAAAAAAAAAAAAAAAAAAAAATGGGATCTATGCTATTGCATGGATACGCAACTCGTACAGACTCGACAGAGCTAAGAAACGCGTGGATGAAATGGAATATATGACCAGATGCTCACCTTTGGAACGCAGTTGCTCATCCATCGGTACGATAGCTACAATCCAACGTACCACTAACATCACTATTACTCAACTGTAGACAGATAATTACATTTTCAAATTAGCATACTGAAAAAATACACCTCAATTTTTATTTTCATTTTATTACTGGCAAATAATAACACAGAATTGTAAAGCTGCACAAAAGACGTTAATCTAGTGCTCCTATAAATATATAATATAAACACAATCTAATGGTAATGGAAATTCTCAGTTAAAATACTAAGAAATGTATAAAATATAAAAGGTAAAGTGATATATCGTTATACATCATTAACGAAATCTTCGTCCATTTTCACGAATCTGTCGTTTAAATCCGTCGGTACTTCGATGCTACTGAGATTAGCGTGTTCTTCTCCGATCTCATCTTCAGTCCTACAGACAAAAACATGAACCAGAATTAGAGTTGTGGCTATACAGCATTTAGTTTCACTTTTGGTAGCCTATTTAGGCCTATTTATTTCTATATTGGGTTTAATGACGCACTGTTATGATAAGTGAGATCTAATGGCGTCGGATGGATGATTAATGAGATGATGAGATGATGAGATGAAGGTGCTTGGGTAATGGGAAGGAAGCGGTCATGGCCGACTTATTGTAGGAACCATACCGGCATTCGGCTAGACTACAGAGGGAAACCATGAAAAACCCCTGTAAAGATGGTCGGCGGCGGGGATCGAACCTCGCCTCCCGGATCACATGAAGCGAGCGCGTTAACCACTGCGCTGCATGTGCCGGTGGTAGCCTATTCTTATGTGAAATATAGCAATGTAGCAAACTACTGAAAACAGGAGCTGCAAACTCTAGATCAACAACTGCGGGATTATTAACGGAAATTACACGTTCTTTCGGACTTTTCCGTGTGAGGCGGGAAGTTGATCGAACATCACTTATTTTTGATAAGTTTCCGAGGAGAGACATAACAATTCTTTTCAACTTGAAATTTGTTTACTCCAGTTAATTTTATAACTGAACACACTTTTCAAAAATAATATTTTACACGATCAAGCTCAATATCTTCAAAATCATGCTAACTTTTAATAAAAAGCTAAATATAGCTAAATACTATGAAAAACACATTTATATGTGGTGAAATGAAATAGAATATGAATTAATCTAAACACCATGACACATAAAGAATACCAAAAATATAATATCCTTGTAAAATATTTGGATTTGATAGTTTATTAAATGCCAAATTCTTATAACTCTAACCATAACATTAATACCGGTACTAGATTTATTAGCACAAAGTATGAACTTGAAATGTACTTAGATAGGCCTATAATATTTTGATTAAATATGACTCTTTGCTATCACATAAAATTATTAAAACCGAAATTTAAATTCAAATTTAAATAAAATCTACGCAGCTAACACTAATTTTGTCAAAGACTATGTGCACATTGTCACAGTTCAGTCATGTGACACATTATCACTGCTGTACGCAGCTCGTAACTGACCTTATGAGAATATCCACGACGTTCTCGCACGACAGCAAGACTGGCCGATCCTTCTCGACCTTGTGCAGCTCCCGCAGGATCAGATAGGCGTTGCGATCCCGCAGGACTTCTCGGCTCTCTCGGGTCGCACACAGCTGAAACACGGAACAAACACTTCAAGAATACGCACACGAATTGGGTGTATTTATTTATTTATCTCTACAATCATTAAGAGTAATATGTATCACTTTATTATTATCATTACTTGTATAACTTTTATTATATTTTTACTGTTATTATTACTGAAAAACTATACCATTATTATTACTACTGGTATGTTACAATATATCATCTTATTAGCATAGCATTATTATTTATCATCATATTTAAATTTCATTGACAGTTGGTTATATGGAAGATCAATAGGGCAGTGACCCAGTCCTGCCAAAAAAAAATTGAATATCGCCTTTTTTGTTCTATATATACATTTTACTATTTCACTTCCCAAGTACCATGTATGTATTTTACAAAATAAAGAAAATTGAATTGAATTGAATTGGAAAGGGAAAGAAAGAACAACAGCATATTTGTATTTGACTGTAGACTTATACTCTTCGTTATCAACAAAACTACCGTATGTAAATATTACCATCTGCCACCGGAAGGTACTTCTATACCATTGATTATATGGGAGTGGGTTAAAAAAATGAATGATACAAGCACGAAAACGATGGATCCGGGAACGATGCACAGAGGTTTCACCGTATAACCAAATCAAACCAAACGGTAGCGCCCACTACTGTGTACCTGTTGCAAGGCCTCGAGCAGCATCTTCCTGATGTCCGGGTCTTCCTCCCGGCTCTTGTCCGCCGGCAGGTACTGGAGGTCGATCGGCAGCTTCTCGTTATCCTCGTCGTCGAACTCTTCGGGCCCGGCCAGCGGCAGCAACAGCCGCGGCAGAATGTCCACCGTCGGACCCAGCAGGTAGCCGTGGCAGTCTGAAACAAAGTAGCCCGAGGTGCGGTCAATTTTCACTTTCTTATTTAGAATTGTTTACGAAACTCTAGGTGTGGTTTCTTGAGAACAAATCAGGAGCCAACGATCCCATTTGCCTGTCGCGATTCAACGCCTACTTTGTTTTTGAGTTTATTCGCCATTAATTCCGGATCATAATCCTCTGTGTTATCTTGTAAGAATTCGTAAATGAAGTGACAGTAGTAACATTTGAAAAAAAAAAATCAAGATTGTTCCTGAAAGTATATATCATAGACGATATACTTTTATTGACGTTGATAATTTGTGAAAAAGTTTGATGTTGATGGAACTGGAGATTACTTGGGCAAATTTTGTAAAGAGCGATTGATACGTATATTTGTTTTCGTCCTTGTATTGTGACACATCTGCGTTTGAATTTAGAGAGAGAGAGAGAGAAAGAGAGAGAGAGAGAGAGAGAGAGAGAGAGAGAAAGAGAGAGAGTACTCACCAACTTCGAAGCAGCAGTTTCGTAGAACCCCCACAACACCACCTCGTCTCACAAGCGAATCACTGTACTCTGTGAACGGCAACAATCGTTGAAGCAAACCTCGTTCACGATCTAGAAGATATCTGAGTCAGAACAAATTTTAGATATTACTATATATATAGGCCTACAGATCATTGTTACGTTGATCATGAATCATCTGCTCAATCACCTGATCAACAGCTAGGTACTTGGGGATACAAATGAGCAAGAGATTTTTCCAAACCCCTCTGCTTACGATTTTTTTTTTTATATAGGCCTTTTGGGTTTTAACGACGCACTGTAATGATAGCAAAGATCTATTGACGTCAGATGGATGATTAATGAGATGATGAGATGATGAGATGAAGGTTCCCTGGCACAATCTAATTGGTTACCGGTATCTGGGTTTTGAGATATATATTTATACCATCTACTTTGTGTGCATAGAGTGCCAAACTTGCTGGGACTTTATTTAAATTATTCATCACTAGATAATTACCTTCTCATTGATTTTGTCTGGGTAAGATTAGATAGCAACGGTCCAAGATAATGTAACTTAGCGCCTTTAGTATTATAACTTGTGTTTGAACAAATTTCCACAAGCTGGTCAATCGTAACGCTGGCATCTTCGATCAAAGTTGCCATCTGTTCTGCGTGGCTTGATGTTCGGCTCAAGTTCGAGAGTACCATGCACGCCGGATCAGCCAGTTGAGATTCTGGATCCAGTACGATATTCAACATGGCTAACACAATGCTTCCGTTCTCCTCCAGCAACGCTCTCGCCCCGCCCTCCTCGGCGGAAATATTCACCAGAGTTAATACAGCATCTTTTGCAATGCCCGTCGAACCATCACCACACAAACGCACGATTGTCGTGAAAAATTTGGGCTGCCGAAGCAATGTCTCCCGACCTTCTCTAGTACCAGTTAAACCTAAACAAAAATTACATTACAAGAGAATATCATTTCAATGACAGTTGTCAACTATATGTGGAATTGTCAAATAGAGAGAAATAGGCCTACTCATTAATATATGGGCCTACTTTCACGTGATTCCGTTGAAAGTTACTGCTTGATTTATAGGAACTCACTGACACGTTCGATCCGTTAAGTTCCTGGTCAAGGCCTGTAAGTTGTGAGACATACAGAATTACTGATATCACCGGCACCTGTAGGGCCTACCACCGGCAAAATTGTCTGATCATTGTGACGACTCCAAAGAATTCCATAGGCCTACGACAAACTCAATGCGTAGGCTTACGCCTACACCGTTCCAAGTCGACAACTTTAGGCAGCTTCAGGATTCAATGCTTTAGGCATTAAGTATATAACCTATATACTTGATGCTTTAGGCATTAAGTATATAACCTATATACTTGATGCTTTAGGTCTGCACAGTGGATGGCCAAAAGGATGTCACTACAGCATGTCATGGTGTGATTTGATCTTACCTAAAACGTATTGAAGAGAAACGCCTTTCAAGTCCAGACGTGATTCCATTGTAAGAAAACCAAGCATTTCTGAGAGCGACGGATTCATTTTGTTTTTAATTTTCAATCACGTGTAAAAGTTTAAAATAATGTAAATGTTTCAAACACCTAACCTTTCCTAAAATTCCACCACCATGCTTGTTCCACTGGCCACTGGTCACGGCCTACTGGAATCTTGCACTGTGCAAATCCTATCGTGTCGTGACCATCCGACGACCGTACGACGATTCGATATACCATGGAAAGTAAGGCTTGAAAATTGTTTTCAGAATCCATAATTTAGTCCTATTGTTGTTGTAGCTCAACGTCACCTGCCTATCAAAATGGCACATTACCTGTTACTTGGAATATGCTTATTTATATCAACACAATCAATAAACTGCAAAGGTTCTGTACCATTGGATTCTTACACATTTGATAAGGTTAGATGAGACCACACTTACTGCCGACTTTTGAGGGTTATTGACACTTGTCATAAATGACAGAATTGAAATGTTCCTTGCATGTATGTATTTATTTATTTACAGATAGTATCGAAATTCAAGGCTGCGGTCATCAAGTTTGATGTGGCATACCCATATGGTCCAAAACATGATGAGTTTACAAAAGTATCCGAATCTGCTCATATGCTTCCCGATCTTTTAATAGGAGATGTGGGAATTAAGGACTACGGGGAACGTGAGAACACAGGTAGGCCATGGTCAGGTTCAATTTCTCTCATAATTGGCACTAAATGCTGACTGATTTAGTTACGTCTTACATTTTCATTTTTTCAGATCTTGCGGAACGTTTCCATGTTAGCAAAGATGATTTTCCCGTTATCAAAATGATTGTGGCTGGGAAGCCTGAACCATTCACCTTCAGTGACCCAGAATTCACTGCCGATAATATAAAGAAGTTCATTCGTAGCAAGTCTGGAATTCATATAGGCCTTCCTGGATGTTTAGAGTCTTTTGACAAATTAGCAGGGACGTTTTCTCAAGCAACGTCAGTCGAAGCCAAGAAAGCAGCTTTGAATGATGCTGAAACACTATGGGATAAAACGGTTGGTCGAGCAGATCAACGTACAGCTGAAGTCTACGTTAAAACTATGAGAAAAGTTCTGGATAAAGGAGACGGATTTATTCCAAGCGAATTAAAGAGAGTTCAAAATCTGTCTCAAGGGAAATTGAGCAAGGAGAAAAAATTAGAAATGGAACAACGTCTTAACATCCTGCAATCATTTTACCACGATGAATTGTAAAATAATGTTTTACACTTTAATTGATACATTCCACAAGTACACTGTACAAATTCTAACATTTTGGTTTTAATATTTTGTGTGTTGATTATTTATGACAAATATTCCGTACTCGAAAACATGTGGTACATATCAAAGACATGGAATGTTTAGTAATGCGGACATAGGTTTGCATAACATATATTATATATATATATATATATATATATATATATATATATATATACCGGTACTTAAACAAAAGATTTAAAAATGAGCACAACTAGTCATTGCAATGTATGCAGTATTCAACTTTTAATAACCTTTCAGGAAGCGGCAGTTAATTAATTATGAATGGGGCTTAATCATCAATTAAGTTATTCATAGGCTTTATAACTAAAATATTCCTAATACTCTCCCCTACTGAAATTATACGGCAAATTACGTCCCTGGAAAGTCTTTGTCCGAGAAAAGTCTCTAAAAAGTCTGTTTTGGCCAGCCAAAACACAGGACAATCGGGACAGAAAAGTCCCTGTTTCGGTCGAAACAGGCACTTTTCACGTCACAAAACGGTCTTTTCAAGGCCGAAAAAGGGCCTTTTCACGGCCGAAGCAGGAAAGTTTCTGTCCCAATTGTCCTATGTGTTTCGCACACTCTAGACAGAGACTTTTCATGGACGTAATTTGCCGTATCATTTCAGTAGGGGTATGCACAAACAAAAATGGAAATGTTCATATTAATGAAAGTACCAAAACGTACTCAAGCACTAAAGAGTTTGCTGAGAATTTGTAACAATAATTGACAGGCCTATCAGTCAATCTGCATGTGATACAGCCTACAGGACTTGACTTGTTTATGCAACTTGATTTGTCAGGCCTAAAAATTGAAACAAAATCATGTACTCTATCTATTGAGATTGGAAAACCAACTGATATTGTATCAAAGTTATGTATAACAATAAAATCATAAGTAAAATATAAAATAATGGTATTTGAGATGGAGTAGACAGCCTACCAATTTTACAAAGTATAAGGTAGGCCTAGGTCAATTTATAAATCACTTGTGACAAGTAGTACAAGTATTTTAAATCCAATCGCAAGTGTGATTAAAACACATACAGTTTGAGAAATTGTAATTACCTTGTGAACTGATGTAATGAGTTATTTGTGGTTAAATATAAATGTATAATCACTCGTACCTAATCATCGTTTTCTTTCTTCTCACTTTTATCGTCGGTTACTTTAAGCTTCTCTAGTTCTTGCAACACTTCGTCCTGTTTCTTCTCACCGTCATTCTCCTTTTTTACCTCTTCCACCTCTTCCTCGGAATCATCAGATTCACTGTCATCTTCGTCATCACTTGGACCTGGTGGAATCAAGTCAGAATTTACAGCATACATAACGTTATAAACCGATGGTTTTCCTGTGATATTCACTTTTCTCTACCAGAAAATTAACGTTTTTCATGCAAAGCAAATCTATTTTAAGCACATTATTTTCACATCATTAGGGTTGTTCCTCGGTAAAAATGTACACCAATTATCGTTCATATCGCATCGATATTCAATTTATAAATTATTGAAAAATATATATAAGTACAATTTTTTTCCTCCTAATTACATCACCAAGTAGTTATGAATAAAGATTTGTTCCATCGTAAATAAATAAGATTTCATATCCCGTACATGGTAGTACCACAGTGACCCCACCAACAATTAGTTTATTGGGGTGGGAGATTTGACAGCTTGCCATCATTAATACATTGTCAGGTATCATCTTTGGGCAATGTAAAGAAGTTTAGCGATGTGTCTTGCGCGGTCTCCCAATAATAGTTTACACTAAAACACATCATCACTTCAGATTATAGTTCACCACAAGGGGAGTGTTGTTATACATAAATATATTGGTAATTTCAACAAGTAACGACAAAAACCGGTATGAAAGAAATGTATTTTAATAAACCGCTCACCATCTTTAGTATAGAGATCACACTGCGTGTTCACGATAATTTTTGCTTCCTCGAAAGTGTCCTTCCATTTTTGTGCATCTGGAAATTGAAAGTATTTTGTTGCGTTAGTTCCATTTGGAAAGAAGGATATGAAGTCAGAGACTGTTGATCCAATTGAATGTCAACTAATCAATCACAATCAGGCAATATAATACTGGTAAATTGGCATGAATATAGGTCATATTACCACTAAAACTATCAACTATGGGACCAACACAATCACGCCAATATTTTCATTATTACATGACTTAGGCCTAGGTATTTAGTATTGACACCACTTAGCCCCGTCATTTAACACCACAAAAATCACATTGCTGGAATCTTTGTTCTGCATAGGGCCTCTATTACTGGTGAGCAGGGACGTGAATTTATCATTGTTACATTTAAAATGGCTCAAAATCAGATATCATAAGCATGCCAACAAAAGTGAAAATGTGCACGAGACCTCGCGTAGGCAGTTTCCCTCAAATTGCATCAAAACAATAGCTTGAACAAATGACTTTAGGAAATCCAACTCGTTACACGTTCATAACTTGAGTGGATATATCCAACCTTATAAAACGCATTCATTCCCAGTTAATTGATACAAATTACAAACTGAATGCCGGCTGGTTTTATGCAGAGGGAATATAGTTAATAGTCTGTGCAGGCGTATAGAACACTACTATTTTTTACATAGTCTTGAGACTTTGTTTATAAACTACGTTGGTGATCAGATATACTGTAATGAAATATTATTTACTTTCTGGGCTTCCAAATTTGATGGCTAGAAGTTCAGGTCGTATTTGCTCATCTGCATAATCTGCTGCAACGCTGTAAACCCATGCTCTGTCACTGCCGCAGTTTGGCTTGAGCTCCATCCATGGTGTGACTGAAAAAGAGAGTTCAACTTGTTTTATACCATAAGTCATAACATGCTTTTCTCTAATCAGAGGAACAAGACAATTTCATTAATTATACTAAATGAGAATTCTTGAATAATCCAACTATTTAGGCTACTTGCAAGTATGGCCCCAAGTTGAATATTGTATGACTGTACACCTGATAAAATAAAAATAATATACTGTACAATTCAGAAAACATTATAAGCCTCTATCTAGGAATTATTAATTTGATTTGTTTATATTGGGTTTAACGACGCACTGTACTGATGATTGAGGTTGATTGGCGTTGGTAGAAATAAGAAATAACATGAAGGATAATTACTGTAATGGTTGGCGCAGATTTTATATGTTTTATCTCTGCGCATTACAACTCGGCAACAGTTCTTAACAGTGTGACGTAGAAGTTTGACATCACCAGTGCCACGCTCTTTCCACTCTGGCGGTGTCTCATGAGTATCATATCGGAAGAGTTTGGCCCTCCTGAAATAACCATATGTTTAGAAAAGGGCTTGAATATTTGGTCATTAATGAATTGAAAGTACAGCATTTTTCATTATATACTTCAATCTCCAGCCTATACGTATGATCACACATTAGTGACTTTCAAGTAAAATTCGAGTGACCTACGCCCAACTGGACTTCAATTTCAATCAGGCAGTAAAAAGTTATCTAATTAGCACCACATGACTTGTGTATATTAGGTTCTATCATCATTAACTTATAAGCACAATGCTATCATACATACAACTTGCATGAAAGGAAAGTGACAAAGAAAGAGGCATTGAGATTGTGCCTCAAGCCTGCCATGACCAATGTGTAGACCAAAAATGAGTTCGACACTATAACCCATACTTTGAGTTTGTAGTGTTACAACCCGAATGCCCATACCATATCCAATGCCCATATCATAGACCATGGTCTAGAAAGGACATTATGCGTGACCAACTCGATAGCGCAACCTATTGGTAGGCCCTACCAGTTTAGACTAGATCATGTAACACTGAAAGCATTAAATTATATTATAGACCTATGTATTACAATTTAACCATTTCCACTTCATCCTCTTCCATCAACGAGAGAGGAACTTCTGGCAGAGATACAATGGGTTCAAAATGAGGATCGTGGTCCACACCATTTGTATCATCAGATTCATTAAGATTCACTTGAGGTACAAAATCACCCTGAAACACATTCAAGTCATTAGATAAGTAAGCCTACAAAGTAATTCCATTCTTGCGTACTTGCCAAGAAGTCGTAAGGCATAGCTTAGGGCGTAAGTTAGACCTCAAGTTGCCTAATACTTCCTATTAACCTAAAAATTTGATAGACCTACACCAATGCCTGTTTGTAGATTGGCCTAGTCGACTGCCCGGCAAAACACAAAAGGGAATTCGAACTAAATATAACAAGAGAAGTGAATTGAATATAATGCTAAATCAGCCTGACAATTTCTGAATTACCTTTTCATTTGCCATGGCGTTGCTTTATTATTAAATAGAATAAATATAAGAAATTTGCCGGAAAACTGATATATTTGACAGTCCCACAGTACTCGTCCAAGATGCGAATGCGATGCGCGCGCGTCACGGCCAGTTAGATCTGAGATAGGCCTATGGGTTATCAGAGTTATCATGGTTGCTAGAAAATAAATAAACAATACCTCTCTTCGCGACTAATATATTTAGCACAAGTAGTTTCTCGCTGTACTATGGTGCTTTCGCAAATGCTTTATTGAGCAAATGAGTATAGTTAAAATTATTAATATTTTAAATTATTTTATTTTCAGGAAAATAATTAGATGAGCTTATAGCAGAGACCTCCATGCCACACTCCTGAGTTCCATATTATTTTTTATGCTGTTTGTATGCACTACTTTTATATATATTGGGTTTAACGACACACTGACGGCACTATAGTGGTAGCGAAGATGCCGTCAGATGGATGATTAATGAGATGATGGGATGAGGAGATGAAGGTTCCTTGGGTAATGGGAAGGAAGCGGTCGTGGCCTATATTGTGGGAACCATCCCGGCATTAGCCTAGACTAGAGGGAAACCACGATTAACCCCTGTAAAGATGGATGGCGGCGGGGATTGAACTGGGTTCGAAATTCCCCTCACCTCCCGGATCACATGAAGCGAGCGCGTTAATCACTACGCTACATGTTCCGGTGTATGCACTACTAACGGAGATTAGTTTGTTCGATCAGCATGAAACTTTTTGTTAACACACGAACTTATCAACTTGGAACTGTTTTGGGGCAAAATTCCTTGAACCAATTTTGAGGAAAATTTTGAAAATATTTCTTCATTGAAATTCAAATTTTTGAAAAACATTCTTGAATTCTTGATCAAAAAAATTATGATGAAAATTAAATGAAAGATCTCGAAAAAGTAAACATTTCAACAAGATCAAAACCATGTAAAACTCACAATAATAACAAAATTTAGAGAAATAAATAATAGATAAATTAATCATTTGAATCACTTAGATTAGATCAATATCAATAAAAAATAAAAATCACAAAACCTTTAAATTGATCACAATTTGAAAAATATGTGAATCTCGAAGAATACAAAATGGAGAGAAAGAAAAAGGGAATGACAAATAAAAAACTAGTTCACTACGCTTCTGCAAATGTCAAATGTCCAATCAATGTCAATTACCAGTAATTAATATCAATCAATCAAATAACAAAATTGATATGGGCTACCTCAACTATATCAATTTATTTGAAATAGGCTCTACTTAATAACCAAAATGATATGAAAACGTCTTGTATTTATTAGTTTTGGTTTTTATTTACAATATACATCCAAATAATCAACACCGAACATTCAGAGTTGGGTTTTCATCAGGTAGACAGAATGTGTGACAAACCAGACAGAACATTGTTCAAAGCGGGAGTGTGGTTGTATGTTTACGTCTTGCATATATGCTAAATGCACGGTGGCAAGATGCACTCGTTGTGGCCTAATTCGACAGTAAAAGTGACAGGCACGCTGTCAGTGTTCAAAAGTGGAACTAGTGAAAAGTCACAAAATAGAGCACGCACACATTTCAACAATGTCATTCATTATAAATATAACATTGTTGGCAGTTTATTTGTAACATTTTGTCGCACATATTGGGATTTAGAAGCGCATACTGTTGTTACTTTTAGTGTCGAATACTGATTCTTACATTTCCAAGGCACAAATAATACAATTAAATTAATATTAGGTCGATATAAAATCCTAAAGACAAGAAAATTACAGAAAAAGAGGCCCTTCTGAGGCCTACTGAGGTATCCAGTATTTAAAACATTTTTTTATACAATTACAACTGATGGTATGGAATCTCTGAATGAAATATTTTGAAGCGGTCTTGAGTGTCGAAGTAATCGGTGCTACAAACAGTGTACTATGTAGTAATACCAACTTACTTCATCATAATATAAAGAAGGTGTGCCGACTACTATAGGCCTACTATAATATGGCGGGCATTATTGTTTTCTTGCCGTCAAATCAGAGCCAAAGGTCCCATGTACCTTAGCGGATTCTCTTGCAAACTGGATGAGATTGAGTGGCTACGGTACCTATCGAGCCGTGTTCAGCAGTTCAATATGAAAAGCGATAGTTGTGCGACAGGCAAATGGGACCTCTGTGACGGCGGAAATGCTCCAATTGGAAGACTGGGTCAGCACACCTTCGTTACATTATGATGAAGCCAGTTGGTACCACTAAATCGTGAACAGTGTATACGCTGTGATATCAATTAATAACATCTAATGACGACAGTCAGGCTGTAAATCCTGTTCTTTCACCTAATCATGCATATACTTTGTGAATAAATAACGTAGGCCTAACTAAAAATACTATAGTACCGTCTCACTTTGTTCAATTCATTCATTTCAATTTGTTTTAGAAACAGGTGTTGACCTAATGATTACTATAAAAATAATAAAAACATATTAATACTTATAAAATAGTGTTTTGCTACACTTGTATCCACAGAAGAAGAAGATTGTTAAGAACTTCGGGAATTATATGCTATTGTTGCAACTTTGAGGATTCAACCCTTTGAAAGATGCAGTTGTGTTTTTAAATGTAATCCTCGACCTAAAAAATCATAATACTTCAACATTTACCACAGCTATAGAAATAAAACGGTGATATTAGTAGCCGAGCTTCTTTTGTGAATACAACCATGTCACCGTGATAGGCCGTACCATTGAAACTACCAGCGCACGCCCACGACCTTTTGTTTTGAAAACATAACTCGTTCAACTTCAAGCATTAGGCTCGTACATTATGTTTAGAAATTCAACGGTCGGACTACATTTGTTTGTTGTGGCCACGGTCTAGAGTAGTACAGGTCTTGTACTAGGAAAACGCCATATATGCGTTGTTAGACGAGCGGATAGTAATAGTATCGGTAGAAATGGGTAAAAACTGCTTCGAGTGGTAACAATTTAGCTCATTTTATGTTTTTTTTTCAAAATGGCTGACCCGATTAAGTTGAAAATTTCCAGAAATGTGTATCAAAATGTAATTTAACTTCACGCAGAATTTCATTTTTTTGGAAAATGAAAATATTTTCTTTTTTTTCCGCTGTGTTATTTCAACAGGTATTTTTTGAATTTCTAAAATTCATAAAAAAAAAAACGTTACCACCTGATAATGCCACAAAACTATAGGCCTAAGTTAGATGAGGACCATATTGAAAAAAAGTTTGAAATTGATAGCTGTAGCTGTTTGACATGTGGAGAACCAACAAAAAAACATGAAAAAAAAAAAAAACGTAAAAACAAACACCAATTTTTTTGAGTAGGCCCTATGTCAATTTGAATCCTCGCCAAAGCTCGTCTAATCAAAGCTATTTTGGCTGGTACCAACAGTGCTGCTAGTTCCACCAGAATCCATGTGGAGCGCTAGGTGACAGGAGGCGCATCGCACACCGCATGTACTTCATTGTTAGCGGCAAGACGTCACTGGTAGCACTGTTGGTACCAGCCTTCCAGCGTACCGAGATATCCCAGCACAAGATACTATTCTACAACGTGGTTTTGGCCTTTCAGTTTTTTTTTTCAAATCTTTGACCCTGCAGTTATTTTGCTGCCGTAATTGCTTGTCGTAGTTTCAAACTATTTAGATTATCAAAAAGCCCTCGATTAGAACAATAAAACATCGAGCGGCTGTATAAATGTGGAACATTCAAACAATACCCTTACACTAAGAGAATTTTATGTAAAGACCCAGTCAATAATATTATATATTCAGACACAAGTTTTATTACCGGTAGGCCCCTACTTATTATTTTAACATTTAATTTTAAATTCATTAACACTTGAATTACATTAAATAGGCTTACCTAATTTTATTTACGCTAACATTATTTTAAAATTATTCTTATTATAAATTAATATTATTTCTCCTTAAGACTTCCAACACATAGGACATTTAGCCCAAATCAAATGAAATAAAAGTTTTACAATATATACAAACTTGAAGATTTTGTGAGGTTGTCGTGATTGACTCCTCGGCGATTAGTTATCGCCAAGTTGCGTAGGTTCGCTAGTCGTCGTACTGCTCGAGCGACCCCTCTTCGTTCCCACCGAGACCTGGTGCTGTTGAGCTTCTTGGAACGCTTTACGGACAGCTTTGCGATCGGTCGGCTTACGAGACTCCGTCAACTTCGATTGATCGACGTCGGCAGAGTGACCGAGCGGCTCGAGTTTCGTTCGCGGGAGCCACTGCCTAGAAATAGAAAATATATCAAAACAACATATTAATATTTATAATATATTAGTTTCTTTATTCAATGGAACAATTTACAGTGTTAGAGAATGGGTCAAACTAAAACTAGATAAGTAATTTTATTTTTCGAAGTTTACGTTCAAAAATTAAAATAAAGATGCGCTGATTTTGATTCTCATTATTATTATGAATGTCTGATAAATGCAGAAACCGCAATTTCTCTATTTGTTATTCATTTTAAATGATTTTGATTACCAGTATTCAGAAAGAAGGAATAAAAGCTAAAATTAAGAGCTAAAACTTTTATTTGGTCTAGATTCAGCATTGGGTTAAGGCTGTAATTAAGATTCAAGTAGGCCTGTGAGGTCATCAGACTTGTTCAATTAATTATCAAGATTATCACTAAATTTGAATTTCAAGTCACTTCAGAATTATACTTCGAGAATTATAACATTGGGACATTTACCACCGAATACTTATATAGGCCTACTGTTATTCATTGTTGAAGTAAATGTAGATTGAAATGTTTGCAGTTGTGCTCACCAGGTTCGCTTGCAGTCGAAGAAGAGGACCAAGTAGACGGTCTCCGTGTAGTTGGCCGCCAGAGCGAGCACGTCTAGCGGCGGCGACGGGATCGGAACACCGTTGTGCAGAAACCCACGCGGCATTTTAGGATCAATTATCTGAGCCAACAGAGAGCGGATCATGATTAGGGGCTGAAGTAGATGATATTTCACTACAACTCATCGATATATATAGGCCTATACTTCTAGGGGTATATTACCGCACACAAGAGCAAATTTTTTCATGGAAAACTTCATCATTTATTAAAAATATTACATTTTTGTTTCAGCCGATATAGGCCCTATTTATATTGTTACGTTTTCTTGGCTGTACATGTTTGTATGCATTGAACTTGTTGAATTGAGAATAAAAACATTTCATAATTATTATTATTATTAAATATATTCAACAATAATAGGCCTGATAAAATTGAGATATTTTGATATAGATAATGATAATGATGATAATAAAGATGGGCTGTTTAATAGAAAAAAAAAATCGTACCAGTGCTGGATACCAGGGATAGCCCCTGCACTTGGCCCACACCAGATCCAGTGGCTCCAGACAGATCTGCGCCGAGTCCCCCGGAGCGGTTCCGTCCTCCTCCGTGGACGACTCCGGAGCCGAGGCGCCGCGGTGCTGCAGGTCCAGGCTCGAGCTGGCCTCGCTGCTACCCGTGCTGCCATCTGTCGACGAGCAACTCGAACAGCTCGAGTCGGACTGCGTCTCTTCGTCCGTCTCGGCCGGAATCTCTGCGGACATCAACGACACGGGTATCGGACGATAATCTTAGATATGAAAAGCTCGTGTCACATGTGAGAGGATGAACTCCTCCGAAACGGTGTCGTGAAATTCCTCACGCACATTTGATAGGGCTGGTAGAAGGTCCTAAAGTATACGAGATCTTCCGCCGAGCTTTCTCCTATGAGCAATATCCAAATTTCGGCACTTCAAGGACAACACCAGTAATGACGTTGTACAATGACAAGGTCTGCCGCACTCGCCAGCATTTGCAACAGTACACGCTAGATACCGCCTAATTCGCCTTCCGGCACCTTATTTTTACATTAACAACCAACATTCACTACAAATCGCTTTGATGACAGAACAACGTTTGCTGAGTCAGCTAGTAATAATAATACCTCCGCCAAGCCTGTAGATACGAAAGCTCTCCGAACACGGTAATGCCGGCGCGGGCATCAGCAGACTCTCGCTATCCTCCTGAGACTCCGCCCCCAAGCTCTGATTGGTCGACGAGACGGCACCCTCGGCAGACTGACTGATCGACGTGTCCAGGTTCTTACGAGGTCGACCCGCGCGCCTTCTATTCGAACCCGTGCCCGAAGACGGTTCCAGTCTGCAAAATATGTCCGGTACTGAAATAGCTTCTAGCTAAACAACCAGATGTAACAGACTTAACAGATTCAAATTGAATAAGTTATACTTGTGTTAATGAAGAAGGCATCTACCGAATAAATAATTCTAAAAGCCTCGCTAATTGTACGGAAACTCACTGAAACTTCAAACGCTTCACGCTTTTTGAGAGATGTTACAGTGTTTTAATTGTAAATCTTGCCCTGAAAAGGCATAAAAACTCAAACCTATTATCGTTCAAACCTAGAACAATATAACGATGATCTTTGAGTTTGTTGATGATGATGATTATTGTACGCTCAACGACCCCACCAACAGCTAGGTTATACGGGGGTCCAAATGAGCAGGTACGAATGAGGAAACTGTGAAGTGAAAAGACCTTATGCGGGACTCGAACCCACGCCCAACAGTGACTTCAGTGTCTGAAGCGTGCCTCGTCTGACCGAGCTACCGAGGGCGTCTTCTCCCGTGAACGAATGTTAACCCCCGACTTACGGCGGTGTGGGGCTGGGCGCGGGGTCGGACTTGCGGAACGCAGCCTGCGCCTTGCGCGTGAACAGCACGGCGGTGCGCCGGTTCACGCCGGACGGCGAGATCGTCAACGAAGCGACGTCGCTGGCGGCCACCAGCTTGGCAGGAGTCACCGGTGTCGTCAGGGACGGTTCCGCCTCCATCGCAGGGCTGTCCAAGGTCGGGGGGGCGGCCGGAGGGGACGCACATGCCTGGTAGATAGAAAAGATCCGTGTTATTACCGTACATCGGAATCTGTAGCCAACGTTTTATTCAATATTATTCAATGTTAATCACAAATGCATACGGTATGATGTGGTGGTGATGGCCCTAACTAACTACCTACATTCATATAAGAAACACGTCTACGAAAACGAAAACACTCAAGCTCTTCAATTCTCTTCATTTTGTAAAATACATATTGGCCTACTCAGAAAGTGAAATAATATAATATATAGAACAGAAAAGGTGATATTCAATATTTTTATGGCGGGACTGGGTTACCGCACTATCTTCCATTTAAAACCATCTAACAATTATTAATAAAATGTAAATACAGTGAAACCTCCATGCATCGTTCCCGGATCCATCGTTTTCCTGCGTGTATCATTCATTTTTTCTCACCCCACTCCCATATAATCAATGTTGAATTTTCCTGGATGGATGTTTTTTCTGCATGGATGGTTTTATTTTTCTGGTCCCTTGAAAAACGATGGATAGAGGTTTCACTGTATATTATAAAATTTCGTATCAAACAGAATACTTACAGCTACACGTGACACCTAACGACAACGAAAACGGAATGAACAAGAAACTCACCTCCGACACTTTCTTCTTCCGCGGTCGTTTGGCTTCGGGCGTGACCGGTCGTTCGGGTTGTTTCGACTGCCTGGTCGGGCGGACCGCCTTCTCGTCGTCGGAACTCACCTCCCTCTCCGAGTCCGTCTCGGACGTGGCCATGGTCTGCGTTATCTTCCGGCGCAGCTTCCCTATCTCGCACTTGACCACGCGGATCCGTTTCGCTCGGCCCTTCCCCGGTTTCAGCTTCGGGCAGCGTTCCAGCAGCTCCAGCAGCTTCGCAAGGCGCTCGGAACTTGTCTGGACAGTCACATCGTACGTCTTTATCCGCGGTCAACGACACAAGACCTCGACAACTTCAACAATTCGAGAATTGTATAAACGTTGTCAGGTATAATTAAAAGTAGATTGAAATCACTCGAGTGGAATCATTCAAGTCAGAAAAGTACGTCTGGATAGAGGAAAACTAGTCCATTGAATAATCTTGTTAATTATCAAGATAATCATCAATAGAGTAAAACTGATTTGTCGTGAGAAATTTCATTGTTTTTGTTTTGAACTCGAGCCTGCTGTTTGCATCTTTGATCGGGAGAGGTTATAAGAAACGGCAATGCGGAGAGAAGAGAACTAAACCATATTCTACTAGGCTACGTACATACTCTGAATGATAACGAAGCTATCATTTTGAATGTCATGTTTAACACGTTTCAAATCAGAAACTCAGAGTAAATAGCTGAATGAAAATATTGAAAACAAACGGCTATACTCGAGTCCACGAAGGCCGCCTAACATAGTATTACACGCTCTAAATACTCCACACTTACCTTTCCTTCTTCCTTGTCCAGGACCAAAGACAGTTCCTTATCGAACTCGGTGCAGAGGTTTTCCACGGGCACTTCCGACGACGGCGCGGCCACTTCCGACGCCACGGGCTTCTCTACGACCGGACTCACCGGTCCGTCCCCGAATAACATGCCCGTCGTGGGGTCGATGGAGGAGTCCAAGTCGCGCCGCGCGTGCCGTATCAGAGCCCCGCCCTGATCGCGTAACTTCATGGCCACTCGGTAGAATATCGTGTCCCTACGAAACCAAGTTGTACCAATCTTTCGTTCCTAGGTTCATCTCACATTACAGTTCAACGTTGTTTCCCAATTCGTATAGCGTAAGTAGGAGCCAGAGAGGCTAGACTCGTCACCACCCAGAAGTAATACGAGAGTGGTCCCAGGGTGGTGACGGAAGTGAGGAGGGGTTTTAGTCGGTAAGAATCCCACACTTCCCGCAGACCAACAAGCGGGGGTCTCATGCAAAGTTGTTGATTTGTTTGGAGATGCGATGTTTTTTTCCACTAATCCTAGATTTAACGATATTACTCAGATTTAAACGTTGGTGAAATCGTTTTTGAATGAGCGGGTGATCAAAGTGGGAATGAAAGTGACGATATGTGAGAGGACGTTTTACAAAAGCTCATGTCTTACGCGGTGGGCCTACTTGAACCCACGCCCAACCTTTCTACCGCCAGCGATAATTGACCGAGCCACCGGGGCAGCTAGGCTAGGCTAGCATTTATTTTCACTTTCTTCAATATACGATATTACAGTGAAACCTCTATCCATCGTTTTTCAAGGGACCAGGAAAATAAAACCATCCATGCAGGAAAACCATCCATCCAGGAAAATTTAACATCGATTATATGGGAGTGGGGTTAGAAAAAATGAATGACACAAGCAGGAAAATGATGGATCCGGGAACGATGCATACAGGTTTCACTGTATAATAGAAAAAATACTTACTTAGCATTATAAGCCATACAGTTCTTGATCATAAGAGTGAAGTCGTCTTCGAATGCTTCAAGGCTTGAATAACGATAGTTGTCGATCTTGGTCTTCATCGTTGAAAGGTCCATCGGTTCCTTGACCACGTCGGTGTAGTCGAGGACTTCCGTGGGGTCGACTGGCTCGGAGAATATGTCGCCGGTATCTCGTAGCTGGATCAGCTCCAAGAGGCGTCGTAACGAGCAGGCCAGCGGCTGGAGTCGACCCATCAGCACGTGCTCGGAACTGAACGGAAATAGTTGTATTCGTTAGAGTCAAGAATTAATTGAAATTGTTTCCCTATAAATCAATCGAGAACATCAGAAAACACTTACACTTTGGTCAACTCGTTCTTGTGTCTCTCTCGTTTACGAACGAGTTCGCACAAAAGCCGAGCCTTCTCCAAATCTTGCCGCAGCTGTTGCCAATATTTTAATTGACGATATAATTCATCCTGACAACCATTCAAACACATCAGATCAGTACACATGAAAACCACAATCAACAATACAGACAATTATTATTTCACAAATTGATGTCTTTCTTTCATTCAGAAATATTTCATTAATTTAATTGGAAAATAGGACTTGATTCAATTTAGATTCAATGATGGACGATGAATGATAGAAGATGAATTGATGATACATAGTCTATATCATCTCTCATATCATACAGCACAAATTGATGGGTAATTTTACTGTGACACTGAGCATCGCCAATTGGTGTTTGATTATCAATTATTTGGTGTTTTCTGAAAGATCTTGTTTATATCATTCAAAAAAAGTTGCGGGAGGTTGAGAATTGCTGGTTTTTATAGCTTTTAAACTCACTTCATTTTGATGGTATTTGCATGTTATTTGATAGGGGTGGTGTTGGAGGGGGTGATTTTTGTTGGTTAGGTTAGGGGGTAGGTTGATGCCGTTGTTGGGGAGGGGGGGGGGGCTGCTGGAGGGTGTAATATGTCTGTTAGGTTACTGGGGGAGGTTGGGAAAAAAAACACAAATAGGCGTGCTCAGTGTCTCTGTAATTTTACCAATTGATATTATTTAAATCACCAATTTAACTAATATTGATGATAGTAGATAATCATAAACCTCACATTGTAATTTGGAAAAAATGGACAACACTACATATTGATACTCATAACATCACAATAAAAATTCAAACAGGCAAATTTAAACCAGAAAACGAATCTCAATCGATGACATCAATTTCAAAATGACAATCACTCTCAACAACATTACCAACAGACAGTAAGCAATCGCAGTGAACCACATCTCGGCTGGGATGGGCAGAAAGTGAGAGACTTGGGCTAAAACAAACAATAAACGCGTCCAACTGAAGTGATAAGTGTGTTCGGTGGTCGGGACAGAGTGCTGGATGTGGCCGACTTACGATACTCGGGCCCACCTCGTTGCTGGACCTCGTGTCGTCGCGGCGAGACAGGTGGCTGCTCTGGAGCCGACGGAGCAGCGGGACTCCGTTGCGGTACTGACGCTTCAACGTCCAGTACGCAATCAGACGCTGGATCAGCTGGTTCTTCTTCTGGACCGTCACCAGCGACGCTATCTCCTGGATTCTGAAATAAGTTAACCTTATAACTGACGAGTTTTATGACACTAGCTGTACCCCCTGTGCTGAGTTTTTTTTTTCGGAAATACAATAGTTTGTACAAATGGTTCCAGTTACTACATTTATGATCATTTTCCCATAATTTTTCGACCGTATTACAGAAATGATGAGTTCCTCAATATAAGTTGAAGAAAGCACATTATTTCGCCAAGCCAGCCCGCCAACATTAGCCATCTTCACTCGACTTGGAATCATAGTTTGACGTTTGAGTCGTTGGCAAAACTTTCGTCTGAATAAACGCTACTGTTATGAAACATATCGAAAGTCGACGTTGTTCTCAAGCAGTACATATGTTCGGCCAATAGATCGCGCAAAGCACAAGAAAAAATCAGGTCGATAACTGAAGTTTGCTGGCCAATAGAAAATAAACAGTAAAGCGCGGTATTCAAAACGCGGACACGCGTGCATAGCACGGTGGGCTAACACTCGTATACGCATGTGTAGCAGTTAAAAGGTTAATGGTGTTGAATTAACTTGATATTTATCAATCAGTTGGCGCTACCGGTACTGTATAATTTTGTAATCTTTTGTTAGTTTTTACCTCGCTGTGCTTATTGATCTCAAAATCATTTCAACTGAACAAAATACATAATACTTCCTGCGCATTTTAGTTTCCATTTAGAAAATACTGTTATTTAATTTCTTTGCAAGTTTCACAATCTAGTAACACTTCTGAATGAATTGTTATTCTTATACAGTGAAACCTGCATCGTTACCGGATCCATCGTTTTCCTGCTTGTATCATTCATTTTTTCTCACCCCACTCCCATATAATCAATGTTACATTTTCCTGCATGGATGGTTTTATTTTCCTGGTCCCTTGAAAAACGATGGATAGAGGTTTCACTGTATATATATATTTTTTTTTTATATGTTTGAACATTTTTTATCAACCACCACTATTTTTAATTTTCAATTTTATATTTTTGACCTGGTTTATGGTATGTATTTGTGTCTTATGAAAACCACAAACAAACAATAAAACAACGTTGTAGCGAAATCTTTGAATCCGTAGATCGAGGACCGTTGCTTGTTACCTGTCTGGCGGTATAGTAGGTATCGATATGACCGGCACCGAGGACCTCTTCTTGGCCAGTATCCGGCGGGCCTTCTTCATCTTCTGGTGCGAATCCTCCGACTCGGGCAGCTTGTCCTTCTTGCTGGCGGGCGCGGGGCGCGGGCACGAGTCGGGCGGAGTGTGGTTGTCGCAGAACGCCGTCTTCTGGACCATGACCGGACCGGTCTCAGCCGCACCTGGACACGCACTCTCTTATACCTCCTTCACGTTACACAACTCAACTCGAGTTATAGGCCCTATATATATATATATATATATATATATATATATATATATATATAAAAACACTGCCGACAATACGGTTGCCACTTGGACACAGAATTACACACAATACCAAAATAACAAATATAAATAACAAGAAATTATTCTGAATAAACAAATTATGGGCCTACACTAGAGAGAAATTATATAAAACACAATGTTTTTTTTGTTTTTTTTTTGTATAGGCCCCTATATAGTTTTTATTAAAAAAAAAACATAACAAATAAAAAAATGAAAAAATAACAGCAGTTATGAGAGAGTGGGTGGAATTTTGATAACTTGAGAAATCTGTGTACATAGGCCTACCTCTGACTTGACTGTCGTTAGTGACGTAATTTCATAGCCTCCTCAACAGAACGTACTTAGTATGAATTAGAAGGCTATAAGTCATTTGACATTCACTGCTGTCACGTTTACTTGACTGTTACATTTATAGGTTAAATTACTTAATATTCAAGTAGGCCTACTTAGGCCTACATATTAAATACTAAATTAAACTTTTGATGGATGGAAAGGAAATGACACGAGAACAAAACTAACCAAATCCATAAAGCGGTGTGTTGATACCTCAGAATGAAAAATCATCTTTTTTAATTGAAAAAAATTAAAATTAAAAGAAAAAATAGAACTCTAAATTTTCGAGTTCCGACAAAATTGAACTTTTTTTTTTTAATAACATCGAAACTTGATACAAAATCATTGTTCCCCTATCAAGGCTAAGGATGAAAGTAGGATCTTACCACCCCATTTTATTATTATTTCAAATTAAAAGCAAGAACTTTGACACCAGGTCCACGCTGTCCGTGAATTGAACTACCGTTACCTGAGTGCGAGTCTCTGACGGTGTCCATCTTCATGAAGAGGCCGGCCTGCTGCGCGCACGTGACGTGGAACGCGGAGTAGCAGTTGGTCTTGTGGCACTGGATGCACGCGCCCACGCCGCGCTGCTTGCAGATGTAGCACGTCAGCTTCCAGCGCGCCGGCGGGATCGTCTCGATGCTGTCTATAGGCTCCAGGAACACCGTGTTCGCAAAACGAACCTGCGGCACACAACGCAGCGTGATTAGTATGAGGCAAACGCGGAATGTGCGTTGTATATATATATATTTCTCAAAACCCAGATAGCCAGAGTATAGTAGTAGTAGCGAAGAAGAGGAAGAAGAAGTCGGAACTGGCAGGAACCGACTGATAAGAAGACTGCCCTAGAAGACGTGGTGGGAACACCCCCTGGCCCAATCTAATTGATTATCTGGGTTCTGAGAAATATATATATTAATTTTTCATTCTAGGCCTATTCATATTTATCAATTCAATCATTAAATTAATTTCACTTCAATAAAGCTCGACTTGAAATTCTCAAATACAGAATTATTTTCAAAACTACTTATTGACTTTTCTAACCAATACAATGGAAATACTTTAATAGGTAATTTACTCATATTTCATGTTACATGATTTGCTTGCAGTCATAAATGTACATGTTCATTTCTTCATTAATTAGTATCATTATTATTTTCTAAGTGTCACATTCATTATTACTCAGTTAATCTTGAAGAATAATTGTATCTGTATTATTTATTATATTTGTATCACTATATGTACCATTCACCCCATCTTGCGACAATCTATGTATTTTTTCGATAGCTCCTTTCCCACACACAACCCTTGGCTTATGTGGGTTTTATTATTTTCAATATTATTCACATGTAAATAATGTAAGGTCATTGACTTGACATTTCTTTGCATACTATTAATGAAACTTGTGTATTATTAATATGTATGTTTTTTTTCCTATCATTATATTATGTATTCATTTATATGTATTGAGAATAATACTAATAAAATACAATACAAATTTTCAATAAACATCTTTAAAACTGAAATCCTGTCACATGACCAATTAATGATCCGATGTAGTCCACACCTCTGGTATCCAGAGAGCGCAGACGACGTGAGCCCAATGTCCCCGATCCGTCTGCTTGAACGCCCCGCCGTTGTTCGGGCACAGGACACAGTCGACGGCTCGCGACGGAGATTGCAGGCACCGACGGCACAGCCACTGGCCTTCCGGGATGTACGGCACTCCGTAGCAGTCCTGGCAACAACAATCAGACAACGGTCAATTATTAGATGAGCGTAGCGAAGATTTTCACTGCACTCTTACGGAACTTTGTCTGTGCGTTTTTTTTTTTTTTTGTGAACACTGCACAGGTCGCAGGGTTTGACCGATCGACATGAAACTCTTTTTTTATATGCAAACTTAACCAACTTAGAACTGTATAGTTTTGAGGTCTAATCGGTTGGACCATTTTTGAGAAACATCATTTAGAAATTTCTAAAAACCCCATAAGATTTGGCTGAGCGGAAAAAAATTGAAAAATTAAATCTCTTCAATATGATTCAAATTTTCCACAAATGTGAACACAAGAATAATATACATGAATAAAGATTTGGTTTGATATTCGGACCAGCCGTTTTGGAGAAAATAATATAATAAATTTATTTTATTCATCGGAAAGATAGAAATATTAGTTGAAAAATGTTGCATTGTCGAAGTCACGGCTTTCTAGATTCATTGACATCGGATGAAGTTCATTTCAAATGATCAAGGTTTGTAGAGTTTTCGATTATACTTTATATAGACATCTCGCTCATCGTACAACGCACATCCTGCGTTTGCCTAGTTTATTTATTTATTGAAGTTTCTTAAAAAGCACAATTCAAGAATTGTATGAACGTTGTATAACTAGATAGAGAAAAACATGCTTATTGAATATGAATACATTGAAAAACATGTTCATGAGTTATATTAGCATTGGCGAAGATTTCCATCCAACTCTTACGAAGCTTTTGTCTGTGTTTTTTTTTTTTTTTTTTTTTTAAGCACTGCACAGGTCGCAGGGTTTGAATAATCGACATGAAACTTTTTTTATACGCAAACTCATACAACTTAGAGTAGAACCCTATAGTTTTCAGGTCAAATCGGTTGGACCGTTTTTGAAAAACATCATCTAGAAGTTTCTGAAAAACCCATAAGATCAGGCTGAGCGGAAAAATTGAGAATTTTAATCTCTCCAAATAATTCAAATTCTCCTCAAATGTAAACACGGGAATGATACACATTATTAAAAAATTGTGTGCAATTCGGATCAGTCGTTTTGAAGAAAATAATGTGATACATGTTTTTTATTCATCGAATAGATAGAAATAATGAAAATATAAATAAAAGTTAGCGGGAAACTTGAGTTTGTTGACTCTTGTGCAACCTACCTCCCAGAACTCATATTCAGTCTATTGTGTGTGTGTGTTTTTGTGCTCTGTTTTATGTTTTTCCTCCAACCTGTACCCACCTCATTATTTCTCACATCACTAGCTTCTCCTACAATGTATCATCATCTATCATTCATCTCTCGTATCGTCCATCACAAAAATATATTCCTTAGATTTGTATCAAGTAGCCGCCCTCGGTAGCTCAGTCAGCTGCAGTCACCGTTGGGCGTGGGTTCGAGTCCCGCATAAGGCATGGGTTTTTGTAAACGTCTTTTCACTTATCATCACTTCATAGTTTCATAATCACCTGCTGCTTCGTACCCCCGAATAACCTAGCTGTTGGTGGGGTCGTCAAACAAACAATCGATGTATAAAGTGTTGATAACCCACCTGATGAACTGCCAGGTTGCACATATCGCAGAACAGAATGACGTTGGAGTTCTGACACTCTCCGTCCATGCATATGCAGCAGACGGCGTCGTCGTCGATGACTGGCGCCGCCTCGCCCCCCTGGCCGCAGGTCTGCATCTGGAAGTAGGACTCCTTCTCGAGGCGGTCCATGAGCAGCTCGAAGGTGTCGACGGGCACGGGGGAGACGCCCGACGCGGCGCGGCGCTGGTTGATCAGGCTCAGCCACGCGGCGTCTTCCTCGTCCATGTCGTACTCCACCTCCACGTCCAACTCCTCGGCAGAACGCTCGATGAACCTGGCGACAAATGCACGCTCAGTCGGAGGCAAACAATCAATGGAATGAATTGTATAAGCAGAGGCAAGTATTTGGGGTTTTAATGATGAACGTGAATTGTTTGTAAAGTGTTTTTTTATTCAATGGTTAACGTTTCAGGTCCTCCCGAGTTCAAACTACTGATATTTTTGTGAGTTTTCGCAAAATTGATACTTCTCGCGATTTTCCGCAATTATGTCTTCTTAGTCACAAATATTACACAGATGCAAAAAAAAAGGAAAATTATTGCCGAATAAAGACATGTAGGCCTAGGCCTACTTTTTTTTTTAAGTTCCCTTTGTATTTCTTGCCTTTGTCTATCAATGAATAATTCGTAACAACAATACGTAGGCCTAGTAATAATTATTTACCATAAAATCTTATCCACATGAAAATAATAACAATACCTGCTAACTCTTGAGCAATATTTCCTTACCTGATATATGCATTTGGTCTTGGAGGGGCGTCAGCAATATTATAGGAGTCGAGCACTGAGAAGTTCGGCTCTGGAAGTCTAACCTTTTCTTCTGTTATTGGAGGTCGACCTTCAATAATTCCCTGACCAGCCGTTTGACTCACGCAATTCTTATATTTCGCTTGAAAATCTTCTATCGAGAACAATGGCAAGCGTTCTGAAATGCTAACCCTTGTAGCGCGACCGTTGAATTCAAACTCGACCATCTTTTGTGCTTCGGCGTACGTGAGTCCTTCTCGAGTCGGTGAACTTAACAAATCTGAAGTCTTGGGAGGTGGACGGTGATGAGACCAACGCCCTCTTTTACGACCTGGATACAAATATGAACATGTATAAATACTGGACATATAGGCCTAGGCCCTACCGGAACATTGACATTTATTTTCATTCACGCAATAATATAATTGAATATTTATGACTAAAAATGGAGTATGGCCTACGGACTATGGTTTAATAATAATTATACAATTTTTTTATTTAATCTATATTTCTGATATAATTTTCTTTATGTGCACATAGGACTAGAAAAATTCTGTTGAAATTGTAGTATGTTTTTGTACATCTAAGCATCTTCAAACAGTTGTAGTCTCACCACTGTGATGGTTATTTTGGATTTAGATGAAAATTATAATACACATTTTAAAGGGTCAAATCAACATAGCACAAAAACTTCACTGATTTCAATTTTAATAAAATTTTCAATTTTGCATAGTTCTACACGTTAGGAATGAACCGAATGATGATTAAAAATCGTTCGCAAAATTTTAGCTCTATTTGTCCAACAGTCTATATGGCACAGTAGGTCAAAGTTTGCTCATTTACAGTAGCCTACTCAAATTTGAGTGCAGGCACATCAGCGTTAAATGCTATAACTTTGTCCCCGGTCCCAGAAACATCATTCTACATCATGTTTCTTGAAAGCTCTTGAAATGCTCTACAAAATGACATCACATGTTTTAGACTCACTATCACTATTACATTCAATGCCATCACTTGAGTAAACTTTGTTCTCGATAATTTTGCCATCAGGAACGAAGCTGTAGCATTTAGTATCGCTATTGAGTTTGGAGTCTGCTACCGCTGATTTGCCCGGACGCAAATTTGAGTAATGGGCAAATTTGACCCGCTGCATCACATACACCGTTCGACCAATGGAGATAATATTTGGCAAATGCATTCCACTCATCATTCCCATAACAGATTGCCTGTTGTACAACACTAAACATATACGTAAGACTCCTCGGCAACCCACCTATAAATGCCTAGGCCTATTTAGTGGGCTACCATAGGGCCTACACTTAGTTTGCCTATATTACTTCCATGAAATGCAGACTTACCCGGCGTTGGATGGGGAGTGACTGGTGGTGGGGCACTGTGATCGTATTTCACTAGATGATACTGCAAACCACACATACTTTTGTATGGTCTAGCGCATTCGACTACTGGACAATGATACGGTGGTTGCTTTGAATCACGTAGCTTCTTACAAAACTCCAGAATATCAAAATCTAAGCCCATTGTACTGAACTTGATGCTGTGATATTTAATTTGAACTGCTAATGGATCTCTCTGGTTTTATGCCTCACCCCTTCACCGAGGCTGCGATCGAATCAATTCTTGGGTCCAACAGAAAACACAAAACAACTAGGCCTAGGCCCACCATAACCCTACTTATCAATATCAACAATAGTATTAAAAGAAAAACACTCAAAAAGGTTAAGTATAACGTTAATACTCGGTTCTTGAATACATTAATAGTAATTCAATATATACCAGTGCAATAAATTGAACTAATTAAATAACTTGTATTGATTTTTACTCAGGTTGAAAGCTAAGCCTACAAAACAACTAGACTATTGTCCTTGGCTTGACGCATTTCGGCGGTAGTTTAACTGGCAGTGATGGCCACTGACCAATGGCGGATCCAGATTTTGACAGGTGCTAGGTATGTTAAATGATACAAAACTTCTGTGATACGAAATTATACGATACGTCAAGACTGAAGACTTGAGCTAGAAATTACATAAAATGATGATAAATTTACCAAAATGAATCAAGTTTCAAACAATACATCATTTTATTATTAAAGCTAGGCCCCTACTATTTTATTATGACAAGACACCACATAGTTAATTGGGTAGTAGGCTTATTGTTGCTTACCTTTCATATCGAGTAATGTAATATGAAACAATTTTCAACCATTATACTCAATGTACATACCAGTATCAATTATGTATGTCAGCTTTTATGTATTAATTAAGGTTAGGGAGAGGGCAGGGGAAGGATACACATGTATATATTACATATCGTACTTTAAGTATACGAAGTTTTTTATTTTTAAATTAATTTGAAAATCACATTAGGGTTTATAAATTCAATGAATATATATACACATATATGGTTTGCCAATAAATGTATTTACAAGCTACGTAATGGCACTATATATTATATACAATGAATGTGTTTTCACAAATTACAATCATTGAAGAAAACAACACAGAATTAAATAAGCAAGAGTTTGTCAGTCATGTGTAGAGTTCATTTTCACACTTTGAAATAGATAGCATATATATATATTTATAAATAATTATATATAGATAAGAATTCATCATAGAATATAAGTATTACAATAATAATTAGAGAGTCAGTCTCACCATTCGCATTATCACTGTGCACGTAGATGGGATCAAATTCACAAACAACACACTGAGTCTAAAAGTAGATAGGTCTTGCATTCAAATATAGATTACAGTAGAACTTGAGATTTTTTCAGTTGAATAACGGCAAGTGATAAAAGTCGTAACCACGTTTTCCTTTGACCGCCCAGTAAATGTAAACAACGTGATAGGCTCCAGGGATGAAACAGATGAAGCCGGCGAGAAAAAATACGAATCCTTGGATTCCAGAAGTAGGAATACATACCACGACGACTCCCGTTACCAACAGACCTGACAAATAAAAGTTCATTGTATATATCATATCAATCGTCAATAACATAACGGAGAGCTCAATATTAATGATAATATCATAATTTGATATGAACACCCAGTTTACAATATTATTTAGTATTTTTTTGTCATCTACATCAATAATAAATAGGTCCAATGAAAAACAGTATGAATTTGTAGATACATTTTAAAACATCAGAATCACAAATTTTCCATCTGTAATACTGTGGTATCATACTCATTTAAATCTGTTAATGGTATGAGAAAGTGATACCTAGAATGATCGTGTTATGAAGGTTATCGTACAAAACAAATACTCATTACATACCTATTCCTATAATGAGTAACACAACAGCTGCTAAGACCTGGAACAAAGACATAGGGTGACATTATGATTCGTGTTGCTCTAATAACTCAACTCCTTCACTTATTCTTACTCATCCTACTTATGTATCATTATTCTTTTGTACTGAACCATATTTTTCAATCAATATAAATTAAGAGTGTACGGTAATTTATATCCGACGATAACTTAATACCCACACTTGTATTATGTATCAGTTAATGGGATGATAATATAATAAAATACAAATACAATACTTTTTTTTTTAATAAATCCTATTACAAATATTTACATTGGAACAAATTACCAATATGGGTAACTAGACAATATTTAGTAACATACCATTTTCCAATTTTCTCGAATCTTTGGGTGTCGCCAACAAGGTTGAGAAGGATCAAAGGATGTGGAATAATAACCGCCATCTTGAATGAGCGAATCACTGTCTCTGGAGGTCGTCTGTAATTACAACATACACAAAAAAGTTACGTTACATTCTAACAACGCCTACGTTCATCACACAGTCCTGAAACGGTTTAGCCTGAAACGGTTTAAGCGTTATGATGGACACATCAATTTTCGTCGAAAACAATTACCGGTACGTTTTACGATGCGATTTGGTTTTGCGATGACAATCGCATGCATCTGAAATTTGAAACGTTTCAATTTATGTAATTGCATTTCAATGAAGATAAATGTAGGCCTAGTATAATTATATTATATAGCAGACTACTACAAAGTAACTTGGTTGAAGTCTTCATTTATAAATGAAGACTTCAACCAAGTTACTACATAAATACATAAGTACATAAATTTTACAAATGATAGCACGGTGCCACTGAGTGCCAGCGTGGAACAGTATTTGGGCACCTGAGCCACTCCCGCCCAGACTCAATAGGCCTACAGCTGTTTCTAGCCTCATTGCATAGAAACTTCAAGTGCACTGACAGGTGACAAGTGATATGCATGTCACAAAAAATGAGCCACTGAGAATAGTCTAGTCACTGAGCTTAATTACAATCCCATAAGCCCTCAATCATACCACCTATATACTTAATGCCTCAATACTTGCTCCATGTTGACTAATAAACTAGGCCTAGGCCCTATGGCTTCCTGTGCTAAGTCATCTCCAAAGTGTGAAGGCCTATGCGAAGTCTAGGTATATATATACCTTGAGTTATGATGGACCTATCATGACAACATGATCTCTGACCTCAACTTCATGAGTATAAGTTCACTAATCTACTCACATCGTCTGCTGTTGGGCTCTTGCAAAATCTAGGAACTGTGCTTGTGACGACTGTGTGGCCATCACCTCTTGTAGGGTCCTCGATTCGTACAATGACATTATCTTCTGAAACGAGGTTCCTATTCTTTGGTTTTAATGGTGATCTTTCTGTAGTTGAACCATACACCTTAATTGCTTCATCCTTATCCTCTTCGAACGCATCATCTATGGTAAACATTGTATATTAAAATATTATATTATGCTCATCGATCTCATTTCGCACTCAGTCAGCCATATTGGCTTTAAAACTCACAGCGACCTAGACCTACAGCAATGAAGCCGTGATGGTTTCAAGGGGGCGGGTTTTTGCGCGGTTTGTAAATTTAAAATTGGAATTTGTAAACCAAGTAATGGATAAGACCAAAGACCTTATTATCCAACTACGTTAACAATAATAATAATAATAGCGTCTTTGGTAAAACCATATAGATATTATATAATATATAATAAAATATAAAAATATGGTTGTATCCACAAAAGAAAAAGGTCATCTACCAAATGAACAAACATAGACCTACAATATATTTTAGTAGCCATGGTATTTTCAGGATGATATAATTTTCAGGCAGAAGTTTACATCAAAAGGCGCAGCTGCATCTTTCGAAACTATTAAATCCTTAAAAGTTGTAGCAAGATTATGTAATTACAAAAGTTTTTAGAATTACTTGTTTATTATATAATCATTTAGTTATTACTTATTACCATTATCTAATACCCTATGAATCTAACTCATATTTTTTATAAGTAACGGTAGGCATACAAGCAAAAAAAGGTTACGTAATAATCCCACTAAAACTAAATTATCATTATCTAATAGCCTATGAATCTAACTCATATTTTTTTATAAGTAACGGTAGGCATACAAGCAAAAAAAGGTTACGTAATAATACGTTAATTATGTCGTTTATGAAGATTAGGAAGAGAAGAGGCCCCAGCACGCTTCCCTGGGGCACACCTGATGTTACCATTACTTCTTCCGAATAAATACGTCCAACTCTTACGATTTGTTTTCTATTAGTCAACCATTCCTGGATCCAATTTACAACTCTCGTGTCCAGTTTTAGTTTTCTCAGTTTTCTGAGTAGGATATGGTGAGGCACAGCATCAAACACTTTGGCAAAGTCTATTAAGATGGCATCTATCTCCCCATGTCCATCCACTGATTCAGAGATTTCTTGTATAAGGCTAGTCAACTGTGACTCGCAGGAATATCCTGGCCTGAAGCCATGTTGAGCTGTTATTTAAAGCTGTCCTACACTTTAAAGCTATGCAGGCCCCAAAACTCTCGGAGACGTCGTATCTCGTTTTCCAAAACCGTAAATGGTATGCATAGGCCTACTTATTGGTATACATATTAAATATGCATCTTCAACAGAAATACACACAGGCCTATTCATGTGACAGTCAGACTGGACACAATGGAGTACAGGTGAGATGGTACGCTATGATACAGCTTACAAAATTGTATATTTACAAAAAATTACATAAATTAGGCAACGAACGGTTTGAAATCATTGCCAGTAATACTCAATATTTATGGTTTGTACAATATCTTCAAAATAAATCTAGTTACACATAAAAATCTTTTGATGATTGCCAAATCATGCTATGAAGTCCTAAAATACAGTTCTACAGCAATTTGAGTACTACATAGAAACTAATGGACTAAATTAATAGGCCTACAGAAAAGAAATAGGCATTCTTCGACCTTAACATAGTACAGGTAGTCAACTTCTGAAAATACGACGGACTAACTTGATAATACACAATCACACAATATAAAAAGACCAGGGTTGCTGTTTGATATCGATATCGATATTTAAGGACTTTGATTCGATATCAAATTGGAATACTCAATATTGAAAATATGATCAATATCGAATTTGAAAAACGTTAATACCCAACATGAGAAGTAAGTCAAGTAACTAAATGACAACAACCCAGAAGACAATAAAATGAATAACATGTGCACGGTTTCTCTAACTGTCAGCACCTGCACATGCATGAGTGTATGTAGGGCCTACACGTAGAGCAAAGAGCTCGATAGCCTGCCGTCCTTTGTCGTCGACCTTGGTTTCAAAACTACTATAGTACCGCGAAACGTATAGAAATGGCATGCGTGACATCAGACACGGAGATCGGTAATCCTAGATATTACGACACTTTCTCTCCTTCATACGCCTTCAATTTTCTCCTTTCAATTATTTTTCCTTGTATTATCACATTTTTTGAAATATAATTAATCATCAGACCTACTGTTATTATTAGTAATGATTAGCCTATTATTACAATTGTATTACATATTATTATTATTTGTACCGTCTTGATCACACATATAGTCTGTCTTACCATTCTGGAGTAACAGTCTTTGTAGATAGCTCATCTATTGTCCATCGAATATGAATATGTCAACCATCTCCACAGACTTCATTCAAATCATACAATGTTGTATTTTAATCAAATTATATTATACCTGAGTTGACTTGAATCTATAATACGACTTTTGAGTCACAAACTTGTCGTCAAAATGCACGCGAGAAGAGTTCCCTTGTTACTGCTGGAGTTATGATTGACATGCTTACCTATTCAGCAGTTAAGCTGATCGATGAGATAGCAACAGTTACTCCAGAATGGTGCGACAGACTATACCTGATTTTTTTTGGATATCAACCCATTTCGTACTCCTATAAGTCTTTAAATGACCTTCTTCCACGTGTATTCCTTGCCATATATTTGAATGAACGCGTTTCTCTCGTTCGCTCCACGTCAAAACTGTGCATCAAATGAGCAGTCGAAACGGTTCATACTTGCGTTGAACGCCTCATCGCCAGTTAAAGTACTTCCTATTGATCCACTTGTGCACCATCGAGGAGTCTGCAATATCGCCTTGGCTGAACCAACGAGATTATGTTTGCATACAACCCCACCAACTGCTAGGTTTACGAGGGGTACGAATAGCGTGATTATGAACTATGAAGTGATGATGAGAAATTTCAAATGCTTACTATTAGAATAACATGACGGAAAAAACAGAAAATATTTTTATTTTCCAAAAAAATGAAATTTCGCGTGAAGTTGAATTACATTTTGATACACATATCTAAAAAATTTCAGCTTGATCGGGTCAGCCATTTTGAAGATTAAACGTAAAATGTGCTAAATTGGTATCACTTGAAGCAGTTTTTAGTTTTTACCCATTTTTACCCATACTATTAGGCCCTACTATTCACTCGTCTAACAGCGCATATACATGGCGTTTTCCTAGTAATTAATAAAAGTAGTCTGTATAATTTAGTTCCGTTACCTTGCAAGTTGTGCGGCCGGCATGATGTCCAGCGGGATACTCCCGCCTTGCTCCGTCGACAAGTACATGAACTCTTCTAGTAAGTCTATGTTGACAATGTAATGCTGAAAAAGGCTGTACGAAAAACTGCCGCGGATTCTTATCGCTTCGAGTAGTTGGCAGGCGAGTTCCTCTTCCATCGGCCAATCAAGTTGCAGCAACGTCAAGATGTGTCCGGTCGAAAGGTCCGAATTGTGGTTCTTCTGTTGGTTAAAAAGATGACGGCAAGTTTTTACTTATTATTATAAGTTATCAATAGCTGTACATGAAATATAATACATACAAAATTGATAGGCGTAATACTCAAAATATTGTGATTATAATTTATGAAATATGAAGGGTACACGGGAATCACGATACAAGTCACATTTTGTAAAGAAATGAGTTAGATATGCTATCGAACAGTGTTTTTCACAAGCTTTCTGAATATGTATCGAGATTTTAGATAACAATGATAGGCCTACAAGTCCACGAAAAATCAAGTTGAAGTATCAATCTCTATAGAAAAAACATGGTTTTGATCTTGAAATTGCATTCATCTCGAAACTCACAGTGTGCGACTTGTATCGTTATTCCCGTGCACCCTTCTCACGTATCCGTCTCACATAATTCGACTCACTTTCAACGTTGCAATGAGCAGACTGACGCAGTACTGAAGGACGGAGGCTCGACCCAGGGGTAGGAAATGCAGATGTCGATTGGACCGACTCGAAGCCGGCAGAGAACCGGTTCCTCCGGGGGTAACGTTAATCAGAGCGGTCACAATTTGGAACACGTTTTCAGCCACGAGAGAATATTTGCCTTGACTGAAGTTGATGCTGGCGTGACGGAGGTTTCTCCGAAGGATGCCGTTGGTTGTGGCGTCGTGCGTCCGAGTCTCCAGACGAAACGCATCCTCGTAGAAACCGTTGTACAGCGTGGCGTCAATCAGGAAACCACCGAACCACGTGTCCAGTTTCAACTGCTTTACCAGCTTGGCAAACTCTGAGAGTGAATAGTTTCATAGAAGTTCAGTTATTCAGTTTTAAGAAATAGCATTTATTTTGTATATATTTTTTTAATTGGGTTTAACGACGCACTGTTATGATAGCGCGATCTAATGGCGTCAGAAGGATGATTAATGAGATGGTTCTTGGGTAATGGGAAGGATAGTGGGAAGGAAGCGGTCATGGCCGACTTATTGTAGAAACCGTCCCGGCATTAGCCTAGACTACAGAGGGAAACCATGAAGAACCCCTGTAAAGATGGTCGGCGGCGGGGATCGAACTGGGTTCGAAATTCGTATTTTTCCCATCCCAATTCCCATCCGTATTTTGTTGATATGCGTTTTTGGATCAAACAAAATTACCCATTCCAACACAAGATTATATCCGAATTAACCATTTTTGACGACTAATCAGTGAACTCTTCTTTACCTTTCTCCAAAGTTTCTGTACGATGCAGTAATGACCAACATCGCACCGCCATAATGAAGCAATGTACGACAGACATTGCCGCCGCCCCTCCTTCTTTCGACACCGTCAGCTCCGGAGATATCGCCTCATCCAACTTTGCCCTCTTGGCCTTCGGTTCGCTCGAGTCTCGCTCGCCAAACAATTCGACAAGTACCAACGGAACATCACCGCCCAACAAAGTTTTGTACTCGTGCAGAGAATGTAGAAAACAAGTGACGGTGCAGTACAGCAATTGTTCTTCGGGCAACGAAGGAGCAAACTCGTTCAAGGTCTGCCACCATACATCTTTGTTACTAGAACATCACAATGGTTAGGTACGTGAAAAGAGTTCAATAATGTGTAGGGGCTCAATTCTGGGTTTCCTCCTGCAGTGACCTTGCAGAGAAATACACAGGGAAATTTCCTTGCAGGAGTTAGACAAGGGAATCCTGCAAGGGACTCCCCATTATCTAGTGCCAGTATATAAAGATCAGGAAGGCAACCTATAGTTCAGTTGCCAGTCATCATGTAAGGATCATATTCCATTGGGACAATCGGATGTCCCCATTCACGTTCATGTATTTCATCAAGCAGTGTGGATAAATATCAATTATACAGTGCTACCTTTCAGTATCTTAACCTAACCTTGCACCTCATCAACAAAACCCAACAAATGAATACATGCGAGGCCTACAAAACAATGTTTGTTTTTAAATTCATTTCCACCTACTTTTACTAACAAAGTTCAGCCTAGGTAAGTAGATATCACAAGGACTATAAACGGAATTTTATTATTTGTGTAAATAACGTAATTTATTGAATTTACGCCCGATTTTATCAAGGTCCAGGCCACACAAAAAGTAACTACGTTATCAACCCTAATAGAAGAGAAAAAGATTACCACGTAAGTCCAAAGACGCTGCTGTTTAGCTCCCATCGCAGTTTCTTCCCCGTCAACTCGAGTATTTTGAAAAGGCTTTTCCACGGATCGTCGATACGACTTTCCAATTCCGGTAGATTTTCTATTAATTGATTTGGTGCCAACAAATAGCAAAGGAAGAATTCAATAGATTTATGTAGTAATCTCAATAACTGTTTGGGTTGCATATCAACCTGATTTGATCCTAGTAGAGGTAGTAGATCGCAAACTGAAACCAAACAAAACCATTCATTTGCAACAGTTGAATACTCAAAAGTTCTGTGGTGGAGTGGAACATTAGCGAAGGAAGGATATTTAATATAATATATAAACAAAGAAAACATAACTATGTTCTGTCCGCCAAAAAACACAAAGCAGTATTCTGAATATTCTGCCGGAGAGTTGCCCAACTGCATGGCTCAATGATTTCAAGTGTAAGTTCCCACATGTGACGTTTTTTTCACGTCCCGTCCGGCAAAACTTCGGCCGACGTCAACGTTCAACCAATGACGCGCAAGAAAAAGCATCAATTGTGTCAGCATTATATTCAAACTCACCTAGAAGTTTCCGGTAGCAATTCACTGCATTCTGATAGTGACAATGTTTCTCAGCAGTTAATAACGTGTCTACTAGATGAGGCTGAAAAGAAACATACTATCAACACCGGTAATTGTAGAACGGTTTGTTTTCTTTCAACGTACGAGTATAAATCTCATTTATTTCAATGTTTCAAGATTGGAAAGAATACAAAAGTGAGAACTCATTTGTAATTAATTGTACCAGTCCACTATTGTGTAAGAATTTTTATTTGCGAGGCCAACGTTACATTTCATCTGCCACCAAGAAAACCACAACATATTAGACATGTGAAACCCTAGACGACATGAGATTTTATTCATCCATCTACATAGATATGGTAGGCAATAGTCCTACTGATTAGTATGCTCCCATTTTATAATGTATACGAATGCATAACAAGCTAGGCCTACCATAAATTGTAAACCAAAAATAGCACTGAATCTAGAAAGAACAAATTATGTTAGAAATACAAAGAGAATCAAGTTGATATGCTATCAATATATAATATACTACAAAACACACCTAGTTTCGTTACTAGGTACTAGTTCAAAAATGAGTTATCAAGTAAAGGTTGAAGGTATAATAATCATAATTAATCCCAAATGTTCGACTAACCCCATGCTGCGACACTGCTTCTGGAAACCGATGCAGTAACAGGAGAAGTAACCGACAATGTTCCATCGTATCTTCACTTCGCTCCGCAGTCATCAACAGCAGATCACGTTGTATGTCTGGTTCAGAATAATAATGTTAGCACAGATTAGTTGTGTTTGTCTGTCTGCACTAACTGCATCGACGCTAGACTACGCTAGATACATCACGGCCTATTGAGCACCGATATCATGCAGATGAGCACTTATTGTAGATGAAAATAGTGCCCAACCTTTACTGAGTTACACTCAAGTTGCTCTGCCCCCACAAATGTATACTCTAGTTCGTTTCAGTTCATGCCAGACGAACACAACTATTACCTCCAATAAACTAAGTATCAAGGACCTTAATTTTTTCAAATTTAATTTCTTATCCGAGTTTTCAAACACAGCTGTATTTATGTCTACTCAAACTAGGAATCAGACTACAACTTTCATATCAAGAGGGATTGCATACCTAATTAGGTCAATTAAAATGACGATGTGACTCAACAAAACCTATTATTGGGTAGGCCTACCCTTGGCCATTGAGATTGTAGAGTTACAATCTCAATGCCTAGGCCCTATACGAAATCCAATACTAACCAAATGATGAACTTACTAGAAGGAATGTGGCTGAACATTTCACGTAGAAACTCAGCGTCAGGTTCACCGCTGTCACTTCGTAGTGCGGTGGTGAGTGCCAAGACCTCTTTCCACAGTTCGCTGGCATCTTGGAATTTTTGGAATCTATATACAGTTTAGACTAGATTCAATACTTCATCAATACATTTCAAAAACAATGGTAATAAATACGAGCTACAATGGTGACCATTGCCATTATGATGGATCAAGTGACAGTAATGAAATTATAACCCTACTTACACAGCACTAAAACATTTGGCAGCGGCAATGAAATTTTTATCTGACTTCTCTATTAAGTACGCCTCAAATTGCACCCCAAAATTGTTTGGATACAACGTTTTAGCTGTTATCATCCACGATTTTGCTGCATAAGGATCTCCGATTTGCAATGCTTCTTTAGCCTTTGAAACGAGAAAATCTTCACTAGAGACAGAAGTTGTTACCCTCATCGCGGCCATGTTTGATGTTTACCAAATGATGTTTACAAATATGAAGCCGAACCATTGTCACCAACACTAACACACCAAAAATGCACTCGCATTTTTCACACCTTTTCCAAGTTAACACTCATTTCTATGCTAGCAAAATAATTCGTTCAATTGTTACAAAAAGGAAAAAATATTGATACATGTTTTCAATACAATTACTGGTAACAATTCCTAACTGATCATGGCATTACAAATGGGTAATGAAGCTCCTAGGCAGGGCAAGGGTCGGTAACCTTGGACATATTACAAAGTAATAAGAAAAATAAATGGTCACTTGAAACAAGTGTTAGATGAACATAATTTAGAAATTGCATGTTTACAATTAAAAGATGAATTTGATAACTGTCATTCTATCATAAAATATATATCAAAACAAAGTAACATTTTACGCCTTAAACTTTGGCCCTGCAGGATTGCATTTCCCCATCAAGATTTCAACCATTTCTACATAAATTCGGGTCACCGAGTTGCGATTTTGTTACGTATCCACGACTGGCTCCGCTGTAAAATCGTAGATGTTGAGTGATGCATACTACTTTTGGTCCCACATCACGTCACAATCATCATTTTGGCACCCCTTGGAAGAAAGTGTTGTATCAACAATGTATAATATATCATAATAGCATGTGACTACCCAATAACAACAATACAATACATTTCTCAACCTGTAATTGCAGATACTCAAGAATAGAGCCTTCAACAATTAAAACCTGTGTTTGGGATACATACCTACGATCTGCAAGCGAGTCATCACCAAGGCTAATAAATAAATGTTTATACGTCGTCGTGGGATAACAGGAAATGTATTTAGGATTACCTACCGGAAAACGTTATATCAACAACAAATACAGTATTATCTTTTCAACAGTTTTATTAAGGATGAGTTTAAGATTTGCTAGACATGAAAGGATAAAATCTACATTAGAGATCTTTTCATTGTAATTAATTATTATTAGTATTTACATTTCTTTTTGTCACGTAATTAATGTTTTACTCTACACTTATTTTTTGGAGTTAAATATAAAATCTCATATATTTCATACAAGATCGTTATTACTTCACTGTAACTACGAGTAATTAATCTTACGCAACTGAAGCGACTTCATCCAAGGACGACAGTACTTAAATTTAAATACGAATAAGGTTTTGTACAGCCTTCTTAAAATCTATTAAGGGCTTGCATCGGATCATTAACGGACCCAGTTATTCTCATAATTATTAATTTAAGAGATTGCTATACAAATGTCAATAACTTACAAACACTGGTTACAATAATGGACGAAAGATTAAATACAGACTGACATTACTGCTAATTATCACGGATATATCTCGCGACGTTTGAATGACAATCTGACGTAAACAGGAGACATAATAGCCATCTCCCAGTCTGGCTACAAAAAAAAAGAAGTGCATAGACATAGGTGCGGGGAGTACCCCAAATAGAGAAATTATATGCGGACAATAAAGAAAAAATATTCGTACCCCATCTGAACATCACAGGCCCGAGAAGAATTTTTTGCGTCATTTTCACTGATTTTATCCTCGAAATAAGGTATTAAAAAAATATGTAAAATAACTTTTATGACGTGGTCCTTATTAGGGCCGTGTCTCTGACAATCCCTGTTCACTTCTTCTTGTTCTTATTGGTCGCACCTCTCGGAGGGGTGACTGGACGACCAGCGTTCAGACCACCGTACGTGAATTTACGCTTATCTGCCGGCTGAAAGAAAATACCAACATCAATATACACGCTAGCACACTCTGTTTGAAGGCGAGATGGATACCAACGAAGACAGCAGATATACACGACGAAAAGAGCATGAAATAAACACGGATTCGGTACAGAAAGACGACGAATCGATGAAAAGGAACAAATGAACAGGTATGGTGCCTGCATACTCACCTAATAGATATATTTAAATGAAATAATTAATCCTAGAAGAATTAAACTAGTTTAAACCAGTAATGGTGGAGATAACAGAAAAATAAACATAGACCTCCACCACATTATTCAATGTTTTACGATGAGAAGAAATCTAGTTCGTGAGTTGAAGGATGAACAAAGTGCCAAAATGTACATTGTGTCCTGATACGGAGAAAATGAGACTGTCCAACCATTTGCATATTTCTCTCTAGACAATGGATGTCAAAAGTAAAACTCTCAGATTTATTACATATAAAGATCTTGGATACAAAAGCACGCCTATAAACTTAACGTTTCAGTACAATGGATATAATCACAGGCAAAAAAAAAAAAATTACAACGCAAAAAATATAAAATTATACGTAGGGGCCTTGTTTCTGTAATTATGACCGTCGTAACCCGACCACCGGAGCTTCAATATCCTATGAATATTTAGGATACTCACAATCTCTCAATCAGTAACTTGATTATATTACATATAAGAGACAAACATTTGGATATTACTCTCCTATAAATTCAGTTATTCATAGATAGGACAGCTACGTGGAGTTAGGTGGCTATGAATGAGATGGTGGGAAGATGGACAGAGTCAAACGAAGAAAGGAAACCACGAAAACCTCTGCCATGACACCCGGTCTCCTGAATGACAGTTCAGCGTGCTAGCCACTGGTTCATCCGACACAGTTGCAACAGCTTCGATAAAAAATATTACCCCACGGGAATAATATCAAGCGTTCTACTCACATCTCAATAAATAAAAATCATATATTCATAATAAACCATAAACCATACCTTACACAATCAATCAACTAATATTGTTGCTGAAAGACCCCACCATATACTACGTTACTTGGGGATATAGACAAATGATTACAAAAACCTATGCCTGTGCGGGACTTGAACCCACATCCGACTTGGCTACGGTATCCAAGGCTGGACGGCTCAAACAAGAACAAATTTCAACATAATAGATGGCACAAGATAATAAACACTGGCTAATCTATTAGCAAATGAACAATATTTGTTGAGGAAGTGAATAAATACAGGAAATGACTCGACTGACAGATCCGGCAACACATTACCAACGCATACAAAGAAAAATTGGTTTATATATTTTTCAAATGAATTCGACCAATTAAAAATGATTGCATTATTCCAACCGAAGGGCTAGATTGTTTCAGCCGCGAGTCATTTATTCTCAACGCACGGTGAACGGATATCCACACCGTTACGCCAATTCTTTGGCAATGCCAAGTTCGAAAATCTTCTCGTCGGAGAATAAATTAGTCACTTTCCAGAACTGGGATGAAAACTATCGCGGCAGTATGGAGTAACTATCGTGGCTGATCGATTATTCTAATGAAGAGGTTCTAATAAGAATGTTTTTTAGCAGTTCTATTTACATCTCTGGCCAGTAGATTTGGTCACCACCACTACGAAGCACCAACACCAAAGATGTGTCAAGTTCTATTAACTAACGACGCATCGAGAGGCATAATGGTTAAATTTAGTAGTTCTAGTATCAGTAGTTAGTAAATAATGACAGAAAAACTGACAAAAATATAAGTCACAATGATTTTTATTGGTGCACCCGGTTTTATTATAATTATGCAATAATAAACTATAAAAAAACAAGAGAAAACAATATTATATTCATAAAGTATAAACTGAAACTCGGGTTGTTGGCAAGTTTCAAACGTATCATTACGTATCTTGCCTGAAGAACCCAAGTAACAACTTATACTAATTAGTCTAAACTTGTAAAATTATTCTAATAGGCCACTTGAGACATTCAAGTTACGGCCTAACATATTTGGTAACTCTGAATAATTAAAAATCATCACTGTAAGTTTATTTAGATTTATAATTGCGTAACAAGTAACAAAAATAACCAACACTATTTGCACACTTGGAAAAATCATAAAATATTAGAAGAAACTACAATGCAAAGTTGATTGTTTTCAAATAATTTTTTAGCAAAAGAAAGCACTTGGAAGCGCCTAGAATAAATTATTTCACATTCCTTACAGAAAGAGAGCTGGAAGCCATGCATTGGGAGTTAAGGACATCATTTAAAAATTCAGTAACTTTCGGATATCCCAGCCTAGACTTCTCATCGCGTCCGTTTACCCGTAATTTTCGGCTGTGGAGAGAATATGAAGAGTAAAAAACCTCTTTACAACAACTGAGACAGTAAAAATAAGTATCCAATAAGATTTTCATCATGCAGGGCTTCCATTTGTCTTCTACAATAAGACAATAGGGCAGTTTAGAGTTTGAAAAAAAAAATCATAATTTTGGCCTCCTTTTGAAGAAAAGTTTAAAAGAGGAAAAATGACGAAATCTGACAATTTACTTCGTATTTTTCTAGCATGACATTATTTCAAGTTCACTACCATATTGCATTCAAAAAGGTTGTACCGAGTAAAACGTAATATTTTTTTCCTAAAACTCGCAAATACAGAGGATGTGAACGTGACGTAATAAAAGTCAATGTCAACTTGTAAACCGACAAAAATCCATGCCTATCCAATGGAAGCCCCGACAAAGTAAAATACTAAATGTACGGAATAATTTTCATGTCCACACAGACGTGAAAAATCAAGAATTTGCGCCGAGGATTGCATTTGCACGACGACCACAATATCCACACGGCTTGAAGAAAACACTTCTGCTCACTGTCCTCTAGCACAGTGAAACCTCACGCATCGTTCCCGGACGCACCGTTTTCACACTTGCGTAATTCATTTTGTCCCAAGTTGAATTTCCCTATATTTTTTCCCTGGTCTTTACAGCCCCGCACGAAAAAAGGGACGTTTTCGACACCACAGACATTGGCATTTAATATAAATAACACATCAAGCCACCGAAACATTCGTTTACAGAAAATACACACTACTACATCAACAACATATTCATTTCAGTAAGAAATTACATACCGTAGGGCCTAGGCCTACTACAATATTAAAAAGACAAATTTAAAAAAAAAAACGAATATTTCAACACAATGGACAGCTTACAAGTACCCTAGTTTGAAAATAAAATTCAAAATGCTCAACATGAGAAAAAAAATAGTCGAAGAGAAATAGTTTATATTCACTGTACCCAATGCAATTTGCGCAAGTTTTCAAGAAGCACCAAGTCAAGTTATAAACTGATTTACAATAAAGACACTTACTACTCGGGGCACTTCAGATGTGACGGACGTGGACACACTAATATAACAGACCCGTGAACAAATGCAATCCTCGACACAGTTTTGTGAGAAATAGTGAAATACATGCCCCTCGAATAAACCGAAACGCTTCTCGCTTACCTTGAGAATCTGGAACGAGCACATGAGTGTCTCATCGACCGACATCATCGCGCCCGCGTTGTCAAACTCGCCGCAGTAGTTGGGCGCAGAGAAGAGAGTCACCAGTTGTCGCTTGGCAAAGAATTCGTAGCCGTCCTCAACAACCTGCAAGGGGCCAGATCAGTTTATAACGGGCAACGAACCAATGTGGACAGTCAGAAGAACGCACACACTGGTTTTGTTTCAATGATTTACGGTGAAGATCTTCAAAGGTTGCCAGCAATCGGATCTATTCATTTAACCATAGGCCAGGAACTACGGTACACATACTCGAGGTATAATTTCCGATGTAACACTTCTACAGTACATTCTACACGGTGAACTACAATAATATATAATCTGAAAATCAGTGCTTTGATAAATATGTATCATTTAAACCCTCTTATTACAATGCTGTGTTCAACAAATTGGAAAATATGATTCTGATCATAAAACATTGGTAATCCTACAAGGCAACATCATGGTTCAGTCCGATTTCTATTTTACATTAAATTGAAGCTATGTATTTGAACCACTGATTTGTTCATAGACTATGTGGAGCGCGTATGCACATTGTCTACTAGTTTTAGTGCGTATTATATCAGTATATTTTCTACAGGACACAGTTCAACATAGCTAGATCAACCACTTTGTGACGGCAACCGTAATAAGTAAACTGTTCGTAAACAATTGAAAATAAATGACATATGTCAGATCAGGCTTACCTGATGGGCACGGCAGATGAGATCGAAATCATGCTTGTGTAAGAATTTAGCAACAACTTCGGCGCCAAACGTAAACGACACTCCGCGATCGTTCTCTCCCCAGCCCATCGTGTCCTTGTCGGGATCCGACCACAACAGATCGCAGAGCAAGCCTTGGTCCGGGACGTCGGTTGGTCTCATGATACGTCGAATCTGCTCCATGCTCTGTAGGTCAGGACTCAAGCCTCCGTGGCAGCAGAAGATCTTCTCGTCGACAATGGCAGCCACGGGCAGACAGTTGAAACAGTCCGTGAAAGTTTTCCATAACTTTATGTTGTAACGTCGTTTACCTATAGAAGAAATATAACAAAGTATGACTTTAAATGCTGCATGTCTACAACAATAGGTTGGCTATAGTGTGCCAAAAAACTTTTCATACAGGTAAAATACATTTCATATGAACTTGATTAGCACAGAAATGTCGCTCGAGGCCCAGGCTTTTTTTGAGAAGATGAGACATCAGGTTATGAGCCATATCAGTTCCACAGTCTCAACAGTGTGGTACTGGTAGGTAGGTTGATCATGTTGTTGAATTTAAAATCTCGACTTAGTTTTTTTGACGATCATGTTGAATTGGAAAAAAAATCTCGAAAGAGTTTTTCCGTGGGTGGTAATACTCTACCCCGCAGTACGAATAGTTATATTGTTAAGCACGAGTGCAGAAGGGGATAACGTTCCTGTAAATGTCAACGACTCAAAAGTGTTTACATCCATTGACAAAAATTCCAATTCAATTATGTACAAGGTACATTTAAATAAATAACTCGTTTCACATTTTGCATTATTCATCAACTGCCAATCCAAAAGCACTAGGGCCTATGTACAATAAACATAAAACCTACCTAATAAATAAAGTGTGTGTAGGCTACTTACATTCATCATAAAAGCCATATATCCTGTTGATGCTGGCACATTCATGGTTACCACGCAGCAGGAAGAAATTTTCAGGGTATTTAATCTTGTACGCGAGAAGAAGGCAGATTGTCTCCAGTGACTGTTTCCCTCTGTCAACGTAATCACCAAGGAAAAGATAGTTTGATTCGGGAGGAAATCCTCCGTACTCAAAGAGTCGGAGAAGATCATAATACTGACCGTGAATATCGCCTGGAATGAAACACACAAAATTGACGAGCCTGAGGTAAATAAAATAGTAGTAGTATTTTAATGAAGATTTTTGATTGCTTAATGACCCCACTAACAGCTAGGTTATAGGGGGGTTTATTATTTTAGTCATTGTATAGGCATATAGATATAAACTAGAATATTCTGTTTTGGGGTTGCTTTCTCAGGTAATCAGGGGTTTTTCATGATGGTTAATAATAGGTGACATACGGTTTGTGTGGAATGTAGGCCTACATCAAGACTGTAATTTCAAGGTTCAAACCAAATCTTATCTTAAACTATCACCCAACATGAATAATGAAACAGATTGGCATTGGCTGACTTCATTTGCCAAATGAAATAATAACTTCATTTCCTATAGGCCTAGGCTTAGCCTAGGTAGACCCAGACTTGAAAATTTATGAAAAATGCAATCTAAGTGAGAGTCAAAGGCCTACATTAACAAAGGTTTTCAAGGAGTTTTTAAAATCGATCAATTGAAAATATAATAATTCACTATCTAAAGCAGATCAGGCCTGTTTTATTATCAGCCCAACTAGAAGGTGAACTAAATAATCACAACATTAAAATTTAGGCCTGATGTGCCTAAATACTATGCATACAAGGCCTATAGGCCTATATAGATGGATATTGATCCCACAATGGAAAAATACAGACTTAGTCCTTCCTATCAACTTTAACCCAAGATTAATATAAAAATCCTGAATACTGACAAGCTGATGAGTCAAGATTTGACAGCTCAAGACTCAACAACATGTCATATAATTGAATGCTACATACCACATATTTTGAGTGGAGCCTCTAATTCCAATAAAATGGGCTGTGATAAGAAGATTTCTCGCGATTTGAGACATAGCCCACGGATTTCACTTTCGGTTAGTTGTACATTTTTGCCAGGTCTAGCACCGCGAACTGTAAATCAAAAGTCATTTTCGTTAAAAACATTAAATGTAGGTAGGGAGGGCGAGAAATGGTGGTCTAAGCCTAGGGCTTACTCTGTTTAGACCTAATAGGCCTGGACCAATTCAATTGGACATAGATATTCTCAAGTTCAAAGTTCAGTGCCACTTGACAGTCGTTAAAAAAGTATTACTAGGAATATTATAGAGGTGTTAGCCTGAAACTTCTGAAACTGGACACATCATAACAGAACTAGGCTAAGACTAACAAGGTCTAGGCCTAGTAGGCTGGGCCTTCTAGGCCTATCAAGTTGACATTAGACCAAGCCTGTACACAGATTACCTCAGACTTATCCTATTGGGATTAAAACTTGTGGATGTACACAAATAACATGTCAAGGGCAACTGCCAATTGGGCGCTATGCAAAACCCAGACATAGCCTAGTTTCAATCAAACTTAAAATAGAAACTTCGTAAAGGGAAGACAATCTAAAGCTAACGATCAAAATAAATTGGATAAGTTTACCTTCTAATAAACGGGCTATAATGCTGTCAATGTTCAATTTATCGGTTTCAGCCATCAGTCTAATATTTATGAATTCTTTTCGTATATTATTATATGAATAATGTATTGAGATGATCTGTAAATATTACAATATAAAGAACTCAATGACGCCAGTTCATCGGCGTACGTAATGGCGGTTACAGTCTCCACTCGGCTACACTTCAGTTGTTATATTTTCCTGACGTCACCAGACATTGACTGCAAACTATTCAAATTGAGACTGTTTTACCGACGAACGACTAGCGCTCTTTTCTGAGTCGCACGGAATCAATGCCACTTGCAGGAACAAATATTTTGAAATTAAACAAACATCAAACATTTTTTTATGATATTCATTAATTACAAAATTACAATATAATATCTCATAATACCATAATATACTTCGGGCATTGACTCGACACACAAGTTTTCTCCATTTATGAAGTTAAAATACTTTTAAAAAATGTAAGTAATTGTGTCAACTGCAAGAAGCGCAGTTTGCAGTATTGCAGACCCATAAAATATGAATAACTAATATAATCAATAAAATACTAAAATACCACTTGAATCCATAACTTCTTGACATTTTATTCTATAAAATATGAGTTCATCTTTCATCCATAGCCTCGGGGAACAATGATTTTGTATCAAGTTTCGATGTTATTAAAAAAAAAAAAAAAAAAAAACATAATTTAGAAGCGTATTCTGTAGCTACTTTTTGTGTTGAATTGATAGACTCTGTTTATCGGTCATCGTGAATGGATTATACTTATTGACATTGAGGTTTTTGAGATCAAAGGGGGTTGTAATGAAATGACAGTTTATAATGGTAAGAAAATATAACAGCCTTCTGGAAGGACAATAAGGTATTGATACATTAACATGTAGGCCTAATACAATAACCACAAATACGGTAATTAATATATCAAATAGATTATTCTAATACCGGTAGTTGGAAAGCTTGAATTAAATAATGGTTATTAGTTAATAAATTGAGTATATTGGTAATGAACTATATAGTTGATGTTTGCTGTTAGGTCTGCAATTTGTATTCAAAGTAAAATGTAAATTCATGCAGTAATAATATTGTTCATGCATTAATAACGTAAAATAAAACTAAATAAAAATGAACGAATCAAAGGTAGTGGCCGAATCAAACAAAATCGATAAATCAAACAAAACTGATCAACCAAACAAAACTGATGAATCAAACAATATACATGAATCCAGTATCATTGATGAGTCCAGCAAAACTGACGACAATCCACCCTCAATATTTGCCGAGCCGATAAAATCAAAATTTAAAAATAAGGTACCAATCCCTTTACTCTCAAAAGAAGAGGAAAGTGGAATTCCGTCTCCTGACTGTACGACAGTAATTCATGAAATATTTCAAACCAAACTTCAAGAGGAGAAATTATCAGCGTCCACTGCAGAAAACATTTTGAAATCGGCTTGTGAAGGTTCTGTGCTCGGAGAGTGTGCAAGCTATGCAAAAGCTACCCACGATAACTATGACAAGGTGATAGCAGATATACGTGCTGTTGAGCAAAGTATAATTGACGGTCACGAAGAACATATTATAAGAGAGAATATTATAAGTAGTGACCCAGCGTATAGAGATCGTATCATACTTCAGAGACCAACACTGTTCAGAGACTTGAAGAAGAAGTATGTCGACAACTACTGTCTCATTCAATCAAACGATCTGTTACCAGAACCACACGAGAGAATAATTGATTGTCGGCTTATTGAAAATGAACGTTTCAGAAATCGTTTTGCCGGTAATAAAAGATCAGGTATTTTTGATGAAAAAGCAAGAAAACCAAATTGTGAGCTGTATTCAAGTGATAATTTAACAAAATCTGAAAAATGTACAAAGGAGAAGCATCATCTACCAATTTTCACAACAGTGAGTGAGCCTGTGATTTTTGTTGCCAAGCCTAGTATTGTGGTTTTCAAGGATTGTAAGGCAGGATGTACATATAAACACATTGTTAAGTTAACCAATGTCAGCAATCGTAATGGGAGGTTTCAATTAGTACCACTACCAAGTGCCTGTAAGTTCTTCGTCAAGTGGCAGCCTCTACCGGGTCACACAAAAATCGTTGCTCCTGGTATGGCCGTATCGATTATTATTCAATACAAGGGTGATCCTTACGAAGAATTATTGAATCATCTTACGATAAAAGTTCTTGGCGGGATGTCTTTGCAGGTACGCATCGAGACTTACAGAGAACCACCGATACTCACAGCTTTCTCATTTTTCAATATTGAATATGAATTGAGTGATAAGGAGTTAATACTGGCTGGGACTATAGAAAATGGATTTTGTTTCGTAGGAGGTTGTAATACAACTGAGATCATGCTCACCAACGTCGGAGGAATCGGAAGATTCTGGATCTGTAGCGACGAGAGTTGGTGTTTTGCCGAGGTAAACGACGATTACCAGTCGGGGAATATTCTCTCTCTGCCTCCGTTTACAGTAAATCCCTTCTATTTCTCAATGGGCATCGGAGAGACAATTGAACTTCGAGTGACATTTAAACCGCAAGTGTATGGAGCTCAAGTGGAAACTCTTTATTTCCTTTGCGACAACTGTGCCATCCGGACAATAGAGCTGGTTGGAGACGCTATTATATTTCTAAAGTCATTTCTCACATTTAAAAATATGGAGAAGACATTTTCAATCAATATGGACGACGACGAAGACTGTGAGCACTGGCTGGACATGGGTACAGTTTTACCAACTCGATCAGCGTGCAAAGAGTTTACGGTAACTAATACTAGTGGCGTAGAGCTGGCATATCAATGGAATAAAAGAAGAATAAATATTCAAGTGTTTGCTAGGGATATTCTGTTCGAAGTGGATGAAGACGAATACAACATAGAACCTGCCGCAGGGGTAATTAAACCAAAGTGTTCGGTTACATTTACAGTGACATGCCAATTATCAACGGTTCGTATTGGTCACTATAGATATGTGCTCAGTATGATTATTCTCAACATTCCCTTTGGATCTGTGAAAGAAGAAAGTAAGGTCAAAATTTGTGTAAAAAAGAATTCTGAATCTGACATGTTGAAGAGCGCATCTGTAACGGACAAAAGTGGGGTCAGTATTCCGACAGTAGAGGTCACTGAATCTGGAATAGTAGATAAAGTATCTACGAAACAAGAAAGTGCAATCAAGATGCCAGTAGAAAAAGGTTCTAGATCTCATCTCGGTGACAGAAAACGTGAAGTCGAAAAAGGAAGGGTCACGATTGCAGAAGGTTTTGACGTAGTGGATACAATATTCTCAAGAAAAGAAAGTGCCGCCAAGAGTCTAGAAGAAACGAGCACTGAATCTAGTTTGTTTGGTTTACTATCTGTGAAGGAAGAAAGTACCGGTACGTTGAAGATTCCAGTAGATAGCGCCTGTAAATCCGACTTGGTGGATATAGTGGTAGGAGAGGTCGAGGTGTGGATTGAAGTTGTGCCACTACAAGTAACGCTCAAGCCTTGCATCATTTGTATAACGGGAGCAAAACTCACCATCGGAGGGCAACGTGTAGTACGATTATTTACTATTTTCAACGACTCTGACGAGATGATTAAGATCAAGTGGGATTTGAAACATCAAAAGCATGGAGGAGAAATAATGGCAAAAATTTATCCGAGAATATCTGAAATTAGAGCAAACTCTTCTCTTTGTTCCATTATAACAATTAAATCACTAAAACCAGGAGAATTCAGACTAAGAATTAAATGCGCTGTCAACGACGGAGAGAAAATGATCGAGTTGATAGTTGTGGGCGAGATAAGTGGAGCCATTGTGGGGCCTTCACGGTATGACCTCGACTTTGGATTGGTCAAACATGGTACTCTGGCAACTATGAGTTTGGACTTGATCAATAAAAGGAACAAATCAGCCGTGTGGCAGTTGCAGGAATTTATTTACGACTTTAAAGACCGATGTCTTTCACAAGCCGAGTGCAGCCAAGTCACGGCCGATTTAGGTATGTTGTGCCATCGAGGCAGTATTTGTCACATAACCTACAATCTGATTACACGACGCACCGGCCTATTTTGTTCGTTATTAGTCCTTTCATCTCTCACACCCGACGACAGCACACCAAATGCATATATTCTAGTCACCGCAGATATCGTCGCACCCAAAATAAACATAACGGCACCCATTCATAACAATGCTGTGCTGACAATAAGTAACAGGCTGTTTATTGGATTGCGAACCAGTTACCAGATTACTCTCAGAAACGTTACGAAGATTCCGGCGTCATTTCTTTGGGGAATCCCAACCGGTTGCGATTCCTCGTGTCTACAGATTACGTTTGATCCTTCCGAAGCTGTGATTCCGCCCGCTGAGAACCTAACCATCAACATTCACGTACTCCCGCAAGAAAATGGAGAAGTAAGACACTTTTACGTACCATGTTTCGTGGGACGTGAGCCAGCTCCTGTAATTCTATCGATAATTTGCAACGTCGACTGTTTGAATGTCACATTCCACATGCCCAAGAATGCTGCAGACAAAGAATTCACAGTTAAAGACAATTTGAATGTTTCACCAATATCGTGGTCCGTTCGAGGTCGAGATATTAACTTTCCGTGGATAAAAAAAAAGAGGAAGAGCAAGGAAGAAACATGCACGTGTCGTAAACGACGCCAAATCTCACCGGTCATTTTAGGAATACCGGAGACCGTTTTCCCCAGAGAATATGGGGAGATAAATCCAAGCACATGTTCAATTCATTACAAATTAGCCAGTCCAAATCCAAGTAACAATAGCGTACCGTCTGAAGAAAGTATCAAGGTGACTACGTACTGGGACTATACATCACAATATGAACTTCAAAATGCAGACGATGAAATTAATAACATGGTTCCAGAAAACAGTGAAGGTAATGAAGATGAAGTACGTTTGGAGCTTGAAGACGAATGGCTGAATTCAGAAGCAAATCAGAATTTGACAAGCGAAGAACAAAACGCCGACTTGCCCGTGACGGAGCCAGAGATTTCCGAGCCGCCCTGTACGGAATATCTACAAGACCGTGACCCTACCAACCACACAGAAGAGATAATCCAACTCGTGCCGCGAGACGTGATATTAATCGAGAAACCCAACAGGCTGAAAGTTATCGACATAGACGAGATACCACCGGACGAAGAGCCGCCAGAAGAGGAACCACAAATAATATTACCGTCTTCCACGATCCCGCTAATCGAGTGGCTACGTTCTTACGCGGTCATCGAGTTCCTCGACATCCCGTGTTTCACGCCCGTCTGTCGAATGTTCGTCGTACGAAACGAGACTCCGTTATCTGCGGTTCTCAAAGTGACCGTTACCAATTACCCACAACGGGAGACAGAATCGGAGATCGATATTCTAGCAAAAATACAAGCGAAACTAAATCGAGTTGAGCAAGATGAATGGAAGTCTTGTATAAGAGACGGATCCGGACTAGTAGTTGTCTCAAAGCCTCCGTTATCATTCCTCGAAGGTCACGACGTGATCCCTGTGTACGTGTGGGTCTACGCGGATACGTGGGGCAGTTACATGGAAGTGATTCGTTGTGAATTGACAGGTCTTCCACCGTTTCTCATAAAGCTTAATATCCGAGCAACGGGACACCCCGTATCTTTCCCGATGACACTGAACTGCACAAACCAACGACCGGTACTGAGGTTCGGAACGCTGCCGTATCGGAGTACGGCTGTGACGAGAAAAGTGAGGATCAGTAATTCTAGCGCTGTTGCTCTGAGCATTGCTTGGCACGTGTTCTTGCAGACAAGTAACGAGCTACCTGTCGAAGAAGAGCAGCCGTTTAATGTGGTTGTGGACATGTTCACTAAATGGAGTAACGATGGAAACTCGGTTACAGTCGACGGGAAGTGTTATTCTAAAACAGCGTTGGAAGTGCTGCAAATGCCGTACTATGGTACAACTGGTCTAACAGCATTTCAGGTGACTATTCATTTAATAGTTAGGACTGTAAAAAAATTATAATTATCACAGGAGTTGCATTATATATTAGGCGTTTCAAATTGCAAATCAGTAACAGCCTTTAAATACATCAGTTTTGCGTTGGACAAAATATTTTTATTTCAATCATGTTCATCTTAAAATCGAGATTCGAGATTCGTAGGCGTTTATTTAGACTGTCGAGTCGTTTTGTGTGCCCATTTTTTTTTAAAATAATTAAAAGTGATTAATTTGCTATGTCCTTGTTCTATTTCTACAGAAATTTGTAATTGTGTCAAGTGCTATAATGGTATTAACGAAAAGCTCCAAGTATTAATGATATTGAACGTCTCGACTCAAACACAGGTCACTCCTCGAGAGGTTCTCATTCCAGCCAAAGGAGAGTCATTCTTCCAGATCACGGTCGACCCGAGTTTCTTCATCGACGAGTACAGCTTAGGCACCGAAGAGTTGAACGCCGCTCTCGTAGGCACCGTCCGCATCAGCCCGAACAGCCAGTCGCAGCCGTATCTCTTTTACCGACCCCAAGGGAAGAGGCTGGATCCAGTCGTCGTCCAGATGGAAGTATCAATCGACATACCGCATTTAACTCTTGTTCATCCGCACGCGGCGATAAATTTCACAGTATCGGCTGTCCAGCTCATATCGTCACACTCCAGCGAGCCGTACGTTCTCTCGCAACTTCTCGTATTCAGGAACGACCACAAATCCTTATCGGTCAGCAGGATGAGAATCGACGAACCGTTCACCGTCGTTCAGGTGTCTACGTTACACGATAAAAGTATCCACACAATAAGTGTTTTGCCTGGGGAATGTGTCGATGTGTTATTGGAATGTGAACTATACAAAATGGATGCCTTAGAAGGGTTAAACATTATAAAAACAAACAAAGAAGAATTTCAGAAGAATATTGTGAGAAAACAATACGAAACCACGCTGACAGTAGACCGAGAATTCTCGATCAACCAAAATGATCTCTTTAACCAAGTAATGAAATTGAGTCTGACGATATCATACCCTATATTACAGGTATCGACAGAGAAAATGGTATGCGGTTTAGTCGTACTCGGTGAAGCTAAGAACTTCAGTTTTCAGATTGAAAACAAATCCAATATTGCTGTTGAATATTGGATAACGTTTCGGGAAATTTCTCCCGTATTTACTGTTAACTGTGATCGAGGAGTATTGCCGCCTTGCCCTCAGCCGCACCTGTACGCTGGCGCCGTCATCGTACTTACCTTCGCACCGAACAAGCAACTTTTCTTTGAAAACTTTCTACTTGTCAAGACGATCGTTCCCGGCGACGAGATTGAAGTGAAACTCGAGGGTTACGGTACCATTAACCAGGCTTACTGCTTGACCACTCTCTAGACTCTCAATATCAAACAAACGAAATAATGAATGTTGTGAAAGTGCCCAGTTATCAGTATACAATACTCATATGCGTACAAATAAAGTGATTATTGACAAAATGTACGGTATTTCTTGTGAAATGAATGAATGATATTTGTATTGATTTTACTACACGTTGGATGATGTCTGATTGACTGATTGGTGAAGTTTACGGGCGTTCAACGTCTTGGTTGATTGATTGAATTGATGTCGGGGTTTTTATGAACGTCTACAAAAAATGTCACTTTGCGACTTTTAGATGATGTGGATTACTAAAAAAAATCATGATCAGTTTTTGACAGGTAGGCTATGTGGATAAATAAAAAAAATGGATGAAGTTTCATATTGTTTCTAGTTGAATTATGTCACATCTTTCATCCAGAACAACTAACGTATTACGGATTTAATTACAAGATTAGGATAGCGGTAGTCCAAATAAAATGTCAATATTAATAGAAAATACACTACGAAAATATTTATTTAATATATAAAATAGACATTACTATAAGTGCACCTTGAAAAGAGTGTATATTCATTATTGATTAAGCATTATCACGATTACCATAATAGTATTATATACTATTAATATACTACTTGACCCTGTAGATATATAGGCTATATAAGTTGCAATATTGGCACTTTGTTGCATTAGTTAATACTAGATAAAAATGGCTATAAAAATACTTACTCTAAATGGAATGTATCAAAGCTAAAGCATACTAAAATAATCATACTGTAGATAGAAAACAGTCGTACTGTGACCAAGGCAATAGCCGAAACGTCGTGTGTCTAACTATCTCTGTGCTCTTTCAACGGCTGACCACCGCAAGTAGGCCCATCTACTTCCGAGCCTTGGTAACATTTCTGCTCTCTTTCTTTCTTACTTTACTTTCTAGCTTTCTTTCTTTCCCTTTCACCCAATTCATACTGTAGATAAAATACCACATTACTATATCCCGCATGCGAGTACGCATTCTTTGTTACAATACGGTTGTTCTTTATCCATCACAAACTTTCCACCAAGCAACGATTTTGAACAAGAATGACAACGGAAACACTTGTCCTGTGCGTGCCAGTTGAGCTCTTTCCAACCAACTCGTTGCTGGCCAGCTGGGATCTGCTTGCGGCACGTGTGGCATCGCTGTGGAAGACAAAACAAAACGTCGTCAGTTCGTGATGGATGATTGATGACTGTTCACCCTGAATTTAACTGATTTATTGAATATAATATTAATGAGTCTTCTTATTATCCTACACTAAATTATTCAGCATAATGAAGATGGAAAAATTCAAAAGGACATTGAAAGAATATTTCTTTCTACAGTTTGGAAGAATTCTTTCGTTGATACCATGTTTCTTTGTTTTTATATAGGCCCATGATTAACATGAGTTGTTTATAAACACATGTCGCCGTGAATATTTTTGTAGCAATTTTCATATTGTTTTAGTAGAACACAACGCGTTTTGTAAGGTTCAAATAACGAGAATCGAAAAGTGAGACATCGACAAAGACTAGATTCAACTGCTTTTCTTACATGATTTGTAGAGTTAGTAAACCATACCTTTTTGTAGATCAAGTGACCCGTGAAAAAATTGTAATTGAAGAAATTAATTCAGCAATCAATGTTACATAATACTGAAAAGCACATTCAGCATTTAATGAAAAAGTACACGTATATAGCCTGCCAAAGTTCTTACCTTTCCGAATATTTCTTGATAGCAGTCGAGACAGGTAGGTTGATCGTCGGTGGAAACATATTGTTTGCCTGCGAGTGGATCGTCACACTCGTAGCAACAAAAGTGCTTCACGTGGAATGTTTTTCCTTCAGCGACTGTGTATTCTTTAACGAAGATTAGCTGAATTCAACAGAAAAATATTTTTTAGTTGGTTCAACTAGAAGCGATCTACGTTTATCATTAATGAATTTTAAAACAGTTCTTGATTGTCAACTGATTAAGCTCTGTATTTATTAGTTTGTTTGGATTGTATTTGGATCATGAATTGTGAAGTTTGAGAAACACTCATTACATGAACATTAACAAGACCTGCATGCCACTCTTTTGGAATTTTGATTGGCGTTGTTTTTTTTTGGTTCTCACTGCACGTGGTGACATGAAACTTTTTGTAGATACGTGGACTCATCCAACTTGAAACTGTATAGTTTTGGGGCCAAATCAGATACACCAGTTTTCAGAAAAACTATTAGGCCTCTATGAAATTTCAAAAAACCCAGTAAGGCACTCACGATAAACACTCAACAAATTTATAAATTTTAGTGAAAGTAAACACACGAAAGATACAATATAACGTTGAAAAAATGTATGTACTGTTCCTGAATCCTGAAATCCTGAACAAAATATCCCCTTTTTATAAAGCCTATAGGCCTACAGTCCTGAATCCTATTATTGCACGCTTGAAGAAAATACTCTAGGCCTACACTGATATTATACACTGGACGCGGAACTAGCTGTTTTGAAGAAAATAATTCAACATGTAATTTTTTTCTGGATCAAGAAATTATAATTATTCAGCATCGCGACACAGCAATTCCAAGGCTTTCTGGCATAATAGTTTCCAACTCAAGAAGTGTACGTTTGGAGTACATTTCATATAAAAATTTAGCTCATTTCACAACACATGAGCCTAGGCTTATGCTGCATTTGCCGAATAATTATTATTTGTACTAATGGTAATAATCAATATTTTTCAATATAGAATGTTAATTTTAAATTAGAAAATATAGGCTTATCTAGAAAATAGGCCTAACCAATTATATTTAGGGCCTATTATTTAAAAAATTGTTTATCAAAAAAAAACTATATGTAGTATAATTTCAAGTGTTTCATTATATTACGGAAACAAAATATGTCAATCCACACTATAGACATACGTAAATTTTAGAGTAAGTTTGTTACAAATCAATTTCAGAAGGCTACATACCTCGTCACAAGCGTAGCATCTTGAAATATTCAACAACTCTGCAAAATGTCGGCCGCAGTAAACATTGCCTTTACTGAAGAAGTAAATCAAATCCACCAAGAGCTCGTCGCAGGTGTTGCAAACGAAACAGTTTGGATGCCAGGCAGTACTGTCGCCAGCTCGGTCCGCAAACACGGCTACGTTACCGGCAACCAACGGTTCCGTACAATGTTTACAGTTCAAGTGAGACTGGACCGGATGTTCCTCGGCTGACAATAATTCCATCTGAGAGGCAAGATCGTTGTCAATTAAACTGGACTGTTGGATAACTTGAGCTGAAAGAGGCATCGAATTCCCTTTGATATCAGAAGACTCGGATACGTTGTACGGTAACAGAGAATGTTCAAATCGCATATCTCCGGGTAATTGCGAGTTTTTGGACCAATTCTCGTTGATGAATTGCGAATCTCCCACATTTCCGTGAACACCTGGGTAGCCGAGTTTGTCTTGATTTGAGAAGGAACCAGTACCGGCGGGTAGCTGGGACCCGGACAACCCAGGAGGTAGCTGATTCGGATGATCGGTTGAAGACGACAACTCGTAAGGATTCTGCGATGGACCAGTCGAGCCGTACTGATGTGCATCAGCAGCGTTGCCATGGATATTCTGAGATTTAGGATTGTGATTGTAAGGAATGTTCTGAGAATTAGCTAGATTGTAGGGATTCTGAGAGGCTAAAATAGAGCCATCCTCAGATGGGAAATTTGTATTGCCATGTAGATTTTTAGAGTGAGACATTCCCGAAGCTGAATTACCACCAACTCCAGTTGAGCCCGCAACATTGTAAGGATTTTGCGAATACACAATCGATCCGTCTTGTAGAAAGTTGGGAGGTTGAGGTAAATCACCACCAACAGTGTGCGGGAATCCAGGAAGCTCTTGATCAGTTTGGGCAGACGGGTACAAGTAATTTCCTCTACCGTATCCCACAGGACCTTGTGATCCAGCGACGCTACCTGGGAAATACTGTCCAGGAACTAGATTAGATTGCGCAACATTGTTCGAGTACGTAGACGAGGCTAGAGATGCATCATTGGCCGACATATTCTTATTCGGCCCACTCATGTCTCCATACGACCCTGAATACGTAGGCGGCATTCGTCGATCATCATTACTCGCTCCGTTTCTTTCTCCAGAAGGTCCAGTTAAGCTGCCCGGGTAAAACTGCCCATGAACAGCATCAGAATATGCAACATTGTTCGATTGTAAAGATGACAGTAATGATGCATCGTTACCAGCTTCATTCCTGTTTAATCCGCTTCTTTCCTTATACTGCTCACTCAGTTCAGCGTAATACTGACCGCCAACGGCATTGGAATGTGCAGTATTGTTCGAACATGTAGATGACATTAATGATGCATCATTCTTTGTTGGCATAAAAGAACTCGGTGTTTTCAAATTGTTATTGTCAAAATCAGGCGGAAGAGAATCAGGCAGAGGTGGGGGAAGATCTTCGTCTCCCATCGGGTTTGATTGCGGTTGGAATGGTCGAGGAATTGCATTGTAGGCATTTTTTGGTAGTGGGGGTAACGTCCGCAGCGACTGATCCGAATAAGACGAGTGAAGAGTCGACGATGTGTTGCGTTCGAGAGTTGGACCGCGGTATGCGAGGCGTTGTTCGGTGTATAACGTGGGTACTTTGGTGACACGTCCCTGCCCAACAACATTAGTCTTCAAATTATCCAGATACTTTTGGAGTCTGAAAAATTAACAAAAGAACAGTTTGAACAGTCAATAGCAGTAATAGACTTGATTTTTAAAAGTAACAAAGCAATTTTATTATTGATAACATAGATTTGTCCACTTCCGATGGATAATTGACCAACACGTAGCTTTAAAATCACAGCAGTTAGTGAACATAGTGTGAATTGGGAAGTCCTATCAAGTCCAAAGTCCAAAACTAATATAATAGTGGCAATAAAATAATGACAATAATATGTTATTTACGTGCACCTTCAATACGCCCGGTGGAGTCACATTAGTTCAATTCGTACAATAGCCAATATGTGATTGAGATTCTTACAAAGTGTGATGTTAAGTCCCTGAAAAATCAAAGCAGGTCGGCTAATGCTAACGAGAGCAAATAGCCATGGGCCTACCTAATTATTGAGACACGTAAAATAACTTACACTTCAATTTCTTCTGGAGTGAGATTATGACACCGACCAGCATCAAGATCGTGCAATGGCATCTGCCATTCCAGTTGCTGACGGCGGTAAAGTGCGCCATCACTTCCACTAATAGGCAATTTAGCAGCCGGCAACTGTTGCATATATTCAGCGGCAACGTCTTCAGAGACATTTGGCGGAACCCAATCGAAAGGCACACCGTTTTTACTCGTGGCAATAGACTCATCAACAACATCTGGTACTTTGATTTTCAACACTGCACCTGGCTTTTTCCGTTTGCCACCTGCCCCAAGCAGGATTTCAAATTGTGCATAACCATCGTCATCTTTAACGTCATGCTCTTCTTTCTTACATTTGCAATTACGGCAAACCTTTCGCCAGAAATGTAAATCCAAACCAGGGCACTTATCACCACAAGATAAGCAGGGAGCTCCAGCTCCTATTTCATGGGCAAGTCGATGTGGCTGAAACAAACATAACCTCTTAATACGTAAACCTAGACAGAAACTGTCATTTACTACCAGATGATTTAATACGTACCCTATTTTTCTTTTTTTCTAATAACAACATCCATTCTGGCGTTTTATCTGGAGTAGTTGGTGCATTCATTGTTTCAATTCAAACACATATTATATAAAGAAAAGGTTTATAATTCAACTCAAACTCCAAAGTGCCATCCACACCTCGCTATGACTCATGTGGCCGACGCCCAGTGTTGCTAGAATTCTGACAGCTGACACTTGTTTGATTTTGCAAATGTGTCAATCTTTTTGCCATTGAATATAATATATATTTTTGTAAATATAAATGAGTTGATTTTCATACTTTCTTTTATATGTTATATACATTTTATATTTATATTTGATAGTGCAGAAGCCTATATTGACCAGTAATGAAATAATTTGGAATTTAGGCCTAGAACTGAAAATAATTATATTTGTGATTTTATCATTTTAATTGACACCATGGAATATAAAGATCTGTTTATTCTACGTCAATCAATTTTTCAATTAGATTAATATTTTCTTTATTATCAGCTAACTGACACATCCGGGAGATGAGGGGCATATCGGACCTGGTTCGATCCCCAGCACAGTCCCACAGTTTTCGTGGTTTCCCTCTGCAATATGGGTTTACGCCGGGCTGGTTCCTATAATATGGCTACGACAGCTTCCTTCCCATTACCTAACCACCGTGATATTTACATTCAAAACAGTAATTTAAAATTCTGCTAATTTAAAGGCACGGCCAACCTTCATTACTCTATGGGCCAACCACACCCGTTCAAATCAAGGCAAGCTGCTCCCGACCAGCGTGACTATGGAGTTATGGGCTTGCCCTCAGATCTTTGTGCACCCTAGTGGCTGAAGTCTGTACTAACCTCCAACTACTAGTTTGCAAACTGGAAGTTGAGCTATTTAACGAATAAATTTAGTTTGCACATTACGAGAAGATTTTGGATCATTAATTGTGTCAGTTTACTATTTTCCAGTTAGCGTAGTTAGTTCTTGTATTCTTCCTTTACACGTGATATCACATAAAATCTGTCAAACTGACATATTAGCTTAGAAAATGGCAGCGAAAAAAAAAACTCCGCGTGAACGTGCACCCAACTTTACAATAGAAGAGGTACACAAGTTAGTGAGCCTAGTTAGGCAGCACCATGATATAATCGAGTGCAAGTTAAATGACGGAACAACGTGGCGGGAGAAGGTAATAATTATGCTTTCATGTGAAAGTAAATACAAGTAAATACTTATCCCCTGACTAGGCCTAGGCGATCTATACAAGAAGCCTGTTATGTCCTAGGGCATTGAGATTGCAGTACACTTCAATCTCAAATGGCCTAGGGTTCGTCCCTCTTTTGGCGGGACATACAGTTCTGCGTCTCATGTTAACAAATCAATGATGTTAAGATGTCCCACTTGATCTTATTATTGATTTCATTGCAATCTCAATTCTCATAATTATTGATCTCATCAAGAAGGATAGCTGGTTATCTGTATTTTTGTAATCATAATTAAATATCTAACATTCTTGAAATGTGTTAGATTAATACATTACATTTAGCAGCATTATTCCATCAACTCATAATTCATTGAGCAATTACCATTCACATTTACAGACCAAAGAATGAGAAAGAGATTTTATAAACTTGTAAGAATTATCAAAACTTCCACTGTCAGGAGCCATTCTGTGGAGGCAATACAATTCAGCTCACTCCAAGGGTGCTTTATATTAATTTAGATTTTTGCTAATTGAGTGGATTTAATTAATGACCCTTCTTAGCTTACTCATATGATGGTATCCAGGTAGGCTTACCTACTTGACTTGTGCTAGTGAGGCAGAAAGTTTTAAGGTATGAAGGTAATTTTCAATTCTCAGGATGCTGAATGGAACAAAGTGACTGCCGAGTTCAATGCAACGTCATTGATCGTGCGGTCCCAGGCATCGCTTAGGATAAAATACGATCTGCTAAAAAAGGAGGCGCGGAAGAAGTCATACCAGGATCAACTTAAGTCTGGTGGTGTAACATACAACCCTCCAAAGCCAGATGATGTATTGGACAAGATTGAAAAATTATTTCCTCTCTCCATTTATGGACCAGCATCAACTGCTGACAATAATTATGTCCACCACGGTTAGTTAATTATGTCTTTATTTTTTGTCATTGTATGGTTTACAATCAAAAGGGCGAGGTTCGGTCTCGCGCCTAATATAGTTAAAGACAGATTAATCATTACGGAATAATTACTTTATTACGTGTTAATAACATTATCAATTTTTCCGTGCCTTTTATTTCTTATTATTGTGTAATGTAATTTTCTCTAAGTAAGCTCCTTAGCTATAGTTAGCCCTGACCGCTCACCACTGAAATAATCTCTATGGATTTTGACAGGTGATTTGGGAGAGCACGCAATGCTGGGGAAAGGAGATAATAATTTAATAAAGATAGAAGCCGAGGACGAGGATTATAAGCGTGGGCCTGGATTGTCACACCAAGAAAGAACTCATATACAGGCCTTACTTTACCAGCCATGTGAAGACTTAGACGAGGTACGTTGTTGTTTCTTTGATTACAGTAAAGAATTTGACTGAAGATTACGTAATTAATGCTTGGGGTGATCATACGGCCCAGACAGTCTCTCTTGTCCCAGTGTCACGAGAAAAAATTTCAGAATAAAGTTTCGCAACACTCCCAAAATAGATTTCGGAACATCCATTTGTCCCGGTTTTGGCATGAGATTCCCAAGAATATTAATTAAATTCCTTATTCTGGCAAAAATGAATTTATTTTAAGAATCTGTGCTAAAAGCTTGGCTTAATTATTAGGCAACCATAGGTACGTGTTAGCGTAGCTTGAGCTACTGTGTGATTTATTTATTTATGTATAAATGGCTTATTAAATGTATTATTCAAATAAATAAATGAATGGAAGTTGAATAAATCCCAACTATAAAAGTGAATAAATACATTCTCTGTTCTGAATATTTAATAGTTGATCCATTCTGTGGCAATCCTGTGATTTGTGGATTGTTTCAATATTCCAGTCGACGTGTGGCGAGTATGAAGTTTCGGAAGCGAGCCCGTTAACAACCAATCCTGAGCCTCATGAATACACGGCATCTGCACGTTAGTACTGATCGAGTAGCCTAATTGATCATAAATAGTATACCGGTACCGGTATTATAAATACCGTGATATATATATATATATATGTACATACTTTTTATTTTATTTGTATTATCGATATCTATCATCTCGAGTCAGCACTCATTTGTTCTGTGTAGACATTTATAAAAATATGCATCCTATTATTAATGTATAAATAATAAATGGAATGTATGTAGTGATTTGTGTACCTTTACCTTTGTATAAATTGTTAGATAATATTCAAAGTTCAGTATTACTTACCACCGTTGAATAGTTTATAATTGTGCTCCCATTATTTCCCAGCTTCGACTTGTACCGTAGTTTACCCGGTGGCGTCTACGTCTGCGAACGAGGAAGGCAATGCGTGGGACACGTATACTCCTGTGATGTTGCCGCAGCCGAAACACGCGTCACTCGTAAGACCTGCGACGGACCTGTTACGTAAGAGACCAACACTTGGATTAGCTACAGATATAGATAGTTATGAATTGGGTAAAAGTGAGAGAGAGAAGAGCAGCTTACCGAGGTTGACAAGTAGATAGGCCTACTTGTTGTGGAGAACCGTTGACAGCACAGAGATGAAGATTTTATTCTTAACGTTTCGGCTGTTGCCTTGGTCACAGTAGAGTGATGATGAAGGCTGCTTTCACTCCTTTTGGTTACTTATACACTTTTAATGTTCCTATGTATTAACATATTGATCACCAAAGTGAAACAAACTTGTCAGGAAACATTAAAGGTTGTATGTAGGGCCTACTACCAGTATCTTCGAATTAAACCTCTACATTCAGTTTTAACCATCCACAATTTCTACTACATATCATAATTGACATTTCAAGTACAACTTTTCTCTCTCTAAATACATGAAATTTACCCTCCTTACAAATCTTTGTACCAACATTATATTGATAACCTTTCCTCTTGGCATATATTTTATTCAAATGTAATCAACTTTTCCTCCTTTCCCACACACAGGCTTCGGCTTATGTGGGTTCTGTTTTTCATATAATATATCATAATTCAAATGAATTATTACATTTTCAAGCATTTAATTCTAGTTATTATTATTGTGAACTATTCGACTAATCTAAGACCAACGTGTTATGTACTTATGTATTATAATTATGCTTACATTTCCATAATGATGTTTATGTATTCATGTTATGTTTTATCTGAAAAACATTGAATAATAAAAAAGAGAATGTAAATATATAATTTTTTTGCTTACAGGACGCAAGGTGTACGTGGACAGTTGGAGAAGTCGACGTCGAGGCCCGACTTTGCAAGAAAAACAGGCCAATAACGTCAGCGCAAACAACTTCTTATCGATAGCCTCGTTGAAGAAAGAACTAGCCGACTTGAAAAGAAAACTGTTGGCAGACGAACAGCACGCCAATCAGCTACCGGTATTATTAAACGATTTAGATGTCAAAATTAAAAAATCACAACTCGTAAATTCCGATCTAGATATCAAAATTAAAGAAGCAAAACTCAAAAGTCTCGACCTAGATGTCAAAATTAAAGAAGCGCAACTTGACAGTCTCAAATTAGATGTAAAATTAAAAGAAGATAATTTATTGAAACTTCAATCAAATGAAATTCCAAAATAATTATCTCTCGGTAGACATCTTTATTTTTTTATTGTTATCGTGTACATTCATGTTGAATTTGGTTATAAGAATGATTGAGATTTAAAATGAAAAATGCTAGTGTTATATAATTATGATGTGTATAAATTGAATGCAAGTTGAACAGTGTCTCAGGTAATAGAAATAAAATGGCCTATAGCAGTGTCAGAACTGTACAATACTTGTATTTATTTGGATAAATGAACACGATAAAAATCACGAACCACCTGTGCGTTAGTGGTGTGGAATTGGGGAACGTTCGCACGGAACCTTAATCCCTCTTGGACACAACTAGGGTATTGTTGATTACTTGATAATTATCTACTAATACTAGTTGACTAGTTACTACTACTAATAAAAAAAATACATCACACGCATCGATCAACTGTAGGATTATATCTACAGCGTCGTTTTTTGTTTTGGCGCTCCGAGATTGGACAGCGTGGTAAGTAGCCTAGACATATAGGCCTATATTGAAAAAACCTGGAAATTGGAAATATATAAAAATGAATAAAATGTGAACTATTGACGGGCATAATATAAATATGTACTGATAATAATATAGAATATAACAAAATAAATTTTATTGTAATAATTACAATATTAAATATAATGAACATAGGCCTATAATACACAATAAATTTCATGGGCTTGAAGACGAATATAGCTCGTGCTTCTGTGACGGATGATGTTGGGGATGGATCGGCGCAAAAGAGATTGAAAACACATTCACGTTTTATCTACAGCTCTCATTTAATCATCATCGACATCAAACTCTTCATCAAACTGTTCCTGCGTGATTTTCTTCTTTTTCAGTTTCTTCATTAATGCCACATCTTTAGCTAGTTCAGCCATGTCTACTTCAGAGATCCGTTTCCTTTTCTTCTTTGTTTTAACTTTTCCTTCCGCCGCCTTCCGTTGGCTTCTTTCTTTCCGCACGGCACGTTTGTTCTTCCTGTCTTCTTTCCTCTGCTTGGCCGTCGACCACGCTTCAGTTTGTTTCATCCTATGTGTTTTATTCTTCTTGCTCGGCCACGTACCTGTTTCCAGGAATACTTTCAGCTTCTCTTGACGAGACTTTTCACGCTCATCATTTCTAGAAAACAGACAACGACCACATTAGAAGTAAAAATAATATTTTACGGTATGAAATGAAATACGGTAGATGTGCATTAAAAACTAAGTCATAAAATGCTACTCACTTGTAACAAATATTGTTGCAATTGATATTTGGTTCTACAAATCCAGACATATCCTTTCCTTTCATTTCTGGCATTTTTGGAAGTTTCGCTAGTCCGAATCCCGTAGCTAATTTACCAAGATCCAGATCTTTAAGTCTCAGAATAAAATTACATTCATGTTTAGCGTACGATTGAATATGAGATACAAACGCCCGAACACCTTTGTCAAGAACTGCGCGGTCATTGATTTGTAGAGCTCTAGCCTTATCGAGCGTTTCCGGATAGGGTTCTGGTGGCGCTATTTCTTCCAGCTTGACATTCTGGTTACGATAGATGAAGTCCACGTAGGTATCTTCAGACGGCAAGAGAAACACAAGTGCAGAGCCGTCCCGACCGATTCTTGCCGTTCTACCGCAACGATGAACAAAAGCAGCCGCGGAACTAGGCGGGTCGTATTGGATCACCCAGTGTACTTCGGGTATATCAATACCACGAGCCATAACATCGGTGCACACGAGAACGCCAGATTCGGACGCTCGGAAGGAATCGAATATTGCATAACGCTTATCTTTCATTTTGCCATGAATACCAAATACATTCATGCCTGGAAGAAGCCTGTAAAATGAATAATAAATCAAAACAATAGACAGATAAATGATTAATTTCACATTTAAATTACGCTAAAAAATACTGAAGCGTGCGAGATGTGACAGTAACAAATTAAAGCACGCATCTAGGTTTTTATTAGCATATTGCTACCAAAAACTGCTGCCCAATCAAATTAAAAGGATTACTCATGTAGGCTTAATGGTTTCTTTAATGCGATACAATAGGTAGTATTCCACGCCACAATATTTTGTGCAAAATTGGAAAACAATAACAAACTATCTAAAAAAATATACCTCCAAAGAGAAAAATTAATTTAGAGTCAAGTCAATAGAGCTAAAACAAGTTACAACTTACGCTTTGAGAATGACTGTAAAATACTCTACGCAAGCACAGGTTGTCAGGAATAACATATATTTCTGTTCACTTCCACCGTTCTGTATGAATGACAATAGCGTTGCCAATTTATTCTCTGGTTGACAGATCATATAGTTGTTTGTTAACGAAGCTGGAGTGGACGTTTCAGACAAGTTGTTCTTCTCTTTGACAGTGACTAGTACTGGGTTTCGTAGACCCGCTCGTACCAATTGTTCGACCTCTTTTGTTTGCGTCGCCGAGAATAATCCAGTACGCCGTTGACGTGGCAGGTAGCGAAGTATCGCCGTAATCGACTTGTCGAAGCCGAGATCTAGAAGTCGATCAGCTTCATCCAGTATCAACAGTTCCTATAACAAACAGTAGACAAATATGATTATAACAACAATAATTAGGGTTGCTGTATGTTGTCAAAAAGTGACATGTAATAATTTTTGTTGATAATCAATCAATAAATTATTTTATAAAAATCAACCGACCACAATTGAAATAATTATTGGTAAAAGCATCAACAAAAATATTATTGGATAAATATTGCTCACAGGATATGCCCAAACACTTGAGCAAAAATAAGAAAATAAATACGGTATCGTATGGTAGCCGTGCTCTACGAATTATGATAATCGACGGCATCCTTAATAATAATTGAATCAAATCACATCAACGTGTTTAAGTGAATTAAATAGATTTTGATTGGTAATTGTTTGCTCAACGATCCCACCAACAGCCAGGTTATACGGGGTACACATACGAGAGTTTTCACAGCAGCTGCCAGACTGATGTCATTGTTCCTAGTTAGCAAGTCTTGCAATCTACCCGGGGTTGCAATGATGATGTTGGCACCATTTGTTTTGAGCTTTTCAACATCTGTCTCTACATTGCATCCACCCACTAGCAGTATCTGTGTGAGACTTGGTACATTGACAAGGAATTTCGATAAGACCTCGCTTGTCTGAGTGGCTAGCTCTCGGGTTGGTGATATCACTATCGCTCCAACTTCACCCGGTCTCAGAGGCACACTACGCTTCTGAAAGAAGTACAAACAAATTAAATATTAGCGAGTACTTACGTCACAATTCAATCTTTATGGCCTTATTGATATTTTCATATCCAAGTCAAATGTCAATATAAAAGAACTCCAGTGTTTTATTCTTGTCAATTACCATAACAAAATGTATCATTATTTTACAGGTCAACATCAATAGGTCTTACATTGAATATTTTCAATGCCAATAAAATCAAATGGCACCTTCTATGTAATAAAGTTATTATAGTAGGCCTATAGTAGGGGTATAAACTAGATTCTATAGATTCTATAACCATACAATGTGTCAAAATAGATGATAACGTACTGATGAAGAAATAAAGGCCTCGTTACAAATTACACCGAGTTGAAGAATACAATTTTTTTAGAACGTATGGTGTAATAGTAAACCTTAAAGCATCGTTCCTTGATGCATTGTCGTCCAGCTGGCCGCTACTATTATTCATTTTTCTCACATTTTTTCATACCTTCTGAATAGGCCTAACCCATGTTAAGTTTTGTTGCATGGACATTTTTTCCTTGTCCATTGAAAGATGATGGATAGAGATTTCTCTGTATTGAATATTAAATATCAAGCAGCTTACCTCAAGTAGTTCTATTAGTGGAATTAGAAATGCAAGCGTCTTTCCACTCCCGGTGACGGCTTCGGCAGCCACGTCTTTATTTTTCAATAGTAGAGGAATACAAGCAGCCTAGAAGCACGAGTTATTTCTTGGTAATCATATAATGCCAGGGTCTACTTAATTTTAGAGACAGATTTTAGGAAGATAATTTTAGACCTATAGTATTACTATTAGTATATGCATTACATAATGTATTATGCTATGAAAATGCAACATATCCGTAACAGGATGACTGGATGAGAAATATGTAGGCCCAACGTATATTCATATGAAATGTAATGCAAATTGCTATACACCTTGATCTTGGAATTATTACGTCACTGTCATTCTGTTTTTCTTTGCTTAAACCATAAAATAACAGCCAGTGGTCCAGTCTACACAAATTTACCCTGTTTAACCCTGTCACTGAAAATGTCCAAAAATCTACAAATATTATCCTAAATCAGTCTGTTAAGAATACCGCATATTTATCCTATAAATTTCAAATGGACCTACTGATAAGCCCACACGAGAAATAATTTTAAAATACTTTGTGAAAGTTTCCGCTCTAAGTGACGTTCGGGGTAAATTTATTGTTAGCCGTGCTGATCCGACGTGAGCCTACATTTGTTAGATTACGGTATCTCTTTCAGTAGTGTTCTCAAGGGTTCTAGGTACAATGAGACTGACAGATGAAATCTTACCACCTTACCAACATCGCCTGAAACCCTAAAAGTGATCGGCATGGCTCGTAAATTTATTACATTTATTTTTGTTCAGTAAATATACTATATAAGCTCAGACACTTTTTTTATGATCAATCTAGGCCTAGGAGTTGACACGGTTAGGTGAGGTAGGCCTAGGCCCTACACTTCTGTGAAATGGCAGAGACTCTAATTTTACAGTTCTAACCTTACCTTGCCTTTGAACCATCTGTGTCATCATAGATAAAGTAGTCCCATAAGGTTATTATTTACTCAATGGTGTCATCCACAAATCCAATCATAAAAAGATGAACAATTTACGGCATATAGCCTATATTACGCTTTTATGTTTCCAGCAAACACTAGAAATTCAATGGCATAATCATAGGCATACGCAAACATAACCCTACCTGGACAGGTGTCATTGTAGCAAAACCCAACTCTTTGATGGTTTCCTTTACAGAGTCACCCAAATTAACAGTTAACTTGCTCCAATCAATATTCATGTTTACAAGATTAATTATATCCTACAACAAAAACAGTAAATCTCCTCCAATTTGATAGAAATAGTCTAGCACGAGATATAAGCACATTCCATCTCCACACCAGCCATTGGATTGGTTGGTAGTGGAAAACCTGATTGCTGATGTACCAACATACGAAACATAAAACTATCAGACACCCATCTTTGTCGTACACAACTTGACACATACAAACGCATACAACACACGAACAACATGTGTATTGCGGAAAATGACAAAATATATGTAAAATTTCGACACTGTCATTGTTATCATAGTAGTTGCTATGCTAGACTAGTGTGAGATGAATAATATCAGCTCAGTCTTTAGTGGAAGGCAGGCTTATTGCACGGAAGGATATCCCTATAGTGGACATGAATTCACAGCTATTTGCAGACAATTTTATGTACATCCTCGAATCTGGGTGTGCACTTGAAAGTTATTACTACAATACACTAAGTTTCGAAGAGAAAATAACTTACGATCAATTTTTTTCATATTCGGCCAATTCAGTATTTTGGTTGCACTTACAAGCAAATGGAATTGATCCCCTTATATGTTCGGTGAAACGAGAGCTTGATCAAGTTCGAAGGTGTATCGCAAGCCTACAATCCGAGCAAAATCTGGCCACTTTGAATATTGTCTCCTCTTCCAAGACAATAACATCACAATTCGACGTTCCTCGGCTCGACATCGAAGCAGCTAGAAGACTGATACTCAATAGTTTACGGCGGCCCAAAATTGCTTCCGACAGTGATCGATTTACTGGGTGCGAACGGGAAAAACACTCGAAATTCTAAAGGGACATGCTGTAATCAAGAACTCTGTGAAGAAAAATACCTACAATGTACTAAATAAGATGTACTTGTCATATTGATAATCATGCAAACTTTTTCATGTTATATTTATATAGGTGGTTAGTTAAAACCAAAGATAGTGGTTAAAACTACACCTGTTGAGTGGTCGTTAGGCAAATTCTGCCCACGTAAATAATAAGAAATTATGAAAATGTACTATTTTGTAATAATTTAGTTTCTTCCCCAACTTCACTGAGTCAATCATGTGAAAATACAAGTCATTACTCACAGAATAAAGATTTTTTCATTGTTATGTAGAATAATATTAATCAATTTTCATTATTCTGATGAATCTTCAAGCTAGTATTTACATTACAAACTATAATTGAAGAACATTGTGGTTAATATAGATAGGTACCGGTAGTGTAAATAACATGATAGTTGGGTTTGGGGGAAATTATAATTTTAGATTCATTTCTTATATGGTTTACGACGATACTTCCATACACGATACTGTCGATACAGTAGTCTATTATTTTAGGGAGAGGTAAATAGTCCCCCACTGTTCAACTACAATATCGTAACTCCACCCTGAATCGTACTTCTACTCGGGTTTTGTCTCGCCCTGTAAAATTACGTTTCAACTAAACTAAACTAATAACTAAACCCCACTGAAAATCAAACTGTTATGGGCGACAGTCAGTTTGTCAAACCATACTCTTAAACTAGGTAGTAATTGTTATTGTCATACCATATTAATGTTTGCTCAAATCAGGGATCAAGAATAGTTCATAAACCAATGCAAGCAGGATCATCAAGGCCACAATCAATCATCTATGACAAATAAATTAAACAAATTTTATTATTACAGTATTAACAAGTCATTTGAAACAAAGTTGAATATTCACACAAAACAAGATTGGGTTGATTTTAATGGAATGAGATGGAATAATTATAAACCGAAAAAGTATTATAAAAAATAAGGGAATTTCAAATTTTCCTTTCGTCTGGTGTTTCACGGTTCAAATTTTTTTCATCAAAACTTGCATTAGAGGCGCCAACTTGATAGAACTAGATAATTTGGACTAAAATCACCAGTCTCAACCTGGTAACAAACCATGGATCTTCTGCTTTAGAAATAACAACGTAACTTCTGGCAGCCGACATTCATATCGACGCTTGATTTCTTGGAAAAGTCGAGGATTATTGTCATCCCTAGTGTTTGGGAACAAAAATGCCTGTAAGAAAAGTCGTCTGCTTAAAGGTTAACCCGAATAATTTCGTAATCTGGAATCTCTTCTACAGAAATTAAAACAAATTACCGATAAGATGGTAATAGTAACATATACCAACAATGTATAAATGGAACATTAGCCAAAAGGTAGTTGACTTTCCTTACATCAAAACAGTATAAATAAAAACACATAAATGACACAAAATGGACATGTACAATTTATTTCGTTCATGTCCCTTTATTGCATTTTGTATGTTTCAATATAAAATTTATTCTAGACTGCGGCTCGGCAGAACCATCTGTCCGACGGTCGACTCGTGGCCTCGTTGGCGGCGGCGCAGGCCTGCCAACCGGACGCCCTCGAGTCGTTACCCAAGCGAATGAACCCTGACGGAAGGCAGCAACATGCTCGGAAACGCATTCATCCAATCTCGCACTCGAGGTTCTTAGGATAGGGCTAGGCACTAGCTTGTGTTTTTGTATATTTTATTATTTACCTTCATTGGTAAATGATTTATTAGCTGCATGTATTATAATAATAACATGTGTAATATGTAACAATGTGGCAGAGACACCACAATGATAACACGCTTGGGATCGGGAAGGGCAGAAGCATTCGGCATTTCGCACATGCGCATTCAGTTCAACTCATTCATACTTTTATACTAACAGTGCATCTCAAGAAGTTACTTAAATTCAAGCACCGAATTGATCAGTTTTATTCGTATATAGAGGAATGTATGTCTGCCTTCCGCCTGCTAGGCCATTCTAAGTGGTAGTATTTCGATAAAGAGTGTTGTCTACTAGCGTTGCCTCGTCATCATTGGTTGTGGGGCGGTGGAAGGATCACTTGAATGTGCTGCGGGTGTGCGTTGCCTAGGAGCAAACAATAACGTAAATCAATTGGGGTGCAAGCTGTACGTTACTTGAGAAAAGCTGAGAGATAGGTTAGCAGTTCGGCAGCTGTCTGTAAAGCTGATTGAACCTACAGGTTGGCAGATAAAGCATTGAGAAACAAATCACAAATAAACAACGAACTTCGTAACTACTGGTTACTGTAGCGAGCGTGACTCGGTAGATATCGACCCTCTCACTCGGACCAGAGTGGATTTTCTCAAGGTCACTTTTATTCCATTCTGTTTTTTCTTTTTTTTTAAATAAAATATGAAGACTTGTGAAATTTTGAATTCTTATGAATATTTTAACAAATTTTTGTTTCAAAATTCAAAATATAGTGTTCAAAATTGTATTAAAATCTCAACAAAATATTGTTGTTTTTTCCAACAAAATCCTTGAAATTATTCAAAAACAGGAATATATTTAATTTTTTGTTATATTTGAAAATGGTTTCAGAGTTGCTAGTGAAGTCCTGTTGAAGCATTATAGTTGATACGAGAATGTTTTAAAATGACGCTGACTTTGATGTCTTCATATCCAAATATATGATCAACAATCGACATAAAAATTACTCAAACCATCGGTAATACAATTTACCTAGTAAAACTATTGAAAATGTCCCCTGCATCTATTGAAGCAATACATCACAGAACCGATGTGTGCTAAAACATACACGCAGACCAAACAGGTCTACGATGTTCACGAATTCACACAACATTTATCCCTTGAAAAATGAATATAGAATGCCTTTGAACATAGGCCTGCTAGTTAATGATATGGTAAGTAGGCATGCATAGATCAATCAGCATGACAGCACAATTAAGACTTTACAAATAATTTAGTTATTCAGGCAACTTCAGTTAATTAATATTGCAATAGGACTAGGCCTGATATTAAATTTTGATGGTGCACAACTTTCAACTTAAAAAAAGGTAAACAATCAGTAAAGATTTGACCTAATAGCTGTTCAGGCAATTTCAGTTAATCATCATTTCAATAATATTAAATTTTGATAGCTCACAACTTTTAATAATAATAATAATAAAAAAAAACTAAATAATAACTACCAGCAACTAATTACTAATCGACAGCCTAAAAACATCCCGATTCAAATCACGTAACCGACGACGCTCGTACGAAAATCAACCTCGACTCACTGTATGCCGAATGTGGCGACGCGGGATGCTGGTGATGATGCAAGTACTGCACCGCCTGTTGCATGCCTCCCGGGGGCATCATCGGGTGGCCTTGATGCTGCTGTCCCATCGGCTGCGACGGCATGATCGGGCACATGAACGTCTGCGCGTGGAGGTGCGGCGGGCCCGGCGGGTGACCTTGAGGCCCCTGGGGCGGCGGCTGCTGGTACCCCCCCGGGGGCTGTCCGGCGGGGGACTGGGGGTGGGGCTGCGCGGGCGACTGGGACTGGTGGGGGGGAGGGGGCGGGGCGTGGTGGTGGTGGGCCTGCGCCATATACTGGATCTGGTGCTGCTGGTGCTGGGGATGCTGGTGGGGGGAGGGGCCGGGGGACTCGTGGTGGTAGTTCAGCGGCACGACGCCCTGCTGCGCGACCATGCGCACCATCTGCTGGTACTGCTGGGGGGGCGGGTTGTAGGGGACGGTGAACTGCGTGTGCATGGGGGCGGGGGCGAGGAGGGGTTGCCCGGTGGCCGCGGCTACTTGCATCTGAGACGCCAGGTCGGGGCGGTGAGGCATCGCCATTTGAACTGGAAGCAAAACGAGATGTTGTTAGAGGCAAGCATTTGGGGATTGTTTGGGAAGTGTTTTTTTTTCTTCAATATGTTTACGCTTCAGGTCTTTCCAAGAAAAAACATTGTTATTTTCGCGAAATTAATGATTTGTCTTTTTAGTCACTAATATTACATGAATATTTTTCTTTCAGGAGCTGAATAAAGACATGTAAATCTTTTCAAAAGCTTCCATTGTATTTCTTGCCTTTGTCCTTCAATGAATAATTCAAAATAACAGTACATAGGCCTAGTGGTAATTATTTACCATCAAATCATACCCGCATGAAAATAATTTAAAAAAGTCCGTAAACCAAAATGCGCAAAAGTTCACCAAAATGGTGAAAGAATTCTGCAAATGCTTTTTCACCACTGAAAACGATTTTTGTAAAAATAGCCAACACCAATTCCCCCTTCAAGCTATTTAAAAACGAAAATTGGGATTTTAATTTACCCCAAATGCTTGCCTCTGGATATGGTCAATGATTCAACAAAGTGAGTCACAGAATGAATGTTTGTCAACAATCATTTGGTAGACTTGGAAACCAAACAGTCGGTATCATTTGCAGTGATTAGAAAGAGGGAGATACCGGTATCAATAATAGGCCTACACTTCCAAAGTACAAGATGAATTAAATGACTCCAGTGTCATTGTATAATTTAGACACTTATAGGCTGAATGGCTTGAATGAATTAAAAACATTATGAATCATTATTGTCAATTGGGGCCTACATTAAAACATATTTTTGTGATTACTGGGTACATTGATTTTATCAGTTCAACACATAAACCCTTAAAAGTTGACAAAACTGACAATTTCAACATGTTTTTTTTTCAACTCGAGTATTTTCGTCTAGTGAGGACTTTTCCACAACTTTACAGATCAAAGGTAATACGTATATAATAAAGCAGTGTCATAGGTTTGGCTGTACAACAGAAAATGAATAAAAACAAAAGAAAAACCAAACACATTTTACTCAGAGCATTCTAACCAGTACTCAAACAGAAGCCTTCAAAAATCATACAGGGCCTACGCTTTGAATTATAAAACAAATTAATTGAAACAATAATAATATCAGTAATTAAACCAGTGGAAAAAGTATGAAAACCATCAGTTTAAAAAGACTGTGCGGTGTTCCCCGATCAATAATTTTTCAACATGAATCGTCAATTCATCCATATATAACCAACGTTGAATATTCTTGCACGAAATTCCTGCCTGAAATTTCCTCAAGGTCCCTCGAAAAATGCCAACAGAGGTTCTGCTATACTGATTTCTAACAAATGCAAGTAGGCACACATTTTCAGATTGCTACTGAGATGTGTGGCCGAGCGGTTAGCACACTGAACCGTCGTTCAGGAGACCAGGGTTCGATTCTGGCCATGGTCGACCATCCGGACAGGATTTTTTCGTGGTTTTCCTCTTTCATTCAGGTTAATACTGGGATGGTTCCTTAACTAGTCCACGACCAACTCCTTCCAGCCGTCCAATAACGCCTACCTTTCATCTCCTAATCTCATATATCATTCCCCGAAGCCAATAGATCAAAGTCATCAGTAGAGTATGTCGTTGGATGCGATATAATTACAAATTTAGTTGGCTTACCTTGATAATTTCCTTTCCTGAACCTAGCGCCTTGATTGTTCTGTGCGTACGTGGGCTGACTTGTGACCACGTACGTAGGCGCCATCACCATCGCCATGCCGGGGTTAACGTACTGCGGTGTCTGGGGCGTGTGGGGGCGCGACGGCGTAGGAGTGCTGGGCGAACGCTGATAATACAATCACGGAAATTAGTGCGGTTAAAAACACGCAGGGTAATGGTGGGTTAGTTGCTGACTGTGATCAATGTCCGTGTCATTTCATGATGTTTAGGACTGTTTTATTTAATTTAAGGGTAACAATTTTATTTGTCAGGTGCCGTTTATCGATAGATTCAATGTTTATCTATTGGGAAACAACATTTTCAGGATCAAATTTGCAAAATTAGGGATGGTACCAAGTATAAATATTTACCACACAGAGGTCTATATTTATTCAAATAGGAATTGTGTTTATAAAGATAAGTCAACATTGGTTTGGTTGTACATAAAATCCACCGTTGGGTCTATAATGACATGCAAAATGCCCATACGAAATACTTTGCGAGAAAATATTTAGCCAATTGTTTTTACTGAATTGACCTACGAACACTTAATGATAAGCCTAGACATCTTCACATTAATCCGACGAGATAAATGGAAAAAGCATATAAAGCACCTTTTTCGGTTCGGGAAACAATGATTATAGCCTACGCCTAAATCAAGATATCGATGTTGATAAAAACACAAAACAATGAAAATGTAAATTGATTATTGGTATTAGAATAAATAGGTAGTTCTGTCAGCCATCATGAATAAACACAATGAAAATGAAACTTTTCTACATCAGTTAAATGTAATAAAACGATCGACAGGTAAAAGTAAAACCAAAGTGACTAGCTCCACTCAATACTTTCAGAAGCAAGATATCGAGTTTTCGAGTACATTTCATATAAATAAATAGACCTCATCTTACAACGCACGCTGCATTTGCATAGTAAAATTAAAACCCACGTACACGATCCCACAACACTAGTCACGTTCTCCATCACGGTCACACGTACGGAACAATTACGTAAAATAAAGAACAAAATGTACCATCCCGGAACAATTTACGTAGCATGCCCATTTCAACAATATAAGGATCATGCAGAATGTCAGTAGGCGTATGTTAAACTCACCGGCTGGAATGGCTTGGCGTTAGGATTGTAAACAAACTCTTTAGCGTTAGGATTAAGTGTCGACTTCTTTAGAGCCGAGCTTACTTTATCCATTCCTTCTTGTTCCTTAACTTCTGCTTCTTGCAATTTTTTCTCTTCCTCCTGAAGTTTGAAGTCATGTCCAAACTTCTTCAGGTCTGCAATATGATCGTCACGTCCTCTCTGGACCAAGGGCATCTTTCTGGGTTCAACCATTTTCTCGACAACAGGTTGAACCTGTTGGAGAGGTATAGGGGGCGGTGGGCCCATCACGGGAGTCAAGACGGGCGAGACGTTGACCGGGAATGGTGCTGGAGGAAGACCCGCGGGATGTTTCAGGCCTTGAGGATCTGGATAACGATGGTTTTGGTTTTCTGGGGGGAAGTTTCGCGGACCGGGACGCATTTGTGGCGGTGGCCTCTGATTTTTAGATTCCATTCCATTGACCTTGGGTTCTCTCTGTGGCAAAGGGGGCGGTGGGTGGCTATGGAGTAACGGGGGAGGAGGCTGGTTTACGGGGGCAGCTGGAGAGAAGGGGGGAGGATGATGGTAGCCAGTACCATTTCCACCAGGACCCCCATAACTCTTCGGCCCTGGCGGAGGTGGCGTTGATCGGACAAGTTTCCCTGTTTGAGGGTTTTTCCGCTTTGCAGGAGGAACATATTTTCCGGTATCGGGTTGCGGATCCGAGGGTGGTGAAGGACGAGAAACGGCAGCAAATCTTTCCTCCTCGTCCCCATTTTCAAGATCGATTCGAGCTTTATAATGTGGATTATTTTCAATTTCATTTGCTATCTTTGCAGCCTTTGCTTCAGCATCCTTATAGTCCTTGGTGTCTTTCTTTTGAAGCTGAATTGTGTAGCCAGACATATTTGGCTCGAATGAGGACATAACACCATATTCTTGTTCATTTTTGCGAAACATTTCATTGACGTCCCAGCCATTCTACATGTAAAACCATCAGGAAGAGAATATCAGTACAAGTTAGACAACAATTGTAGTTAGAAACAAGATGCACTTGGTACTTCGACCACATCAGGCGTGCACGTAGTTCTAGTTATTTGAATCATCAGGTCTTGGCCTGCTAACTATGTGCCGAAAGTTGTTCTAGCTCCGAGAGGTGAGACACTTATGAGAAAATACTACGGTACAGGAATAGTAAACTTACTAATAACATTACAGATAAGAATTAGAAAGTGAAACAAATAAAACATGATCTACAAACGACTGTGAGCCTATAGGCCTAGTTATTGAAATGTTTTAAACTAACCGCATTGTTGGAATCAAGGTCGTATTCATCTCCATTGCAACCCAAACCTTCAGCATCCCATGGTTCTAGTTCCTTGTCACCAATTTGTCCATTGAATTTACTGATTGCTGTGTCTGTCTGGAACGTATCTCTGGTAGCAAATTCCATATCGGAGTTTATAGAGGTTATAGTTATAATATCTTCTGGCTTAAAGATAAGTTTATCTACAAGCGAGTCGACTGTAGCAGCATTTATAGCTGGATCATCGGGATCTATAATATGAGCCATTTCTAACACCAATTCAAAAGTGCTTGAAAAAGTGTGTAATATCCCCTCATACGACTTTCCGTTATGAGCCAATACCTATAAAAAAGAATTACGAGTTAGAACACGAGCACACCCAAGAATCTTGATGATTATTTATACTGAGAAAAATAAATTAAAGCATATTTACCTGAACATTCTCCCCTACATGACTAGAAATTGCATGCATAAAGTGAGCATTCTGGTATATGCCATCAGCTGATACGCTACGTTCTGGGCCACGGGCTCGTGGGGGTCTAAAGGACAAAACCATAAGATGTGATATTAGAGTGATAAAAATATGTAACAAGCAGGAAAAATGACAGCAAACATGCAAAGCATAGGGCTAAGCCCTAACTTATGCAGCTGGCATGAGAATTGATTCATGTAAGCTTAGGCCTACCAGATAGGCCTAGCCCCTACCCTAGGCGCCCAGCCTTGCAAATGGAGGTCAGTGTCCCAACCTGTGATCCCATCTTGTTGGCAATGACACTTCATTAACACGACTTGATTAATAGTGGAATAGATGTATAGTAATGACAGTTATTACCTAGCTGGATTGTTTGATCGGTTTTTCCGTTTGTTATTCATCTTGCCTTCCTCGTTCTTGCCGGGATAGGCGCTCTCTCGTTTGGTAGGGACCGGAATTTTGGCTAATTTTATTAAAACTAACCGAATAAAGGTATTCAACGGGTGACACACGCGGTTTTGAACACCGTGTTGCAAATATTATCGTATTGGTACATAAACCAGCCTCCTACTTAAAAGTTAATAAATAAAATTAGTAATCCACTTTGGTGAATGGTTTTCAGCCACAAGTCTACCACAATGGTGGCAGGTAGGCCCGCGCAAGGTTACAAGACAACGAATCGGAATAGATTCGGTGACGTAATCGATTAGTTGGCCATGAGTAAATGAATTACAGAAGTATCATTATAATCACCGCAAATCGAATTTTTTGGCAAGATCCAATGAAAATTTCTCTAATGAATAGCTTTAAAATTGCTGGTTCTATTAATATTCCGACGGATTCTTTAATTGGCGCAAGTGTATTAAAGTAGTGCTTTCTCGCGCCAACTCTAGCGGCAGGATAAGAAAACTAATCAAAATAGTAGTCCCGCTACCTGGTGTTGAAAGTTTCTCAACTCCGCAGTGGGTAATGCGGGATACGGACCATGTCTTAATTTAGGCGCTAACACCTTGATATACCTTTTCCCTCCAAAATGAACATTTCTAATTTAATATCCAATTCAATTTTAAAACTCAAGACTGATTTACGTAGGTTTTATAAACCTATTCGAATAATTGTAATTGGTACATTATTTTACAAAGACTAAACTAATTTCATTACATCCCGAGTTACCTTTCTCCTTGACCTTGGCTGATATGACACATAGCATAAATAATAAAAAAACAAATTGCAATAAAAATAATAACAAGTCATCCACAGAACAATGAACATGATTATTTATTTAATATGAAAAAAGTTATAATCCATAGGAAACAGAATGTTTGAGAATCTCAGCTGAATCCTACAAATAGCAAATATGCTAATCATGAGACATATTTTTAGCCTTTTTGGAGAGCTTAGTAGGCCTATCTGAAGAGATTTCTGAAGCAGCCTCATTATATCCCCTTTTACGAGTCTTGAACGGTTTCCTGAAACAAGAGTAAAGTTCAGTCTAAAATTGTTTTTGAGCAAATTTGATCAGCACTACTCAAGGAAAATCATATAGAAAATTTGAAAATCGCCATAAAAAACTCAGTATCAAATTTTCCGCCCCTTGACGTCACAAACCATAGCATCCAATCAATGAGGCTAGAACTGTGGTGAAATTCAAATATCCAATGAGGCAGGGTATCTCCAAATGATCAGATCTAACTGGCCGACTGATAAATCCACGCCTCTTGCGAGTCTTCAATTAATCTTCATTAATAGCATCATATTAGAATTTAGTAGGCCTAATACCCAGTTATAATATATATATATATATATATATATATATATATATATATATATATATATATATATTATTCACTTCACCATATTTATATAAGTGTACATATTAATCAGACAAGAAATTATTGAAATACCTCATAAAAAGCGTTATTTTTATTGTTATTTCAATTAGGTTCAACAGGTACAGTTGAAATGATCAACAGGTCCTATAAATAAGATGAACAGGTACACCCTAGTTTTTAGACGAGCTGAAAACAATTGATGTTCGTATTTTTTTGCCGGTTCTCCACAGGTTAAACGGCTACGCAGCTATCAACTTCAAACTTTTTTTCATTATGGTTCCTCATCTAACTTAGATCTGTATAGTTTTGTGGCATTATCGGGTGGTAACTTTTATTTTTATGAATTTTAGAAATTTCAAAAATATCCATTAGAATAACACAGGAGAAAAAAATTTCATTTTCCAAAATAATGAAATTTTGCGTGAAGTTGAATTACATTTTGATACACATTTCTGGAAATTTTCAGCTTGATTGGGTGAGTCATTTTGAAGAAAAAACATAAAATGTGCTAAATTGGTACCACTCGAAGCAGTTTTTACCCATTTTTACCTATACAATTACTATCCGCTCGTCTAACAACGCATATATGGCGTTTTCTTAGTTTTAAACATTTGAAGTAATCCACGGTCTCCAGATGTACCATAATGAGCTGACAGAAATTTTTTCGTTCAGATTTTCATACTTCTATGCTAATCAGTCATCTCACAATGCATATGCTGCATTTTTCTAGTATATTTCTCCATAGATATATATTACCTTACCGAGATACGATACTCCTGCAGACGACTAGCAACATATGCTCGTTCCGATCTTGGCGGCCATATTAGACCTTTCCAAATAGCTTCTAAACAAGGCCTTCTGTATTAATGAGTTATCGATATAAAAATATAGAAGAAATTGCCAAGAAAATGTCCAATATGGCGGAAACTTCCCGGTCTGCAAAACGGTATGAAGTTACGGCCGAGACACTAATATGTACGCCTTCTCAACGGCGAGTAACTTATCTCGGTAATATATATCCACGATTTCTCACCAGTGATCTACACTTTAGTGGCATTATATGCAGTTCTTACTAGTGATGCCTTCGGGTAACAAATTAGGAACCGGGTACCCGCCGAAATTACCCGGGTAATTTGAAAAAACTATATAAAACTAAAAACTAAAAACTATATGACAATATATGCTTCTCAGTTATCGATAAAGAATAGTATTTGGCATGGCAACTAGAGAGCGGTTGACAGGAGAGGGATTCAGTACACTGCACGTGTGACCACAGATAACGGTAGGCGGTGCGACTAGATTTGACGAGCGCATTATGACAAGTTGAGGGAGGTCTGAGAAGGTAGGTGAAAAAACTTATGTAGAATGCGAAGTTGAATTTCTCTCGGTAGCTTGAGTGATTTATAAAAGTTATTTTCTATATTATAGGTACTGGTTAGCACAATTACCCGGAACCTAGACGGGTACCCGGGCAACAGAATATTACCCGGGTAATGCATTACCCGTACCCGACCCGGGTACCCGAAGGAATCACTAGTTCTTACCTGTTTTTACTATTTCTTCTCTTCTTCATTACGGGAAATATTGCAACAGGTCCTCGTCGCGGGGTTCTGTTTTCGTATACAGTTCCAGCAAATTTGTTTGCCATCTCCATGTTCAGCATGTAGTCTGGCACGTCACAACCGGAGTCCTTCATCACTTGGGCAATACTTGAACAGACATCATTGGAGATTAACAAGAAGCAAATTAGGCATACTGATCAAATCTGTCACAACAAAATAATGTAGGTATAGTATGACTTGGTGTGTATAGGAAAATAACCTTAGGCTTGATATATGAAATGGGTAAAAGGTAAAGAGAGAACAGCAGCTTACCGAGGTTCACAAGTAGATAGGCCTACTCGTGGTGGTGTTGCAGCCGTTGATAGAGCACATAGAGATGAAGTAACACGAGATTTTGACGTTTCGGCTGTTGCCTTTATCACTGTAGAGTGGGTAAGCGTCAAAATCGTCAACGTCAAAATCTTGTGTTACTTCATCTCTATGTGCTCTATCAACGGCTGCAACACCACCATAAGTAGGCCTATCTACTTGTGAACCTCGGTAAGCTGCTGTTCTCTCTTTCCCTTTCACCCAATTCATATAGATATAGTATGAGAATTTTAATACGAGGTACGAGGTATAATTTAGGTGTGAGTAATCGTCAACCTCAACCATGAATTGGAAGCGACGAAAAAAAGAAGAAAAAAGAAAGAAAAAGGGGAAAGAAGCAGAGGAAGAAATATTGTACAAGGTTAGACATGAATTCATAGTTTACATCACCGGTACATTTTAAATTCATATTTTTACTTCTAAACTAAAATTCCCCCCCCCTCCCCCCCCCTCATGAATGTGACCTGGATCCACCCCTGCCTTGCCCTGGACTGAATAGGAGCATGCACATGGTAAAAGAATTCTCTGTGACAAAGGCAACAGCCAAAAATCTCGCGTGTCTTTCCACTCTGTGTTTTATCTACGGCCGCACCACCGCAATAAATAGTCCTACTTGTGAACATCGGTAAGCTGCTGTTCTTTCTTTCCATTTCACCCATTCATATATTCTCTAGATGTTTACACGTAAGATCAACAATGATGACAAACTAAAAATCTTCGAAAAATTTAATGAGATGAAATTGAATTAGGGTAGTATTAACTAGAAGCAATTTTTTTTTATGAGATTGAACACAAAAATATATTTTGTATACTGAGCTCTCAACTATTTTCTATTATTTGCTGATTATATTGGTCACTCACATTAAATACCAAAAATGTATTTAAATTACCCGAGATTAAGTAAACATGTAGTACATATTAGGCACGTAAAGAATCAACTTTGAATTACCTCTTCAGATTGTGTGAATCTTCCCGCGTGAAAAACGTGACAGCGCTGCCAGGACGCCCTGCTCGTCCAGTCCTGCCAATCCTATGAATGTACGTGATCGCACTCGACGGGAAATCGTAATTGACAACCAGATTAATGCCCTTGAAGTCGATACCGCGTCCCATCAATTCCGTGCAAATCAGAACCCAAATCTTTCCCTCTCGGAAACATCGCACGACGTTGTCTCGTTCGAGTTCGGTGCGATCGGCCGTGATCACGTCGACGTTGATCCCGTCGAAGATCAGCTCGTCGAAGAGTTCCCTCGCTCGCGTCTTCGACTGGACAAACACCAGGACGGGCGGCGTCAATCCTTTGTGGACGAGATCGCGGAACGCTATGAGTTTCCCGGCCTCGTTACCGACACAGAGGAGTTTCTGGTCGACCAAATCGGACGCAGAGTTTTTTGCACCGATCGCGACGGTAATGAGACGTTTCAAGTTCTTTTTCGCCCATTTGGCAACGTCGAGATCGAAGGTCGCGGAGAACATCGCCCTGCAAACTTTATCCGTGTCGCACGCTCGGTATATTTCGGCCAACTGGTCTCGGAAACCTTGTTGACCGGCCTCGAAGAGTTTGTCGGATTCGTCGATGACGAGCCATTCGACGTTCTTGAGTTCGACCTTGGGCGGTTCTTGCTGCAGGAGGTAAATAAGCCTGCTTGGAGTCGCTATCAACACGTCTGAAAGCAGAATCGTACTTTTATAAGATAAGAAGCAGTTTATTTGTATTTGGGTTTAATATTTGCCACATATGTACACAATGAAATACATGTTCTTCTTTTTATCATGGCATATAGGGCCTATGTACATCAATAATATTGTATCAAGCTGTATAAGTAGGCCTATATTTGTTCTTTCCTTGTTCTATATTTTACTTATCATAACTTACGTATTTGTCACTGAAATGTGTAGGCCTACTCTATTTCTCCCATATTTTGATTTCTACAAAGGCAATTGTATGGTTAAATATTTTAAATATTATTATTATGTACCGGTATTGCATAAATCCACTCATTAATTGGTTATAGCTATTGAGTCTAGTCTTCTGAATAAACTGACATTCTCTCTCACCTACTAAAATATATGGACTATAAGATATTGATTATTGAGCATTGTGCGAATAATTTCAGTTTGGTTAGTGATTATTCAATTCACTGAGAAATGTATTTCATTTGAAAAACATAATTTTGAAGGTTCACTAATATTATTATAATTTTTATTATTATTATTAGGCCTATATCCAACATTGTATTATAAATATAATTAGATGAGCTTTAGCGAGGATTCAATTTGACATACTGAAAAAAATTGGTGTTTGTTTTTATTTTAATTTTTAAACATTTTTCATGTTCTTTTGTCGGTTCTTCATAGGTCAAACGGCTACCGTACAATTATCAACTGCAAACTTTTTTTCAATATGGTTCCTCATCTAACTTAGATCTGTATAGTTTTGTGGCATTATCGGGTGGTAATTTTTTTTTTTTTGAAAATTTAGAAATTTCAAAAATACCCATCAGAATAACATAGCGGAAAAAAAAAAAAATATTTTCATTTTCTAAGAAAATGAAATTTTGCGTGAAGTTGAATCACATTTTGATACACATTTCTAAAAAGTTTCAGCTTGATCGGGTTGACCATTTTGAAGAAAAAACATAAGATGTGCTAAATTGGTACCACTCGAAGCAGTTTTTACCCATTTTCACCCATACCATTACTATTCGCTCGTCGAACAATGCATATATGGCGTTTTCCTAGTGTATGTAAACCCACAGATAAGCCTGTGTCAGGCTTTGTGGACATTTGTCAACGTGTTCAAGCATAATATTGGAAAATAATAAAATAATAAAAAAAAAGATGAATAATACATACGGTATGACAGTAGTCAAAGTACAGATACTTACCAAACTTCTGTGACGACTGAGGACCAAACTTCTCGGACGCATGACTGCCCTTGGTGACCATGTGTGCCCGCAGTCCCGTTCCGTCAGCAAGTAATAAACATTCCCTGTGCGTTTGTCGTGCAAGTTCCCGAGTGGGACAAACTATGACGGCTCGGAAACCTTTCCGCAACGGCCCGTTCAGATGATTCAAGATCGGCACGAGGAAAGCTGCGGTTTTGCCCGAGCCTGTAGGTGCGCAAGCCAACAAGTGACGTCGTAGCATCATTACAGGTATTGCCTGCATTTGAACAGGTGTTGGCGACGAATAACCGCACTTATCCAAGTTGCGCAATATCGTTTTAGAAATTTTATACTCCTTACTAAGTTGAAGAAAAGTTCTGACGGGGTCAGGTATAGCTTTACCATCGGCAGATATGTGATGCTTATGGCGAAAGTCTTGGATTTCTTCTTCTCGTATTGCTCGAGCTTCGTCGGGTGAAATTGTTATTTCAGACTCTTTATTTCGATCCGAGTTGCTAGAAGTGGCTGTGATAGATCCTAACAATGTTATCTCTTGGTCCTCTTGCTCAGCGACATCTTCAGGTTCAGACTTCTCCTGAGGCTCTACCTTGGTCTCTACCTTGGTCTTTGCCTTGGACTTTGCCTTGGACTTTACCTTGGACTTTACCTTGTGTGATGATAAATCCAAATCTATCTCATCCGATTTAAATGTATCGGTAGTTGGATTTGGCTCGGTTGAAATCTTGGTTTTTATAACCTAGAAATGAAAGTAAATCAAGTGCTAAACTGGATAGTAAGTTTCCAGGGAAAAAGAATCAAGGTTCAGATCTTAAGTCACCAGTAGGCATACAATGCGTCGTTAAACCCAATATAAATACTCCAAAAAATCACTACACTTTTTGGGTTCAATTTTCAACGTATGGCATAGACCTACATGGATATATTCATTATTAAATTCAAACAGAAAGTGTGTTGAAGAAAATTGTGAGAATTAAATTTCTTAAATATATAGTGAATGAATATGGTATGGTTAATATATGGTGAGATATATGGACGGAGTGGTTTGAGGTAAAGAGTGGCGTTAGGCAGGGCAGTGTCCTCTCACCCATGTTGTTTGTAGGCCTAATGGCGAGATGAGAAAAGTGGAACCAGAGAAGGAAGGCCCGGGGTCAGAGACAATGATTTACGCTGACGATATTTTGGTGTGGGGAGACAGGAGAGAAGAGGTGCAAGAGAAAGTAGAAAGATAGGCAAAAATGACTGGGGAGTTTGGGATGAGAATTAGTGCAGAAAAGAGCAAAACAATGGTGATGAGCAAAGAGCAGAGAGAGATCCAAGAAAAAGTACAGCTGCAAGGTCAAGAACTAGAAGAAGTGGAAGAGTTCTCATACTTGGGAAGTTTAGTGAGTAAAACGGCCAAAGTAGAACCAAAATTAAATAAGAGAATAGCAAAGGCGGACGGGATATTTCAAAAAGTGAGGAAGCTGATTTGGAACCCAGATTTTCCGAGGAGTGGGAAGATTCTCATTTATAATGATTACTACGTATTTCAACATAATATGGATCAGTTACATGGTCTATGAACTGGAGAGAAGAAAGAGAAATGGAGGCCGCAGAAATGGAGGCCGCAGAAATGAAGTTTGTGAGGAGCGTAGCAGGAGTGTCAAAGTTGGAGAAGAAGAAATATAAGGAACAAAGTGGGAGTGGAAAAGTTATTATTTAAAATGCAAAGGGAGAGACTTAGGTGGTACGGGCATATGCAACGCATGGAAAAGGAGAGAATAGGCCTACTGAGAGCAATGTTCGAGATAGCAGAAAACAATAGAGCTAAGAGAAGAGTCGGAAGACCAAGAGAGGTGGCAGGAGGGAGTAAGGTGTGGGGTGGTCAATTGAGGAGAAAAGTGGGAGGAAGTGGTAGATGAGAGATGGTGGTGAGATAGAAAACGGTGGAGGGAACTCGTAAGAAGCAGAGGATAGTAGTAGTAGTGAAGAGGAAGAAGTCGGACCTGGCAGGAACCGACTGGTAAGAAGACTGCCCTAGAAGAAGTGGTGGAAACACCCCCTGGCCAATCTAATTGGTTATGTGGGTTCTGAGAAATATATATGTATGGTGAATGATGAAATGATTAGACCTCTATCCACCGTTTTTCAAGGGACCCGGAAAACAAACCATCCATGCAGGAAAAAGATCCATCCAGGAAAATTTAACATAGATTATATGGGAGTGGGGTGGGAAAAAATGAATGATACAACCAGGAAAACGATGGATCCGAGAACGATCCATAGAGGTTTCACTGTACATTCAGTTTATGTAAGAGCCATGCCCCATACTTTCGATGAACATTCTTTACTCAATGTTACTTTACTCAAATGTTCTCTTTACGGGGTAATAAAGCGAGAATAAGTTGTTTCTTTTCTAATATAAAAAATTAACCTTTTCCATAACCCAATGCACATGACACCATTTAAATGCAAAACTTTTGTTTTTGTTGCGCGCAAACTAAATTATTCTACGAGCCAATTTTACGAATCTTAGTCAAGTGTTAATCCTCTGAATATTGGTTAAGGTACGAAAGTAACATGCGTAACCAACGTCCCAACTCTTAACGGTAATAATAAAAACTTAATCCGATCGCCCAATTCACTAACAATTAGGCCTAGTTCATAAAAATGGAAACCTAATCTAACTAAGCTAGCCTCAACAATTTATAACCCAACCAACCAACTTAATCAACCCAACCTAAAACTAACAGTTACAGGCATACCAGTTGACAGTTATGGGTAGGGGTGTAGGACTATAAAGCCATTCTTCATTTGAATAGTTTCTTTAATCAAGAAATGTTCACAAGTGGAGAAGAAACCCTCGACCCTGAGAACGATATAGGCCAGTATATACCAAGTGCCAAGCAATGGGACCCAAGACGATGTATGTACACGGAACCATCGAGTTACCGGTACGGAACCTAGTTATTTCAACTACAATATAATTTTCGGAGAAAACGATCTTGTATCAATTTCTTTATATACAAATGACACCGATACCGACAATTGAAAACATTAAAAAATTAATATCACGTATTTCATATAAACAAGCTGCAAGCATAACTAACGGGGGGAGGGGTCGTCTATCTCGTTTTAATCGTTTTCACTAGCCTACAAATATCGCACTCCCGAATCCAGCATGATCAAATGAACTAGTGCTAACGGGGAGCATATATTGTCAGCCCGTTCGTGTGAAAATAAGTGACCGTGCAGGTCGGCTATTGCCACGACCGGAACGAAAGTTCGAGGAAATGAAAGTGGCCACACTGGTCGGCTATTCCCACGAACCGTCGGTCTAGAATATTACAATCGTGGGTCGTAGTATTAGACCTAGGCTACTTCGAGATAGTTATATAAAGTCAACTTTGTTGATTGAGTAAAATTTTAGGTTATGTTTACGCCTAAGCCTACCTGTAGTTTTTGAGCATCAGCACGGTATTTCTTCAAATCAAATTTTGCTCCCGATGACAACTTTCTGAATAAATCTTGATTGTCCATCGTCCTAGTAGGCCTAGTACTTAACAGTGCCAGAAATATTATTTAAATCTTCTTAAAACTTTCCAGGCAAATCCTTCGATGGATGAAATCCATGTGGCTACCACTGCCATCTAAATTCGATGAAGTCGAGCAATGTCGAGGGCCAGTAAAGTTTAGTGGGCGATGAGTCTGCTCGCCTCAAATTTTGGTCCAACAGTGTTTATCAAAATTTTCAGTTTGTTTACACACGTTGTTTACATTACGATCATAACTGTATTTCTAAGCTAAAAAATAGTCAGCGTGTGTAACTCATTTTACGATACTTGGGGCACACTACTACATAAAACTTCATTGAAAGTCGCGAGCCTAGTTCCCAGGCTGGAATGGCGGACAAGTCTAGTCCAAACCTGAGTAGGCCTAGTCAAAATGGAAATTTCATCTGTGGGGTGGTCGAGGGTAAGACATGTATTATATTTTAAGCAAGAATGTTAAGCTTAGTTTTAAATAAAATTATATTTCCTTTGATGAGCTGTAGGATATTACAAGACCTACTGCAAGCCCCATCATAGGGCCTAGGGCTAGACATTTTCTGCAGCTATGTTTAGCCATCGATGGTTTAGCCATTGCGCTACAAACTCAATGGTTTAGCCATGGTTTAGCCTAGGTCTAACCCGTTTGTACCTAGCCTAGGTCTAGGATAGGCTAGGGCATTGATTTTGTAACTTACAAAATCAGTGGCTAGGGCCAAGATGTATTGAGGGCTGCATTTGCCGGTCTGTTATGGTGGCTTAACTCCCTATCCCACCAATGTTAAAAATATATTCCGATTCACTGTCCAAATCTCTAGCTGAACCTAGGTCTACCGATCGTGAGTAATCTAGTAGCGATACAAGAAACTGACTTTGTTCACAAAATAAACGTTTACGTCATCTCAGCTTTTGCTGTAAACTGGCACTTTACACATTCAATGGCTGTACGGTAGCAACAGCATTGATGGCAACAGTCACCTGACATGCCAATATTTGAAGGTCGCAGAAGGCATCCCCGCATGATGCATGTACGTTAGTTTCATATTGTACAGTAGAGGTAGAGCAGCGATCGGCAAGTTCAAGGACAGTAGGCCTACTCATGAAATGGAACAAGACTGACAGGACAATACACTTTTCACCTTTATCTTCAGCTTTCAAAATTCACACTCATACATTTTGAGTACAATTGTCTACACCTAATGACGAGTTTATTAATTCCTTATCTTACACTGCTAACGTTTTATGACCATTGACAAAAATTTTGATAAAAGCCCAGGCGGGAACTTCTAACAGCTAACAAATTTTTCAGGTTTCTACGGTCGACCATGGACGACTGAGCAACGGAAAGACTTATTTCAAAAGTAAGCTTCATTTATTCTAATATTGATGTTGATTTAGAAAATTGTGAATATCAATAGGGCCTAGGATTATAAAATAAGTTCATTTCCTTCAAACCTAGACTACATATTATAAAGTACCGGTACGTTTTCTTGTTAGGATGAAGAAATGGGGAATGGACTCGTATTTGTATGCCCCAAAAGACGACTACAAGCACCGAGCGTACTGGCGTGAACTTTACACAGTCGAAGAAGCCGACCATCTTACAGGACTCATCACGGCGGCTCGTGAAAGTGGAATTGCTTTCTATTATGCACTTTCTCCGGGGCTTGATATTTCATATTCAAACACTAAAGAAGTTGGAATATTGAAACGGAAATTGGAACAAGTTTCACAGTTTGGATGTAAAGCATTTGCGTTATTGTTTGATGATATAGAGCCTGAAATGTCTGAGTCTGATAAAGAAGTATTTCAGTCATTTGCCCATGCCCAGGTATGTACTTCAGTGAATAAGTGAATAATCAACATCCTAGGCTAGTAATAATAATAATCTATGTATTCAAGGAACAATTTACCGGTACATTGTTATAGCTAATGCGTCACATATAAAATATCAAATAAATGGTAAAAAGGAACTACGGTAAGTAATAACTAATAAATGATGAAAGACAACACATTACCGATACGTTTAAATACATAGTCGAGATTAAATACAATTAGAAAGTCAAGTCAAATAAGAATTGTGTACATTATATAACCAAGATTATCTCAATTCAAAATTGAGGCTTCCTAGAAAAACTTGTTAATTTTTCAAGTATTCCTCTATTGTATGTGGGCAAATTTGAATGAGGTAAGTTTTGACTTCTGATTTGAAGACTAGGCTGAAGTGAAAGTTATAGGCCTATTTGAAACCCATTTTGTGTGTCCAGGTTTCTGTAAGCAATGAAGTGTATCGTCATCTGGGCCAGCCACGGTTCATGGTGTGTCCGACGCAATATTGTGCAGCTCGAGCAGCGCCCAACGTTCAGAACTCGGAGTACTTGAAAACGTTGGGCTCAAAACTGGCTCCGGAGATCGATATCATGTGGACAGGTAATGGTCTATTAACTACACAACTTCTAAACTAAACTCTGGCAGTAATTAAACCTGTTTGTAGTGAGCAAAATGCATGCATTATTTTTCTAATACTGATTGTTTAACAAATTGTACATACAGTAAACAAATACCCCGTATCAACTTTTGTTTGGCCTGGTTTTGCATTACAATTCCGTCATTATTCATGTATTCCCTGCAAAAGTCGTTATCAATATAGATAGAGAATCTCAACAGCACTGGTTTTAATCAAATTGACAATTTTGGATTTCTTTTAAATTTAATGTAATTTTAAGCCCATTCTGGATTGTTTCGTACTATTTCGTCTGCTTTATCCAATCTCTTGAAAATACCGTATCATGTAGATTGAAACTAAAGTTACAACTTGAGCCTACTAGTTTTGGTTAGTGTTTGGTTATGATCAGCAACCTTGGATGTCGAATGTTTTCCATTCGTTTTCACAGGGCCGAAAGTAATATCGCAATTATTAACCGTCGAATCCATAGAAGAAATTACCGATGTATTACGACGACCGCCAGTCATATGGGACAATCTCCATGCCAACGACTACGATCAGAAGCGAGTATTTCTCGGCCCGTATTCGGGTCGATCGCCAGACCTGATACCCAAGTTACGGGGCGTCTTGACCAATCCCAACTGTGAATACGGTGCCAACTTCATCGCGATACACACGCTGGCGCAGTGGAGCAGATGCAATGTGGACGGCAAACGTGACCCGTCAATCAGTGAGTTTGTTGTTGATTATCATGAATAGTCTTACTCATTCCAATGAATATTATTCACCTGACAAAAAAGTCAATATTGTCGTACTTAATTTGGGCATTTCATAATGGCAGTTATTGAAATTTTGACAGCAGGTAGCTTAGCGGTTGTAATAGCTTTCTTATTGTAATACTATTTGTGAGAGTGTGTGTGCATTCTTATTTACGACAGTGTTAATTTAAAGTTATATAACACTGAGCCCGGTGGACTAGTGGCTAGCACGCAGAATCGTAATTCAGGAGAACGAGGCTCGACTTTCGCCACGGTAGACCATCCTGACGGAGGTTTTTGTGGTTTCCCTCTGTCGTTCAGGTTGATACCGGGATGGTTCCTTAATAATAGTTCACAACCGACTCCTTCCCACCATCCAGAAACACCTAATAAAATAACCTTCCATCTCATCATCCCGTCATCTCATTCATCTTTCACCGACGCCACAGATCTTCGTCATCAATGCAGTGCAACGTCAATGTAAAAGAAGTTATAACTTTGAAAAAATGTGGAGAACACAAATAAATCTTGAAATATTACTGATTCCAATGTGTTCCTTTACACATCTCGAATAAGTCGAAGGAAGTAGAAGCAGTTACTGGGTTGTTTAGTTTAGCTTTAGTTTATTCTAGTTTTGTTGCCTCCAGTCGGCTAACCGATTGTTCTAGTGGCTAGTTTACAGTTAGTATCCGACCGATACGGTGAATCATGTTGACGGAAGTTTGAACTCCGTTCCAGACGATTGCGTGAGCGCGGACATCAAGCTGGAGACGGAGACGGAAGACGGCGTTCTGGGAGAGGACGATCCCGCCAACCTGACGCCGAACATGTACCACCCTCGTCGCGCTCTCCGCAACGCCATCAACGACTGGCTCGTTGAGTTCTCTCACCCCCGGCCGGCCTGGGGGCCCATAGTCAAGCCTCTAGTACGTACACACAGGGGCGGGCGAGCAATCGAATGTTCCAGTTTTCAGTTTCGAGTTCAAATTTAGCTGAAATCGGAAATTTCGAGTTTGATAATTATTTTTTATTTTTTCATTTTCTTCTCCATTATTCCTTACTTCTTTTTTCTTTTCTTAAGTTTCGAGTTTTCATTACGAGTTCAAATTTAGCTGTAGGCCTACTCAGAAATTTCGAGTTTGATAATTATTTTTTATTTTTTTTATCTTCTTTATTATTCTTTATTTCTTTTTTTCTTTTTTCTTTTCTCTAGTTTTGAGTTTTCATTACGAGTTCAAATTTAGCTGTACTCGGAAATTTCGAGTTCGATTATTATTTGTAATTTTTTAATTTTCTTCAGTTTTGTTGTATCTGTATTGATCGAATGTAAAACGTGATTTTGTCCGAATTTTAGGGTTCAGAAGTCGCTGCTGATATGCTAATCTCGCCCTAGCATCGGTCAAAAACACGTTTTTATTCTTGTCATCGAGCAGTATGTACTAAACGTAGGCGTGTTGAAAATGGTTACGTTATAGTAATTTGTACTTCACTCAAAACCAATTGAAAACTTGATATATATATATATCGGTCGGCCTATATATGTAATTTGATTGGTTTCAGATTATGACTCCTGCCTTGCCAGTACCGTCCATCAACCGATGTGTCAGCCATACGACCTTGACCACTAGCACGACCAACGTGAATCAGCTGCAAGCACTGGCGGAGGTCTGTTCAAACGTAAGTCCACCGTTGAGAGCTAGCTTCACAGTACCAACATGGCTACCAACTGTAAACACGAACCTAACAATTGTATTAGTCCTGTGTATTGAAAGCGTCTCTTTTTCAGGCCACTCCCCACGAGAGTCTCCAGAACCCGCCTCCCGGTCCCCAGATGAACTCGCTCCTGTCGGACAAGAAGGTGATCGTCTCCCCCGTCAGCCTCCCCTCGACCACCCCCCTCGAGCCCATGGACTGTAACCACACCCCCACCACTTCCCCCGCCCACGAGGCTAAATCCTCCGAGGAAATGGAACTGGAGAATCCACCCAGTGCCACTCGGATGCAAGTTGAAGGTAAGAAAATGTGGAAAATGTTACAATGAATTATCGTTGGACGACAGGAGAAGGTACCAACTGTAATAAAAACCGACTGACATGAACTTTTTCTTCTTGAGCAACCTGTAGAGAAGTAAAAATGGGAGTTTTGGCTCCTCCCCTTCAAAAATTTCATTGTACACAAACTAATATTAGGTAGTGTATTTATATTTAATGTAGGGTATTTTTCTTCATTTATTTATTATTAGCCTTGAGCCCCGCGTTTTTTTTCTCTCTCTCTCTCTCTCTCTCTCTCTCTCTCTCTCTCTCTGTTGTTACTATACTTCCCACTACTATTGTTACAACTTGAACGTCAGCCTCGCTACGCACTAACCCAATTACGCGTACGTTCCCCAGAGCGACACCGATCGGACCTTCCGTCCTCCCCCAGAATGTCTTGGACCGTTCGGAACCGGTTGAGCACAGACAGACGCCAGCAAAACTCTTTATATGATTTAAATACCATATTTACAGTAATAAATAATGTATTCTACTCTCTTATCACATTGATTTCTTTCTCTCGTAGCAACGAACTGTGTGTCCGATCCGATGATGGTAGAAAGCAACGGCTGCACGAAAGAGAATGCCGTCACGTGCGAAGACTTGGCTCTGCTCTGCGATCTGTTCTATCTCCCGTTCGAGCACGGCGGTCAGGGCATACAGCTGCTGCAAGAGTTCAACTGGCTCAAGACGAACGCCCACCTGTTGTTGGGCAACGGCAAGAACGGTGCGGACGCGGAGACGACAGGCACGAATAAACCCGAGGTACGGCCAGTTTGTGAGCTCGGTTTAATTACACATATTTATTCATTACAGATTGTTCATAAAACAGGTGGTAATGGTTACTATAATGAAATTACAATCAAACATACTTGATAAAATTATACTTTGTTATTTTTTTCTTAGCTCTCTTCTTAAATCACCGATCTTCGTTATATTCTTGATATCTTCTTCCAATTCATTCCATTCCCGGGTCGTTCTTTGAATGAATCCATATTCACCTACTTCTCTATCCACTTTAATGAACATGGCTAGCTCTGGATTTAGCTGGGGTGGGGGGAAACCATTTATTCATTTACCTAGTTCCTATTGAACCGTTACCACAATCAAAATAATTCTCTACGTAACTTATTCGGACCCGAGGTCAGACAAGCATATTGTCGACATTTTGTTTCATAATTCTAATAATTTTTCTAAAAATTTCTCTCCACAAAACTTTCGTTGGAAATTTATAGGCCTGCAGAATTGTTCTCGCAACTTTGTTCGATCATTTTTCGGTACCAGTATTTAGAAATATCTCGCTTTTTGTTGGAATATCTAGGCCTAACAAAATTTTTTGTTGGAGCTCATGTTGCCAATGTTGATGAAATTTTTATTTTTTATTTACCGTAAATCATGGCAACATTTTATCAATTAGTACAGTGAAACATCTATGCATCGTTCCCGGATCGATCGTTTTCCCGCTTCTATCATTCATTATTTCTCACCCCCCTCCCATATAATCAATGTTTAATTTCCCTGGATGGATCGTTTTCCTGCATGGATGGTTTTATTTTCCTGGTCCCTTGAAAAACGATGAATAGAGGTTTCACTGTATTGGATTTTGCAAAATTTCAAATCTCCACTACCCAAACGGTTTTAACATTTCTGTCTTTCTCCACGTGGATTATCTTTCAGCTGAACGTTTTGTTTTGTTCCAGATTGCCGAGTGGTTTGTGCGCGCGAGCAAGCTCGAGGACATGTCGGGCGCCGTCAACTCGTTGTTCCAGCGGCTGACCTTCTCGGTGAACCGCGAGCTGCTCTACGACCTCTACCCGTACGTGTGGGACATGCGCGGCGTCGTGGCGCTGCTCAACTCCTACGTCAAGTGGTTAGGTAAACACCTCACGCTCACTAACAAACGCTGACACACGGTTGTTGATTCAAATTATCGAGCTTATTGTTGGTAAATCTACGTATGTGTATATATGTAGCGTTTATTACGTACAGGTAATACACTTGAAATGCCATTGGGATTTTCACCCGCTGGCAAGTACAATTACATAAATTACATCACAAAAACAATCGTAATATTTTACAATAAAGTAAGAATTTTCAACTTATAATAATTTATTAACTTTATTAGCTGTATTAACTAATAACTATGCTATTGTAGTAGAACATGAAAACAATTTGAGAGACTATATTTCCGTAACGTTAATCCTAATATGCTAATTAAAACCAATTATTCGTACTGGGATTGTTCTGAAAATAAAAATTTCTACGCTCCATGTTCTCACTATTTAGCTAGCGTTCATCAATACAATATTCCTTGTCAGTTCTTGTGTAATAAAATATTGAAATTATTTGGACATTTTGGCAAATCAACCACCATATCTAATTTCATTCGTCACAAGGTTTTTAATGAAGCCACAACCGTCTTGTTATTGTTTGTAATATTTTCTTGCTGGTATAAGGTAGTTTGAATGTAAATAACATTATACGCCTGCACTGTGATTCGTGTTCCTTACCGGGCTTAAAACGGGTAAACAATTTTAATATTTTGAAATTATAATTTTTTTTGTCTGAATTTTTGCTTTGCATGATGCTTTGTCTTACTGTTTATTATCTGTGTTTATATTTGAATTTTAAAATTTTCTACAAACTTGAAAAGAAGTTTGTGGTAATAATAGTAGCCGTAGATATTTGCTTTTTTACTTGCTTGATTGGCATGCTAATTTTTGTTTATAAAATGTATTGGTTTACAGAGATTTTAAGCCAGTGTGAAAATTCAAACATTGCTTTACAATTTCTGCAGATACATTTTTTTTACATTTTTTAATTTGAAGGTGTATTTCCACTTTTTTTGTTTCGTGTGTTTTTGAAACTACAAATTCTTGCTTGGTTATTACTAATTACTGGTAATGTGGTATTTGTATAAGTACAGAGCATTTTGAATGTTTATTCTTCACGAGAGAATTCGTACCAAGTGCTATCTCTTATTCCCAACCTTCTCGTCTCTCACAATTACCGTCAGAATTTCCGTATCGGCTTGAATCATGTTCTTTCTCTTTTCAGAAGTCATTTAGTAGCTGCTTAGATCGTTTGTGAATCTGTTGAAATTTGGAGTCAAATTTTAATTTTAAAGTAAAGAACAAAAATACAATAAATGAGTAAGTAGGCCTATCTAAATGTGTGGCATGTCAAGAGAAACGGTATAGCAGTGCTTACAACGTAGGCTCAAAATACGTGGTTATTTCACATTTAATTTAACTTTTCCAAGTTAACATATATTCAACATTTCCCTCTCAGTATGAGCCAACAATTATGCTTGCAAATTGAATATTAAATAAATAGGCCTACTGTAGTTGAAGAAAACAAAATTGTATAAAACAATAAGTCAATTTAATATAGATGAATACACACAGATATTTTTGCAATGCTGTCATTCATTTTGTTTTGTAGGGCCTAAATCTCACAAATAAATAAATTCACAAAAGTTCTGTCAGTGAAAATAAATTATTATAAGTATTTTGTAACGTAGTAAACGACATTAGGGCTCTTCTCACCAGCTCGCAGGAATAGAATTCCGTGAGAAAACAATTTTCTTGGTAATGATTCTTCAACAATAAAGCCAACTGCCCTAGATATCAAAACTCTAATTCTATTCCTACGTGCTAAACCATTTGTACTGATTCCCCTCATACAGTTGAAGGGTACACGGGAATAACGATACAAGTCTCATTCTGTAAAGAAATAAGTTATAATAATAATAATAATAAGTCTTTATTTCTTTAAAACACAACACAGTTATACATTTGTTTACATAGTTGGTATTTAAAATAAAATGGCGAGGTTGGATACGTAAACTGAACAGTATTTTTCGCAAGCTTTCTGAATATGTATCGAGATTTCAGATAGCAATGATACAAGTCTATGAAAAATCGAGTTGAAATATCAAATTCTATAGAAAAAAAAACATAGTTTTGAACCTGGAATTATATATATCTCAGAACTGACAATGTGTGCTTGTATCTGTATTCCCGTGTCCCCTTCAGTTGAGCAATGTTTGTGTACTCTGACAAGTGGCTGGTTGGAGTAGGGTCAAAGTGCAGTGGTATTTGTGTGTTGTTTCCAGTACATCTGCTAATGATTGTTCTATTCTGTATTTCTCGGCAGCGCTCAGCCATTTCCCGAAACTTATGACAATGTACACTACCGGGACCTACACATGTATGCATTCCATATCATTATTATAGACTACAGATTAATATATAATATAATATATATGTAATATTAATGAAAATGCGCGATTTCAAACTTCCGTGGTACTTTTCCAGCGATGAACGAAAGAGGATTATGTTCTAAAGTAGATCTTTCTAATGTCAAAATTGTACCCTTTGTTGTGCCTAGTCAAATGGGATGCGAGACAAATATTTTGTTGATATTTTTTTTAAATCGTGGCCCAAATTAGTTATTCCCGATTTTTAATTAGTATTTAATTGAACATTTGTAAAATCTGAGGTTTTTTCATGGCGCATCATTTTACAGTAGTAAAATCTGTCCGGAAAAGTAAAACATTATTTTGAAATCACGTCGAAGTCTAACTCGGAACGGTCACAGATTGTATGATTGATGTACATAGGCCTACTATTTGTTTTGTATGCCACATTTGTACAACATTTCACAAGTTGAAGTTGCATACACGCTCTGCAGTTGACGTTGCATTGTGCGTGCATTCTGTGATTCAGTTCTCATGCTATAAAATATAAATGTGTTCTGCTTTTATATCACAATTCCTAACTACAGTGAAACGTCCATCTATCGTTTTTCAAGGAACCGGGAAAATAACACAATTCATGCAGGAAAAACGGTCCATCAAGGAAATGTTGGTATTGGTTGTATAGGGGTGGGGTATGATGAAATGATGGATCCGGGAACGATGCAAAGAGGTTTCACCGTAGTTGATACGAATTCAGTTGAGATTGGTAGATTGCATGAAACTACCGATACCGTGCACTCTCTCGCATACATCCTACTCGCGTCGAAGCGTCACCCAACAAAGCCACATGCTCCGCTCGCATTCTTCTCCGTGCTCGCTTCTAGACTGAACGGGACTTGGATGCAACAGGCCAACAAGCTGGCAGTAACTCTCGTAGAATTGTATCCAGGAAAGAAGACGGGTGTCGACCAACCGAATAACACACTAAATCCCTCGAGATACGTCGAGCTGATCGGGGCTTGTATTGAGCATAATATAGACGACGTACTAACTTACATCGATAGTTTGCCATGTTGAAACTACGGTAGTTTGTAGCAAAACTCACCACAGCTTTCAACCTAATAACGTTGATTTTGAAGGATGTAGTAGTGTTTTAATTGCAAACTTGGCATAAAAAATTGTTTACCCTGAAAATACCAGAGAGATTCAATATAACGGTGATGTACGTGTTTATGTTGATAGAACGACCTGTTTTCTCGGATACAATTATATGATTTTTTTAAAGGAAGGGACAACAAATGTCCAACTTGCGATTATGTACGTGAATTCGTGCTATTAAAGACACAGATTTGAAGAGCGAACGAAAAACTACTCTATGGAAATGGATTGGCGTACTAGTTCTAGCGATGAAATGAATTCTAGTCACTTGGTATTGCTCGCTTAATAATTGATTCTCAACATTTCAGTACGGTACTTGCTCGTAATTGAAATGCCATATCCACAAACTTCCATCGTGGTCATGTTGATATTCTTCCTTTCTTTCTATAGTTATTTTTGTATAAAATGAAAATGATAAAAGTAAACACTGAATTGATTTGTTACAGATAGGTTTTTCTTGACGGTTTTTGTTACCGAAAGGAAGAGCTAGCACGTCATTCGCCTTCGCAGTGCTGCCACTGCCACATGTACCGTTGTATAAACGTGGCATTTCGTGCCAGTTGCGTATTCATACTTTGCGTTGAAAGACTCGAATCTATGGCGCGAAAATTATATCCCATCTGCTATTCAATTTGATGAACGAATTCACAGTGTGCAATAATAAATATCATGGACTGATTTAATTTCGTGCAATATCCCTAGCCTTTGCTTGAGAAGACATTTTTTTAAAATTTCGTTCATGAAATTCTCAATCTAAAGTTGATTTTGCAGCAGCACCGTTATCGTAACTGATTATTGAAATAACGTCCTAGCCGTAGCTAACTTCAATAGACTATGACGTTGATTCGTTACGGTTCACTGAGCGAACTTATTACTACGGCAGTCTATGTAATTCAATTATTGTTATTATTGTTACTTCAATTATTGTTTCAACAATATGGGATTTGGAAGACACCCTGAGAGGTAATCTGAAAATTCCACATAGTAGTCAACAGCCCACTTGATTGAATGTTTTGTGCAATTAGTGGGCGGGTCAATCACTAGGCCAAAATTAATTTCATTATTGACAATAATTTTGTTTTTTCCTCGAGTTAACTCTTTTCAGTGAAGGAATTACGGATGTTATTGCGCTGTGAATTCGGCTGTTATATTTGGCAGTCCTTGGTTTTCCTCAGTGAAATCGGAAACAGATCCTACAACTTTCTGCATCCCAATCAAGATTCCTCGTTCCTGGTAATTGTTTAGAGTGCGTTGCGCTGAGCATGTGGCTTTGCATGTTTACGAGACTTCTCTCTTTCTCTCGGTACTCGAGTATTGCAAGTCTTCGTATGATACAATGGTAGCAGGGTGCGGAGAAACACACTCGATGTAAATACGTAGTGTTGGTAATAGTGTGTTAGTTGCACGGACTCTGTATCGGATCGGAAATACCTTTCGTCCCTCGACAAGTGTTTACATTTTAGGTGGTCGAAATGAACATTACGCCCTTTAATCGTAGTGCACGTCATTAGGCGGTATGCGATTGATGTTAGTGATTAAGCATATTGATTTTTTTATCAGCCTTGGTTACACATGAAATTAACCTTAAACAATAGGTAGTGATTAGTAATTACTAGATTCTAAACGCCGTAGAGGTATATTGATTTTTACTTGGCTGGAAACCGAATAACTCTAACTGGACTAAGTCATGGATACCATTTGTTCACTAGTTCTCCAATCACCTGTGATCCCGTAGTTTAATCCACTGGTTTAACTGAATAGACGTAATGCACATGTCAACGAATATGTGGAACGGAATACTTTCATAAGCCCACTGGATCATACCTGAATTTGAATTTTTATTTTTTATATTTGAAATTTGTTCAAATCAATAATACTCGTTTATATATCCATATATAATGATGAAAGAGTTGTATTTGAAGCCCGTGCTCTCATTGTATTGTCAGGTGGACTCGAGTATTTGTCTTGAGGTCTGTAGTTGTAGGATGTTTGTGAAGCACGCTGTAGGAACAAGTGAGTCAAGTGCTAACGTGTTTTCTCTCTTCATCCAGGGTTTTCCAAGGGATGGAAAGAATCGTTCATGAGCGGTGAACAGGAGCCGTGGGTTTTCCGAGGCGGTCTCACGTCTGATTTACAAGTACGCAATCTTCTTTCATGTTTATATTGTTTAGTGGTCGTTCCGGTACTTGTGGTTCAACCTATCAATGCACATTATTGGAAAGTAGGACGTGATTTGAAGATTATGTTTTTGTGATGGGTGATATGAGAGGTGAAATATAGTCTAAGTGATGATACAGAGTGAGAGAAACAATGATATGAGAAAAATAACACAAAATGGGATTGAAAAAAAAGTCAACATTTATCACTATACAAACAAAACACATATTCTCAGATGCATTACACAGAATTAACAAAATACACAGAATTAAATTTACATTCAAGTAGCCTACCGTACATGCGAAATAATAAGTGAAATATTAATGCTAAAGATGCACATGAGTGTTGGGAGTTAGGTTCCACAAGAATCAACAAAAATCGTTTTCAGTGGTGAAAACACATTTGCGGAGTTTTTCCACCTTTTTGGTGAATTTTCGCGCATTTTGGTTTCGAGACTTTTCTATTATTTTTGTGCGGATAAGATTTTATGTTGAATAATTACCATTATGTACTGTCATTTTGTATAGTGATTCATTGAAAGACAAAGTAAAGAAATACAAAAGGAACTTTACATTTCTTTATTTGGCTCTGATTTTTTTTTTGCATTGACATAATCTGGACATATCTCGACATAATCGCGGAAAATCGCGATAAGCATGATTTTCGCCAAAATAACAATGATTTTCCTGAGCCCGGGAAGACTCGAAGCGTGAACATAACGAACAATTTGCGTTCATCGTTAGAACCCCAAATGCTTGGCTCTGCCGATGGTGTAAACATGATGTCGTTGAAAGTACGGTTATCTTGAAAGTGCGGTTATGTCTGTGTGCGCAGCGGCTGATGCCGGTCGACTCCAGCAACGACCTGTTCTCGTACAAGGCCCCCGAGACTCCGAGCGCGCGCATCTACACGGTGCGGCCGTACGGCCCGGCAGACGAGAGGACGGCCTACGAGATCTGCCGCAGGACGTGCGGCCAGGACCCGGACGTGTTCGCAGACCTGCCGGACCTGCCGGGAGACAAGTCAGTGCTCGCAATCAAACACGGGAATACTGATACAAGTCACATTTTGTAAAGAAATGAGTTGGATACGCTGTCTTAACAGTGTTTTTAGCAACTTTCTGAATATGTATCGTGATTTTAGATAACAATTAGTCAGTCAGTCTCATAATTGAAGTGTTTCAACGGAAGAAATCAACTACCGGTATCTAAACTTGTATCTACAAATGAAGGAAAGTCCACTACCAAATGAACAAAAGTAAAAACTACAGTAATGACGTAATCCTGTTGCAACTTGAAAAATCCAGTTACGTTTTTCATCGGAAATCTCGTCCTAAAAAAATCATCACAGCCTAAAAATATCGGAGCCATACGTTACTTTGGTAGACGACATTCTTCTTCCGTGGATACAACCATAAACACCAGTTTTAATTCATGAATTGTGTAAAAGGGAAAGAGAGAACAGCAGCTTACCGAGGTTCACAAGTAGATAGGCCTACTTATGGTGGTGTTGCAGACGTTGATAGAACACATAGAGATGAAGTAACACAAGATTTTGATGTTTGACCTACTCTACAGTGACCAAGGCAACAGCCGAAACGTCAAAATCTTGTGTTACTTCATCTCTATGTGTTCTATCAACGGCTGCAACACCACCACAAGTAGGCCTATCTACTTGTGAACCTCGGTAAGCTGCTATTCTCTCTTTACCTTTCACACAATTCATATATTAAGCCTAAGGTTATTTTACTATTACAGTGAAACCTCTATCCATCGTTTGCCAAGGGACCAGGAAAATAAAACCATCCTTGCAGGAAAACCATCCATCCAGGAAAATTCAACATTGATTCTATGGGAGTGGGGTGGGACAAACTGAATGATACAAGCAGGAAAACGATGGATCCGGGAACGACGCATAGAGGTTTCACTGTACACACCAAGTCATTTGACACCAGTTTTAATTCGTTCTCCAATATTCTCCAATTTGTGTCGCAGATTCGTCGGTTCGTTCCTATTGCTGAGCAGCGAGTATTGTTTCGTCGTGGAGGACGACTCCGGCCTGGTCGGCTACGCGCTGGCCACGATCGACTCGCGACAGTTCTACAAGAAGGTGGAGGCGTCGTGGCTGACGGAAATGTGCGCGAAATATCCCAAAACACACGGCGACGTGTCCTCAATCACGCAGGTGAGATGGCGACGTTATTGATCGTAGCTCAGTTAGTCGAGGCACTGCTTTAGAAACTAGAGTCACCGTTGGACGTGGGTTCGAGTCCTGCATAAGGCATGGGCGTTTGTAAATATCTTTTTATTCGTCATCACTTCATAGTTTCATTATCACCTGATCATTCGTAGCCCCGTATGACATTTTTTTAAGTAGTAATATGAATGAATAAACCTTACTACCTATACTTCTGTGCGTTCTTATGCTGTGTTCAACAGTAATGTTTGACTGCTATTATTATCATGTCTGGCGCAGGCCTATTGTCTAATCTGTTCTATCGTTACTTATTGTATTTTCTTTTCATCTTCTGAGTGTATTTAGTGTACAGTGAAACCTCCATGCATGGTTCCCAGATCCATCGTTTTCCTGGTTGTATCATTCATTTTGTCCCACCCCACTCCCAGATAATCAATGTTACATTTTCCTGGATGGATCGTTTTCCTGCATGGACGTTTCATTTTCCTGGTCCCTTGGAAAACGATGGATAGAGGTTTCACTGTAGTTTTACTGTTTGAAATGCAAGAATGCTGTTAATTCAATGAACTGAAGAGTGTTGTTACCGTTCCTTCCAGAGCATGTCGAACTGGTTCCACACGTTCAAGGGGGAGGTTCCCGACCAGATCCACGGCCAGCACCCGTCGATGCTGTGCTGCTCGATCCTGACGTCGGTCGTGGATCAGAGCGTCACCAAGCGGCTCATCACCTGCCTGCTGGCCGCGCTCAGGACCAACGGTAAGCCAGCAGACAAACTAACACTAAATCACGGGTCTCTCGTTGAGGCTGGGGATGGAAGATAGGCATCACGAGGGCGATCTTAATACCTGAAATGGTAATTGAAGATAGGTGTGTCTAGGAAAATAGCCTTAGGCTTGATATATGAATTGGGTGGAAGGTAAAGAGAGAACAGCAGCTTACCGAGGTTCACAAGTAGATAGGCCTACTCATGGTGGTGTTGCAGACGTTGATAGAGCATATAGAGATGAAGTAACACAAGATTATGACGTTTCGGCTGTTGCCTACTCTACAGTGATAAAGGCATGAAATCACCTGAAATCCCTGAAATCCCTGAAATCATCTGAAATCCCTGAAACCACCTGAAATCATCTAAAATCATCTGAAATCACTTGAAATCACTGAAATCACCTGAAATCCTTGAAATCCCTGAAATCATCAGGAATCACCTGAAATATCCTGAAATCGCTTGAAATCATCTGAAATCACCTGAAATCCCTGGAATCTCCTGAAATCTCTTGAAATCACCTGAAATCATCTGAAATCACTTGAAATCCCTGAAATCATCTGAAATCCCTGAAACCACCTGAAATCATCTGAAATCACCTGAAATCTCTGAAATCACCTGAAATCACTTGAAATCCCTCAAATCACCAGAAATATCCTGAAATCACCTGAAATCATCTAAAATCATCTGAAATCAACTGAAATCACCTGAAATCCCTGAAATTGGTGAAATCCCTGAAATCACTTGAAATCACCTGAAATCCCTGAAATCCCTGAAATCATCTGAAATCCCTGAAACCACCTGAAATCATCTGAAATCACCTGAAATCACATGAAATCTCTGAAATCACCTGAAATCACTTGAAATCCCTGAAATCACCTGAAATCACCTGAAATCACCTGAAATCACGTGAAATCACCTGAAATCTTGAAATCTGAAATCAGGTGTACACCAAATGTCCGAGTTGTAAACTCCTCGCAATCCGAATCTGAAAGTGTATTCGATTAGAAGAACATGGACTGGCACCCACCTCTACTGTTGACTCGCCCCTACTATTGACTCGCCCCTACTATTGACTCGCCCCTACTGTTGACACAAACGAATGTTATTGTTCCAGGTTCGTTCGGTGTCCACGTTCCTATTAGTGCCAAGGATCCGTACAGTATTGAGTTCTACGCGAAACTCGGCTTCGTAGAACTATGCCCCGGCCTCGATCCGAACACCACGTATTACGGCAGATGCTTCTGAAGTCTCGCGGTCGCTCTCCTAGTCTGGACAATTTCACTTTCCACTTCGATCTGGTTTTTATTTTTCTACAAACTCATCGAAACATACAAAAAAAAATAACATTTTAGAATATTTGTTTTTATATTTTCAAAGGATACTCAAGTCTGATGAGTTATACATACTGTAGAAGATTTTAAGATCACTTTTGTTGTTGTTGAATGATAGGCATGATCTTCCAAGGTTCTTAGAATTCTCACTAGGTTCATGGGTCGTCTTGATCAGGGTAGAGCGTTTATTTTCTGAGCGAGCCTTGAGACGTCAGTTGGTGATCGTAAACAGAGTGAATTAAACTTTTGATATTTGAAATCGATCAATCAGATCAACAGCAAATGACAGACCAGCTTGTGATAGTCACGCCTGACTACGTTAGCCCGATTGTCCGGACACCGGTTCACGTCACGCGGGCTCGGAAACACTCGGACGAGCGTAATGTCAGGACGAGCCGCCCCGGTGGCCAAGTCAATTATCGCTAGCGGTAGTAACTGAAGCCACCGTTGGGCGTGGGTTCGAGTCCCGCATGAGGCTTGGGTTTCTGTAAGCGCCCTTTCATATATCATCACTTCATCGTTTCATTATCACCCGCTCATTCGTACCCCCGTATAACCTAGCTGTTGGTGGGGTCGTTACGCAGCATTATATATATATAAAAAAGAAACGTTTCTGACCAGGACTACCCACTTGCCAACGTATGTCATTCTTACTCGGGATAACTTCAAGAGACATTTTGATGAACATTTTTCATTTCTCACTTTTTTCAATCAGAGCTTCAAACTGCCTTCGAAAATACTGTATGCTTGTCCACTGCGTTTAGGCCCATCTCAATTGATATAGCAACAGTTGTTTTCGTCAAGAGTTACGTGAGGTGTTGGCTGTTATAACGCTGGTTACGCAGATCGTTACATGCGTTTCAATTAACTGCGTTTATAAGGTCTTCTTGTGATTTGTCGGTCTGATCACCACCTATGGTATTATGATTGTTATTAGTTGATAGTGAAAAATAAGCTATTCATTAGGTTAAAAAATCTGTTCACAATTTTTTTATACTTTAAATAATATAGGCCCCCCCCCCCCCCCCCTTGTAACATTACTCGTTGGTTTTTGAGTGTAGGTATTCCCGTTGATTAGCAGATGCTGCACGGTTTACATTTCGATACTTGGCTTGAGATATTATTTTCCTCGATGATTTTGTAGGCCTGTATTTCAATTTCTCATCACAGTAGCGTTGAAAATGAAAAAGATACTCGGTAAACGATTGGGAAATTGCAAGAGAATAAATTTGCGATATGCTCACTAAATAACGACCAATAGTAATTATAACTAGTACATATTCATATCATGTGAAATAAGTGCGCGCCCCAGTGTACGATTCAAGGTCGTTGTGGAGAACCGCACAGTACGCTGTGTACCCGTAATCTAACGAGCAACTAAATATAGAACGATTTCTTTATTTGTGGCTACGAATATATGTCCACAAGAAAGCCGTGGCCAATAGCCGTTGTAGTTTGAAGACCTGTACATATATTCAAAGCTTGTGGTTGGTTTCGAAGCCCTTATGCAGTCTCGCTCGAAACTCGTTGGACTTCAAAAAGCTCCGGTCGCACAGCCTTAGTAATGATGTCGACGATAATATCGTAATAATGATTTATTTTCAACCGCACACGTTGAACACGTATTGTTTCGTCGGGGTGGTACCACTGAAACGCTGTGAGAAGTGTCGGGACCTGGGGCACTATCGTAAATAATATTTAACGTTATTACCTAATTCAGTAATTCTTGTACTTGTGGCTGAAATTAAAGTAGGGCCTTCCCAGTTACCCATTCGTATGTTTCAGCGTATAACTCGAGTAGTCTAAAGTCCTACTCTACAAAAAAAGTTTTCTAAAATTATAATTTATGAATTAGCCCATGCAAATATCTTGTATTTCCCAACGATTAAAATCCTTCCAGCGTAGATACATTTCAACAGTGTTTTCATTAACACTTAGGATATTTTTTCATCTGCCGGCTTGAGTTTTTGTCGACTATATTTCCGATCGTAAGGAAAACTTCTTAATTTACCAATTGTGAGTTCTAAATATGTGTTCATTCTCTGCCAAAACCTGTACTAGTTTTTAAATACCACAAGCGTTGGTTAATGTGAAGTATGACTTGTGTTTATTCTATGAGGGTGTTCAATATAAAAGTGATATTTGAAATGTATAGCTAATTACTCTACCATGCATTCGTCTTCTAATTAATACATTCAAATAGAATTTTCTTATTCTGTTTTGTATTTTAGACCGTTGAATGATGACTGTATTCAAAGCTGCTGTAATTTGACGAACCAGCAAAGTTGAAAGATCTGAAATATTAATTATGTTATAGCCTGTATGTTTAATTTTCTTGTTCTTACTACCTTGTTATTACCTTATTGAATATAACACGTAGATAACTCTTGTGTATACGTTTGTGGCTTTAGTTACTATAAGTGTATTGGTAATGTTTTTATGTACTGTGCCAGTAGACATATATAGGTTATTTTTTGTTTGATATTGTTATTGTTCATTTCTTCGACAGTGTAATGGAATTTAATGGACTATTTCAACTATCAGTCAGATGGTCAATTATCAAGCAGATAAACTAGTTAAAAGCATTCCGCCAACAAAATTGGAAATAAATTAGTACGACCTAATTGAATAACTTGTATGTTGATTTTATAATAAGTTTGTTTTCGATGTGTTACAGTGAAACCTCTATCCATCGTTTTTCAAGGTACCAGGAAAATATAACTATCCATGCAGGAAAATTATCCATCCAGGAAAATTCAACATTGATTATATGTGAGTGGGGTGAGAGCTAATGAATGATACAAGCAGGGAAACAATGGATCCGCGAACGATGCATTGAGGTTTCACTGTATTTCCAATACACCGGTAGTAACTAATAACTATGGAATTATCTTCATTCAAGTCACTAGCAATCTAGCCAGAAATGATTATAAAATGCTTTTATTGCGTACAGCAGTGCCGGAAATATGGCTTTCATAACTAAGAACTGTTTCAAGTTTTAACGACTCTACTACACTATTTTTAGTACGAATTACACATAAATATTACCAAATCATTATTGATATAATCATTAGTGATTATTTACTTGCCTGTAATTATTATTCTGTTTGCCAATTATGATTTATTGAAAATAAAAAATCGTAACTGATACAAAATCGTAACTGCCTACTGTGTTTTTATAAATTGTTTCCAAGTCTTAATCCTAGAATTCTAAATTCTAAATCCAAATTCAACATCCAAACGCGATTGAATTTTAGCGTGATTAATAAATGGAATGTGTCCAAAGAAACCCTTGCTATGAAATCAGCTTCTGTCTGCTCCTGACTGATGTGATTGATGAATGTCTCTATCGTTAGTGAACGAGATTTACGAAACTGCGATAACCAATGATATGATGAATCAACAAAACGTCGTACTTGTCCAAAGAACAAGACATAAAACATGGGATAAACAAGGATAAAATATAGAATAACACAGTAATTAATTTAATGAAAAAGCGTGTATTTTATTATTTTGTACAATAATATTTAAACGGTAACATCTTGAATGACGTCAAAATCATACGGTAATCATCATCAATAAATTCGTGCCGAGTCTTCAACAGTAAAATCAAATCAAACGTGAAATTCTTTACTAATATCTACTAGGAAGGAAGAAAAGTAGGTATTTGGAGACTAGGAAATAATTTCCGGGATTGGAAAAACTTGATTGCGGAAGAGAAGTGTTTACAAAGCCTTGGCGAAACGTTCCTTGGCCTCTACGTGGGCGGCGAAGTGCTCGACCTTGGCGTCAGCGACCTCCTTGGTGTCGGCGACGGTCTCGAACGCGGGGGCGATGGGAGCGACGGGCAGGTTGGAGGCGGCGACGCGGAATCCGTTGACGGCATCAGCGGTGTACTGCACGTTCTGGACGGCGTTGTTGGCATCGACGTACGAGTAGGCACCGCTGGTCACGCCATCAAAGCTCTTGCTCTCGGACTTGGCGGAGAGGCCATCGTTGTATCCGTAAGAGTACTGTCCGAGCTCATCCTGAGCGTGGTACTGGCTGGTGGCGGGGGCAACGATGGGTGCGGAGTAGGCGAGGGCAGGGGCGGAGTAGGCGACGGCAGGGGCGGAGTAAGCGTAAGACTTGACTTCGGGGTAGGCGTAGGACTTGTATGGGTAGTAGGCGGGGGCGGTGTAGGCGTATCCCTTAGCGGCGTACTGGGTGTAGGCAGGGGCGGCGTACTGGGTGAAGGCAGGGGCGGCGTAGGCAGAGTATCCGTAGGCGGGGGCAGAGTAGGCGGTGTAGGCGGGGGCAGAGTAGGCCACGGGGGCGGCGACTACGGGGGTGACATATTCAGCAACCTGGAAACAAGATGATTTTTATTACACTTTCAGTAAGGAAGTAAACCATACTTGCACAAACAAAGTATTATTGTATTTGTCTTGAACTACCTGACTTCTTTTTTGGTTCAAATGCACCATCTATATCTTTGAATTCATTTACTATTTCTTTATATCTGACTTGCTTTTGTCAATTTGCAGCCATTAGGGCTGTGGGAGAAATGCATCAAAATTTGTCGAGCTGTATGTCTTGGACGTTTAATTACCTTGCGGTTCTTGACCTCATCGAAGGACTTGAAGAATTCAGCCTTGGCTTCGGCGACCTCAGCGGTGTCCTTGACGGGCTCGGCAACAAAGGGGATGACCTCATCGACCTGCAATGAGTGACACGTGACATTAGCGCAACTCGGACAATTTCTTCGTTACTATCTTGAGGAATTCAGTTCACCCTGAAATGCTCTCGAGTGTTCTATTGAAATATTATTTAGAAATTTTAATTATTATATTAATTTTGCCTAATGAGAAACATAACTGTTGGTAAATACCCACATAAGCTATGTTTGTATCTGGGAAAATTGTTATTTCAAAGTACATATATATAGGATCCAAGATGGTATTATTTCATTAAAAAATGAGTATCAAAAAAAAAGTCCACAAATAGGGAAATTTAATAATAATTGAAGTGAAATAATTTACTATCAAATAATTTCTATCAATCAAATCAAATAATTCAAATCAAATACTATCAAATAATTTAATTTACTATCAATTCAGGATATTAAAATACTTTTATCTAAACAGTATGAATTGAACACATGAAGACATCGTAGGATCTGAACCAATGTTGAGTTGTCAACGAACCTTGCGGTTCTTCACTTCCTCGAAGGTGTTGAAGAAAGCAGCCTTGGCTTGGGCGACCTCAACGGTGTCCTTGACCTCGACGGCGTCGGCGATGGGAGCGACGGGCAGGTTGGAGGCGGCAACGCGGAAACCGTTGACGGCATCAGCGGTGTACTGAACGTTCTGGACGGCTCCCTTGGTGTCGACGTACGAGTAGGCTCCGGCGACGGATCCGTCAGCTGAGCGGGACTCTTGCTTGGCGGAGAGACCTCCGTTGTATCCGTACGTGAATTGTCCTGAAGGAACACAAGTGTTGGTTAGAGCTAGCGAATACCGAGGAGTTAAGGGCAGGCTGGATTATAAGGTCCCCGGTGGTGATTGCTGACGGGGCCCGGAGAGAAAGAAATTGAAATAACAATAATTATGCTTTTCAAAAAATTGCACAACTTTACAATGAATAATTATTAGATAATTAATTTCCTAATTAAAAACATAGAGAGTGATCTGTGGATAAATATAGTACTAATTAAGCACGTAATATTGTACTCGCTAATAATGAAAATGTTTTTATTTAGTATCCAATTTTGTCCTCTCTTGTCTCCCAATATCTACAGTTTGGGGGCCCCAGAACAAGCTGAATATGATGGGATTTGTTTCATCTGATTTTTTTCGAGATCTAATATTTACAATAGATTTTTAATTTCTGTATATTATTAAATTTATAATAATATTTATTCATCAATAATAATATAGTTGAATTAATTATATGAAATTATCGTAAATGTAAATTGAAAAAAAAATAATAAAAAAACGAATTCGAATAACTCTTCTGAGATTTACTGATAGAACGACTGATAGACTTTGCAGTGTGTACTTACCAAGAGCATCCTGAGCGTGGTACTGGCTTTCGAGGGCGACGGGGGCGGCGTATGCCAGGGGGGCGGTGTAAGCCACGGGGGCGGCATAGGGGACGGCGTTGTACTTGTACACCGATGGGGAGGAGACATATCCTCCATAGAAGCCGGGGGCGGCGACGGCAACGGCCACAAGGGCGGACAATACAATCTGCAGACAGAACTGACTTGTTAGAAGAAGCAATAATACACACTTGACCTCTACCATCTTTAATCTCTCATATATAAGGTCTTTAGATCTCTAATAATAGGATCCTCTATGATCTAGCTTTTAACTAAAAAAAGATCCAGACCAAGGTCCCAATTTTCAGGGGAAGAAACGAAAAAATTTTTTAAAGGAAAAGGACAAAAAAGCAATTAAAAAAAAAAACCCAAAAAAAAAGCAAAAACACAAAAAGGGGGAACCCCTAAATAGGATAAACCCCATTTAGTTTTAAAAGAACAAAAATTTTGAAAAGGGGGAAAAGAGGAAAAGAAGGGAAAAAGGGTGGCGGGGGGAAAAACCCCGGCCCAAAAACCCGAAAAAAAACATTTAAAAAGGGGGACATTTTTTTTAAAAAAAAAAATTAAAACAGAAAAAAAAACCAAGAAAAAACTCCCCCCAATTTTTTAAAACGAGGGGAAGGCCCCCTAAAATTGCAAGAAACGGGGGAAAAACCCCGGAAACCCAGAAAGCAAGGGGTTTAAAGGGGGGGGGAAAAGGCCCACATTTATTTTGGTTTACAAAAGGAAAGGACAAATCAAACCCTTTCAACAGAACAGCCCAAAGAAAAGGGCATGGTTAATTTACCAACGTAAACCAAAAGGGGAAGGGGGGGAAAAGAACGCGAAATTTTTCCGGGAAATTTTTTAAAGGGGGAGTTGGGGAAAAGGTTTTTGGAAAATGGGAGGGGAAAACAGGGGGGGGGGCCCGGGGAAAAGCACAAAAAAAAAAAACCCCAAACGACGGGCCCAAGGGGGGGGGATTTTCCACAGTAAAAAGGGGCCAACAGGGGGGGAAAATTAAAAAAAAGGGGGGCAAGGGGGGGAGGAGCGGGGGGGAAAGGAAACCCGGGGGGGGGGGGAGCACGCCAGGCCCAAAGGGCCCAAAAACAAGGGGGGGGTAAAGGGAGGGGCAAAGAAACGGGACATGGGGGCCGGCGAAAGCGGGGAAGTACCCAATTTAAAAAACAGGAAAACCCAAACGCCGGGGGACAGAATGACTTTTCGGATTTTTGGGGGGGGAAAAAAAGGGGGTTTTCCCGGGGGGAAACAGGGAAAATTAGGTTGGTTTTTTTTGGGGCAATTTCGGGGTGAACGGGGAAAGAATTTTTAAATAATTTTTTTTCAAACAAGAAAAGTCAATTTTTGAAACAAAAAGGACTAAAATTTTAATTTTAGAAGTAAATTTTATTGGGAAAAAAATTTATTTTGGGGAAAAAAAATGCCGGAAAACCCCCAAAAAATTTTAAAATGTTTTTTCCCCCCCAAGTCAAAAATTCCCAACAGAAATTTTGGGCGCGGAGTAAGTTTTTAAAGCATTACGCCCCAAGTGGGGGTTAAACAAACAAGGGGTCTTATAGTGTGTTTGTGTAAGAGTCGATCATTTATTTGGTTTTATCTTTAAACTGTATAAGTTATCAAATCAAATCTTCATTTCTATACAGAATCAGCCTTTCAAAGACAGTGCTATGGTTATTTCTCTCTACGTAATTCTCACGGGTTATGTCTATGAGAACCGATTTTTACTCGAAGTATACCTGTGGTGTTGGAACTTTATGATAAATTGTGGTATTAACATGTCCGTGTTTCCATTATAGTAGCACACACAAAAATAATATCTCGCTAAATCGACTGCTCTTAGGAAGTGAAGATTGATTATCTCACATTTTGTAACGTGTTTCTATACATTGTATATAACTATAAGGTGTTTCAGATGCTGATGAGGATGCTGATTACTGCTACCATTTAGTTATTCTGTAGACACGCTTCATGCCAAGGCCAAGATCAAGGTTTATTGTAACGGTATTTTGCAATGAAACGCGTTACATTGGTGCGTCGGCGCAAACTGCATGATGAATTACATCAATTATAAAATAATTCGATTAAAACAATTATCGCATTGTTATACTTTTTATGATCCGTGACTTTGCGGATTTGTTGGTTCGAAATAATAATGGTTTCCATTTTGACTATTTACAGGCATATATATATATTTTTTTAAATGTTCAATTTCGTTTTGAACGGTTTAAAGATACATTTACAAATATTTGTAGTCAATATCATATGAAAAAGTCTTAATTTTTATTGAAACAAATAAGTTACATAAAAATATAACTAATTTTAGAAGTAAATTGTATTGAAAATAATTTATTTTGCCGATAAAATATGTAACAGTAAAACAGCACAAAAATTGAGAAATGTTTCCACCCCAAGTCAATACTATTCGAACAGATAGTAGTTGCCTGAGAACTTGTATCAGGAGCTCAGTGAAGTTTGAATGCAACTACTATCTGTTCCACTAGTATTGACCTGGGGACTCTGAAACAAATTCCCAATTTTTGTGCTGCAGTTAACTGTACATATGAGTAATAGAGGAAAAGTGAAAACAAAAATGTATCAATATCCTTGACAAAATATAACATATTTCACTTTTAACTTGAAAATTGTAAATATATATATATATATATATTTTTTTTTTAATAGTAATTATTCTCTATATTTCTCCTAAACTTTCGCACTTTTCACTTAGTATCCACGCCAATACTTATTACAAGAATAGTAGTACTCACCAAACACCTCATTGTCGGTAGATTTTGTTTTTGCGCTGCTGGTAATCCAGTACTCGCTTCTAGGCTGAGAAAAGTGTGATGATCTTCTCAAAGTGTGCTCTATTTATACGTCGAGATCCCCAGAACCTGAATCCCAACCTTTGTCTCAAATCTGCCCCCACTTCTCATTGGCGACACTCGATCAGCTCACTGGTTCGAGCGACCGTCCCCCCTATCCTCTAACACTGACGCCCAACCGGTTCGCTCCTTCGTCTTTACTTCACTCAATTATTTGATATCGTTTTAACTGGAGTAGTTTGGATCCACTATGTCTTTTTATACAGGTGAAAGATGAAACGCGAAACACCCGTGCGCTAGTGGTGTGGGATACGGGGAACGGTCGCTCGGAACCTTCATCTTGCGTGGGAATAAGTCTATACACCCCGCCTGTTTACCCTCATGTGAAGTCGAGTATGTGTTGAGTATCTATACTTATTTCCACGAAAGATGAAGGTCGTTTACTAACATAACGCAAATAAATATATTTTGTATACAATTTTGTGTTTTTAGGATATTATTTTAGGATGAGATTTACGATTAATAACGCAAATACCTCTTTCAGAATTGTTATATATTAAGATTTGCAGAGAGATAATGGAATTTCCGAAGTTTTTTTGATAATTATTTAGTTGTTATAGACGGCCTTACAAAGTCGCATAAACTGGAGTAGTTATCGGATCCACTTCAGATACCGCCTCTTTACCCTCAGCGTGTCGAGATGAAGGATCGAACCTCCCGCGCGATAGTGGTGCTGGATAGCAGGGACGGGCGCTCGGGCTTGAGCTTGACGCCGAAAGAGGGGAAAGCGAATCTTGCGTGGTAACCAACTGTTTGTCGAGAAATAAGGTTGGTTCGGGTTCAAGAAGATTGTGAAGAGCCCTAGGTTCGGGTTCGATGCTCGACGGGGATCTAGTGAGTGGATGGGTGTTTGTTTCGGGAAATTTTTTTCCGAATTTGAATTTTGGCCAATATCGGTTAGAACTGAATTTTTTTTTCGATTATTGTGAACTGAAATTTGTTTGTTTTTTCGATCAATGATGCGAAGAACTCGGTCGCATTGTTCTACGACGACAGTAATGGCGTTTTCCTAGTTCACATAATTTTTTCCGAAATGTAAATTTTAAAACACACTTTTATCCATCTAATTTTTCACAGACTATGATTTCGATTCTAAAAAAAAAAAACTAGATCGAAATAATAGCAGAAGCATGTTGCCGATTCACTGCCTTCTAAATTCGATAATTACCAAATGAAGTATTATCATATGAGTCAAGTTATGTAGATATTTTGATCACAATTGATATAAATATACGGCACGCATCATCTAACAACGCATTTACTGCGTTCGCCTAGATTGATCGACCATTTTGTGTGATCGTCAAGCGCACACAAGCTCTTCACCTTATAAGGCATTGGTTTAGAATAATACTTGTAGTTGACGTCCGGCTCGTTTGAAAGGTACATTGACTGAGCAGTTGGGAAGGACGCACAAAAAACATGGCAAGAACTTCTATAAAAAACTACACGCGGTCTGTATTACTATATGTGACTAGCTTCACAATTCATTGTCACTAAACCTCGATCACAAACTCAGTTCAACACTTTTTATGCATCTAATTTGATATATATTGGGTTTAAAGATGATGTCTAACGATAGCTAAGATCTATTGGCGTCTGTGATATGAGACGTGAGGGGCATATCGGACTTGGTTCGATCCCCGCCACCGTCAATCGTAGCAGGGACTTTTCGTGGCTTCCCTCTGTAGTCTGGGCTAATGCTGGTATGGTTCCTTTAACATACGTCACGAGCGCTTCTGTTCCATTATCTAAGAAAACTTCATCTCATTATTCCATCATCTCATTAATCATCCATCCGACGCCAATAGATCTCAGTTATCATAACAGTGCGTTGTTAAACCTAATATGAATATACAAACAAATTATTGGCGTCGTTGGATGATGATGAATGTGATGATGGAATGATCTGACATTTTGGAACTATCCTAAAATCCCACTTCCCTTTGAAGACTAAGGAACAGCATGAGAAACGAAGTTCAGTAAGGATGGGCATCCATGACGGGGATCGAACCCCAGTCTCCTGAATGACGGTACAGCGCTCTAGCGACTCCACTCCTGTCAGTACCACTTTTCAAATATCTATGGGCATGTTCAGAAGATTTATCGGTCACTTTAATTTATTGGTATAGTGTTTTTAATCGCTGTTATTACTATGCGATCAATGTTACTGATTAAAGCTGATTGTGCAATAGATAGACATGGATAATAATAAAATCACGATATAAAAAAGTATAGCTTTAATAATAACTTCATTATTATTTGTTTTTTACTTGACTTTATATACATATAGGAGTAAGACGCTTAGCTTGATTGACTTGAAGATTACCTTTGTCCGAGATTTAGCTTGTAAGTGGCTTAACGGCCAATAAGTCTTATCAAGATGTTAATCTTGCATACAATGTTATGGACCACACGATACATTTTATATTTGCAGATATGAATCTTTTTGAGAAGTCCAAAGCGAGACTCACAATTGTCAATGTTCAAGGGTTGTGATGAAGGATGTTAGGACAGTGAAAGAGTCGTTTTGATCCCTTATTTCGCCGCTACTTGATGTTCGAAAGATTTTAATCCAACTGAATATGATTAATTTATTGTGCACCCGGTACTAATTTATATCTCACACTTGAACTTAAGCTTAGAAGAAGAGAATGTTTTAATTATGCCTCACTTGCACACAATTTTCTTCTAGAATTTTTGTATATTTTTATGTTATACTATTTTCCAGATTATTTTCTAATTGTCTAATTAGTTTTATATTATAAAGGAAGTGGAAATCATTCCAATATTCACTTCATCTATTGAGAAAAAATTCAGCTATGACGTGAATCGAACCCCGGACTCCTGAAACTGCAAGACCGTTTCAAAACGGTCAAGGACAATTCAGGACAAGTATACCACCGACCCAGTGGGGAATCAATCCCGGATCTCCCAGACACGGATCTGTCTCTAAACCTTACACATATTCATGCATAAAAATCTTTATTCGGATCTCTGCCCATGTACACTGGGTTGCCTTGTTAGACACAGAATAACAATTAAAATTAAAATTAAAATTTATACAATTTAGAAAATTTAGAAAATTTAGAACATATAAAAAAATAAAATTTTGAAGATGAAGCTAAATTGAGACTAAAATAATGAAGCTAATTTTGACTGTATAAATGATTTCTGAGAATTATAATTGAATCGCGTAATTGAAAAACAAATTGATGGCTTATTATATTCGAAGTCTATTTATAGTTGGTTAAACGTACACCCATGTATAATAATTTGCCCGCATTGTTTAACGCGCATTCAACTCTCCAGCTCAAGAACTGTTGCAGCTTACTCGCGCATTCAACTCTCCAGCTCAAGACGGTTGCAGCTTACTCGCGCATTCAACTCTCCAGCTCAAGACGGTTGCAGCTTACTCGCGCATTCAACTCTCCAGCTCAAGAACGGTTGCAGCTTACTCGCGCATTCAACTCTTCAGCTCAAGAACGGTTGCAGCTTACTCGCGCATTCAACTCTTCAGCTCAAGAACGGTTGCAGCTTACTCGCGCATTCAACTCTTCAGCTCAAGAACGGTTGCAGCTTACTCGCGCATTCAACTCTTCAGCTCAAGAACGGTTGCAGCTTACTCGCGCATTCAACTCTCCAGCTCAAGAACGGTTGCAGCTTACTCGCGCATTCAACTCTCCAGCTCAAGAACGGTTGCAGCTTACTCGCGCATTCAACTCTCCACCTCAAGAACTGTTGCAGCTTACTCGCGCATTCAACTCTTCAGCTCAAGAACGGTTGCAGCTTACTCGCGCATTCAACTCTCCAGCTCAAGAACGGTTGCAGCTTACTCGCGCATTCAACTCTTCAGCTCAAGAACGGTTGCAGCTTACTCGCGCATTCAACTCTCCAGCTCAAGAACTGTTGCAGCTTACTCGCGCATTCAACTCTCCAGCTCAAGAACGGTTGCAGCTTACTCGCGCATTCAACTCTTCAGCTCAAGAACGGTTGCAGCTTACTTCGCGCATTCACTCTTCAGCTCAAGAACGGTTGCAGCTTACTCGCGCATTCAACTCTCCAGCTCAAGAACTGTTGCAGCTTACTCGCGCATTCAACTCTTCAGCTCAAGAACGGTTGCAGCTTACTCGCGCATTCAACTCTTCAGCTCAAGAACGGTTGCAGCTTACTCGCGCATTCAACTCTCCAGCTCAAGAACTGTTGCAGCTTACTCGCGCATTCAACTCTCCAGCTCAAGAACGGTTGCAGCTTACTCGCGCATTCAACTCTCCAGCTCAAGAACGGTTGCAGCTTACTCGCGCATTCAACTCTCCAGCTCAAGAACGGTTGCAGCTTACTCGCGCATTCAACTCTCCAGCTCAAGAACTGTTGCAGCTTACTCGCGCATTCAACTCTCCAGCTCAAGACTGTTGCAGCTTACTCGCGCATTCAACTCTTCAGCTCAAGAACGGTTGCAGCTTACTCGCGCATTCAACTCTCCAGCTCAAGAACGTTGCAGCTTCTCGCGCATTCACTCTTCAGCTCAAGAACGGTTGCAGCTTACTCGCGCATTCAACCTCCAGCTTCAAGAACTGTTGCAGCTTACCCTCGCGCATTCAACTCCCAGCTCAAGACGGTTGCAGCTTACTCGCGCATTCAACTCTGTTCACTCAAGAAAGGTATGCACGCTTACTCGCGCATTCAACTCTCCAGCTCAAGAACGGTTGCAGCTTACTCGCGCATTCAACTCTCCAGCTCAAGACTGTTGCAGCTTACTCGCGCATTCAACTCTTCAGCTCAAGAACGGTTGCAGCTTACTCGCGCATTCAACTCTCCAGCTCAAGACTGTTGCAGCTTCCTCGCGCATTCAACTCTCCAGCTCAAGAACGGTTGCAGCTTACTCGCGCATTCAACTCTTCAGCTCAAGAACGGTTGCAGCTTACTCGCGCATTCAACTCTTCAGCTCAAGAACGGTTGCAGCTTACTTCAGCTCAAGAACGGTTGCAGCAATACGGCTGTCGACTCCTGTTACAGTTGCACTCGCAGATCTTTCAGGTGAATTCTTTTCTTAGGAGTGTCCAGTTGTTAATACACCCTTGGTGACCTTGAGACAGTACTCAAGTTTATTCACTCAACAAATCCCATGACCTTTATATTAAATCAAATATAAATGTTTGATTAAGAAATTTTCGTTGATATTGTAAAATAAAACGAGTTTTAGTTTTCAATCACGTGAGATATATAGACGTGTTTCTCATCAAATAATCGATTTGAGAATTTAATTAATGTGAAATATGCATTAGAATATAAAGACTATAACTAGTTCAGGTTTTTGGTCCAGTTTGGTTGATGATTTATCTGCGGCAAGGTCGATTGTGAAACACGATAAGAAATAACAGAAAAGCAGCGGACTATAAAGTGGAGTAATAAATAAGTCGAAACTTCAGAGACAAAGATACGGAGAAAACGTTATTTATTTGTATGTGTTTTTATGGGTGAGTGAGGCAAGAAGATTTGGAATTCAATTATTTCTTCATTAGAAAAAAATATTCACAGTTCTGATGTATATCAATTATAATTGAATCTGTTGAATATTGTTGGCTATATCATTTATTGAAAAAAGAGAATTTCTAAAAATCATTTAAAATTAAAATTCGGCTTTGGTTATTATTGGAGATTAGGCCAATTAAAAATCCGGGATATATAAAATGATATCCACGAAAGAAGAAGGTCGCCTACCAACAAAACAACAAATATCATTCTTATAAATCATTGTTGTGCTGTGGCAAACTTAATCTTTACATTTCAGTCACTTTGACACTCATTTTCTTCCATACCTCCCAATAAATACAGCTTATTCCATTTGAATCAAGCCACAACGGAATAAACTAATAAAATCATCACAAAAATATTTAAACCCTTCTCAGAAGTCACATCATAAAAGTATGTCATAAAACAGATTCGACCTTCCTTGTAATTTCTATCTCTTCATCATAACTTCAACTTGAAAACTTGAAAAAAAAATTATTATTATGAGCAATAACGATCATAAATTTTAATTTAAAAATATAAATGTGTCACTACAACGGGGTAATAATATCGATTAAATATGCATTACTAGTTTGTTAGGTAGCTGTACGTGTAGTGGTTTAAGCTCGGTCGGGATCAAACGGCTTCAAGTGTAGCAAGGCCGTCTCAGATCGGATAACGAAACGCATTGAAACCAGTTTTTTCTACATATGATTGTCAGACATTGATTGCACTCTTTCAATAGACACACGATAGGTGGTCCCGGAGGCGAGGGGAATTTCGAACCCGGTTCGATACCCACCGCCGTACATCTTTACAAAGTTTTTGCGTGGTTTCCCTCTGTAGTCTTGGCCACGACCGCTTCCTTCAAACTATCCTTCCCATTACCCAAGAAACTTTTACCACATTAATCATCCATCCGACGCCATTAGATCTTCGCTATCATTACAGTGCGTCGTTAAACCCAATATAAAAAAAGACGAACGATAGGGAAAACGCTATTTTCAACAGTTTTTCTCTTTAGTGGTGAGTTTTGAATGAGAACAATGGATTTTCTTCATCACAATCAGCTGCATAGAAGTGAATCTAACAAATGAGTAAAGCTAATTCCTATTGCCACCCTACAATTATCAGATTTTCCATCTTAAAATGTTGTACAAAATTAAATTTATAACTCATCTAGTTTTGTTTTCATGGCTCGATTATTCTGGTCCACACAATGGTTGTAATCTATAAATCAGCTGTGAGCTATTGTCACTGCTATCCATTACACCGTGGTCGTGTGGACAGACAAGGTGAGATGTGTTCAGGCGATAGCACAGTTCTGTCCCGTGCTAACACCATCATTAATATCACTGTCACACGCAGAACTGTGCGAGAAATAATTGGAAATGATCGACGAAATTAAATATTCATTCATGGAACAGTTTTATATGAACACTTTTTGATAGCCTGAATGTGTACTATTGTATTCATCTTCTCTTGATAATGTTTGATAATTTTGTATAAATGTGACATTGTGATGTTTCAACCTAATATAATATCTACATGTATTTAATGATTTTGAGGATGCTCAATATTGTATGTGACAATCCAGTGAGAAAATAAAAAAAATATTATTATTATATTTTTTCTTACAAAATGGTACTATTACTATTATTCAGTTGAACTTGAAAATAATTGGTGGGGCTATAATCTGTATTTTTTTTGTATTTGTATCACTATGAAGGCATACTATTCACCCCATCTTGCGATAATTTATGTTTTTTTTCAATAGCTCCTTTCCCACAAACAAGCCTTGCCTTTGTTGGTTTAATATTTTCGTTATTCAATCAATACTCTTCCACCATACATTTCCACTGTGCTCCATTAAGTAATTAATAACTGCATTTATTACTATGTAAAGTTGGCAGCACAAAAATTAAGAAAAGTTTTCAGACAAGTCAATACTAGTTGAACAGATAGTAGTTGCCTTCAAACTTCACTGAGCTCCTGATACAAGTTCTCAGGCAACTACTATCTGTTCGAATAGTATCGACTTGGGAGACTGGAAACATTGGTCAATTGTTGTGCTGGTAACTGCACATGTAAAATGATTACCTTTCTTATGCGTACAATTATTTTTAAAAAATACCTTTTTTATGATTACAATTATTGATACTTTTGTGTATTATTAATATTTATGTTTATGATTAAAAAAATATAATGCTTAATTTATATTGTATTTACAATAATAAAAACTAATAAATGAATAAGAAATAAATAATCTTGAACCAGCGATGTAGTGTTTGAGACTAGTCGTCTAGCGCTTGTTTAGCACGGGTGGAGGTGCCGGTTCCGTGTTGCTATCGATCACCGCGATCACGGACCAGGTTCTAGTACACAAGTAGTTATTATTGGCAATAGCTGATCACACGTTCGATCAATATGAGTCAGTTGAAACGACCTTGTCGGGAATTGAACCCGCGTCTAATGTCTGAAAGTCCGTGATCTAAATGTATAAGCAACTTACCCACTTGTGTTAATGTATGAGTGATAAATGTGACAATACTGAAGCATGTCAAGATCATGTCTGAGAAAAACGGTCTGAAATACTTTTATTCCTGAATTTCTTTTATGGGAAACAATCATTTCATTGCCGACTTTCAATTAAATTGAAAAAAATATAATTTATGAAGTCGTGATGATTATGATGTTACCGATTGTTCTAATATTGTATGAAATAGTTTCTTATATATACCATGGTGAGTACACTAAGTTGATTTTTGCTCTGAAATCTTTAAATTAAACTCGATTTTGAAACGGAGACCGGATTTGTGTTCGAATTTGATAACCATATGAATAAATAACAACAGAACTGAGAAATTCAACAATGAATTTCAGAGGACAAAAATTTTTGACCGAAATGTACAGGCTTAACTAAGGTACTTTTGGACCTTTCGCAATTAATTTCTATCAACTGGTGAGAGCTATGATGTTCTAGTATTTTTTTAAGAGTATAACTTGATGGTCCCTAAATCCTCAGCAAATTTGGCTATACTCGCATCAGCCATTTCCAAGAAAAAGGTGTCTGAATTACCCAAAAACTGCAATTTCCAGCCACTTTTCAGAGTCATAAAAAATCATCATTTTTGATTCGGCTAAAATTTTGTAGGAAGACAAGAGGACATTTCAGAAGAGTTATTCCGTTGAAATTTTGCTAATAATGCTAATGGAAAAGTAATTAGAAGGATTCCAGAATTCTATATAGGACCCTATATACCATGGCAATAGTACCAAGTTGATTTTTGCTCTAAAATCTTTAAATTAAACTCGATTTTGAAACGGAGACCGGATTTGTGTTCGAATTTGATAACCATATGAATAAATAACAACAGAACTGAGAAATTCAACAATGAATTTCAGAGGACAAAAATTTTTGACCGAAATGTACAGGCTTAACTAAGGTACTTTTGGACCTTTCGCAATTAATTTCTATCAACTGGTGAGAGCTATGATGTTCTAGTATTTTTTTAAGAGTATAACTTGATGGTCCCTAAATCCTCAGCAAATTTGGCTATACTCGCATCAGCCATTTCCAAGAAAAAGGTGTCTGAATTACCCAAAAACTGCAATTTCCAGCCACTTTTCAGAGTCATAAAAAATCATCATTTTTGATTCGGCTAAAATTTTGTAGGAAGACAAGAGGACATTTCAGAAGAGTTATTCCGTTGAAATTTTGCTAATAATGCTAATGGAAAAGTAATTAGAAGGATTCCAGAATTCTATATAGGACCCTATATACCATGGCAATAGTACCAAGTTGATTTTTGCTCTAAAATCTTTAAATTAAACTCGATTTTGAAACGGAGACCGGATTTGTGTTCGAATTTGATAACCATATGAATAAATAACAACAGAACTGAGAAATTCAACAATGAATTTCAGAGGACAAAAATTTTTGACCGAAATTACTTTTGGACCTTTCGCAATTAATTTCTATCAACTGGTGAGAGCTATGATGTTCTAGTATTTTTTAAGAGTATAACTTGATGGTCCCTAAATCCTCAGCAAATTTGGCTATACTCGCATCAGCCATTTCCAAGAAAAAGGTGTCTGAATTACCCAAAAACTGCAATTTCCAGCCACTTTTCAGAGTCATAAAAAATCATCATTTTTGATTCGGCTAAAATTTTGTAGGAAGACAAGAGGACATTTCAGAAGAGTTATTCCGTTGAAATTTTGCTAATAATGCTAATGGAAAAGTAATTAGAAGGATTCCAGAATTCTATATAGGACCCTATATACCATGGCAATAGTACCAAGTTGATTTTTGCTCTAAAATCTTTAAATTAAACTCGATTTTGAAACGGAGACCGGATTTGTGTTCGAATTTGATAACCATATGAATAAATAACAACAGAACTGAGAAATTCAACAATGAATTTCAGAGGAAAAAAATTTTTGACCGAAATGTACAGGCTTTACTAAGGTACTTTTGGACCTTTCGCAATTAATTTCTATCAACTGGTGAGAGCTATGATGTTCTAGTATTTTTTTAAGAGTATAACTTGATGGTCCCTAAATCCTCAGCAAATTTGGCTATACTCGCATCAGCCATTTCCAAGAAAAAAGTGTCTGAATTACCCAAAAACTGCAATTTCCAGCCACTTTTCAGAGTCATAAAAAATCATCATTTTTGATTCGGCTAAAATTTTGTAGGAAGACAAGAGGACATTTCAGAAGAGTTATTCCGTTGAAATTTTGCTGATAATGCTAATGGAAAAGTAATTAGAAGGATTCCAGAATTCTATATAGGACCCTATATACCATGGCAATAGTACCAAGTTGATTTTTGCTCTAAAATCTTTAAATTAAACTCGATTTTGAAACGGAGACCGGATTTGTGTTTGAATTTGATAACCATATGAATAAATAACAACAGAACTGAGAAATTCAACAATGAATTTCAGAGGACAAAAATTTTTGACCGAAATGTACAGGCTTAACTAAGGTACTTTTGGACCTTTCGCAATTAATTTCTATCAACTGGTGAGAGCTATGATGTTCTAGTATTTTTTTAAGAGTATAACTTGATGGTCCCTGAATCCTCAGCAAATTTGGCTATACTCGCATCAGCCATTTCCAAGAAAAAGGTGTCTGAATTACCCAAAAACTGCAATTTCCAGCCACTTTTCAGAGTCATAAAAAAATCATCATTTTTGATTCGGCTAAAATTTTGTAGGAAGACAAGAGGACATTTCAGAAGAGTTATTCCGTTGAAATTTTGCTAATAATGCTAATGGAAAAGTAATTAGAAGGATTCCAGAATTCTATATAGGACCCTATATACCATGGCAATAGTACCAAGTTGATTTTTGCTCTAAAATCTTTAAATTAAACTCGATTTTGAAACGGAGACCGGATTTGTGTTCGAATTTGATAACCATATGAATAAATAACAACAGAACTGAGAAATTCAACAATGAATTTCAGAGGACAAAAATTTTTGACCGAAATGTACAGGCTTAACTAAGGTACTTTTGGACCTTTCGCAATTAATTTCTATCAACTGGTGAGAGCTATGATGTTCTAGTATTTTTTTAAGAGTATAACTTGATGGTCCCTAATCCTCAGCAAATTTGGCTATACTCGCATCAGCCATTTCCAAGAAAAAGGTGTCTGAATTACCCAAAAACTGCAATTTCCAGCCACTTTTCAGAGTCATAAAAAATCATCATTTTTGATTCGGCTAAAATTTTGTAGGAAGACAAGAGGACATTTCAGAAGAGTTATTCCGTTGAAATTTTGCTAATAATGCTAATGGAAAAGTAATTAGAAGGATTCCAGAATTCTATATAGGACCCTATATACCATGGCATAGTACACTAAGTTGATTTTTGCTCTAAAATCTTTAAATTAAACTCGATTTTGAAACGGAGACCGGATTTGTGTTCGAATTTGATAACCATATGAATAAATAACAACAGAACTGAGAAATTCAACAATGAATTTCAGAGGACAAAAATTTTTGACCGAAATGTACAGGCTTTAACTAAGGTACTTTTGGACCTTTCGCAATTAATTTCTATCAACTGGTGAGAGCTATGATGTTCTAGTATTTTTTTAAGAGTATAACTTGATGGTCCCTAAATCCTCAGCAAATTTGGCTATACTCGCATCAGCCATTTCCAAGAAAAAGGTGTCTGAATTACCCAAAAACTGCAATTTCCAGCCACTTTTCAGAGTCATAAAAAATCATCATTTTTGATTCGGCTAAAATTTTGTAGGAAGACAAGAGGACATTTCAGAAGAGTTATTCCGTTGAAATTTTGCTAATAATGCTAATGGAAAAGTAATTAGAAGGATTCCAGAATTCTATATAGGACCCTATATACCATGGCAATAGTACCAAGTTGATTTTTGCTCTAAAATCTTTAAATTAAACTCGATTTTGAAACGGAGACCGGATTTGTGTTCGAATTTGATAACCATATGAATAAATAACAACAGAACTGAGAAATTCAACAATGAATTTCAGAGGACAAAAATTTTTGACCGAAATGTACAGGCTTAACTAAGGTACTTTTGGACCTTTCGCAATTAATTTCTATCAACTGGTGAGAGCTATGATGTTCTAGTATTTTTTTAAGAGTATAACTTGATGGTCCCTAAATCCTCAGCAAATTTGGCTATACTCGCATCAGCCATTTCCAAGAAAAAGGTGTCTGAATTACCCAAAAACTGCAATTTCCAGCCACTTTTCAGAGTCATAAAAAATCATCATTTTTGATTCGGCTAAAATTTTGTAGGAAGACAAGAGGACATTTCAGAAGAGTTATTCCGTTGAAATTTTGCTAATAATGCTAATGGAAAAGTAATTAGAAGGATTCCAGAATTCTATATAGGACCGCCCATATATATAAAATCTGCATAACATATATTATACACTGTTGAGTAAGGATCATATAATTTTCATTAGTTCACGTTATAAGTATTATTTTAATTTCAAATGATCCAATTGATTTCACTTTTTAACTACAATTTCTATTTGAATTATATTTGTTTTTAATTTAATTTGCATACATTCTTAAAAGGTATTTTGCAAAAGGCCTGAAATTATTATATAGAATTGTTCATTGTTGCATAATTATTGTTGCATATTGTTTCAAACGTAGTGCATTTTTAAATACATACTGTTGGATTTTTATCTTTCCTTTTATAGCTATATTTAAAATAAATAACAACCTGACTCCATTATATGAAGAATAATTTCTTTTTGTATCACTTGTTATCGATTCCATTGGTCAACTTTATTACTCCTACAAGGTAGGCAATGCAATCTGATTGCGATCTGAGAAGCAACTTGAGTGGTCTAACCGTCAGGGGCACCAGTATATGCTAGTTATTCGGAAGGAAAGTCGATTGATCAAGCTGGCATGTGTTGTGTTAATTGCGTGACATTGGTGTATACAACCATTTATCTCTCTCCACGAAACATGAAGGTTGTCTACCAGATTAACAAACACAAATATCTTAGTTTTATTTCTATAACTGTGGTAATTTTAGGGTATTATGATTCCTTAGGATGAGATTTACGATAAGAAACGCAACTGCATCTTTCAAAAGCGTTATATCTTTAAAGTTTGCAGTGAAATTATGGAATCACTGACCAATTTACAATTATTTTGTTGGTAGCCGACCGTCTTCTATAGGATGGTTACAATACTTGATAGAAGCGTTATTCAAAACTTACATAGCAAATCGTTACTTTAGCCGGTAGTATAAGAATTTGGCAGGGAAAATTTCGGTAGGGAAATATTTGTCATGGCGGTGTTTTTTGGGGGAAAAGATCATTTTCAGTGCCGTACAAGTTTCCGAGGAATAATTTTGTCAGGGCAAATTTGTATAGGGAATAGTTTATCATTGCATTGTTGTTTTAGGGGGATCATTGGCTAGGCTAGTTCATGGGGGGGGGGGGGGTTTGCCAAACAACCTTACCTAACTAAATGAAATGGAGTAAGCCATGATATATTTCTGATTTTCAATATCTGGTTTAATTCAGTTTTGTGTCTTAAAAATAAAATCAAATCTAAAAAATACGTTAAAATTCAATTTTTGAGTTTATGCAATTAAAAATGGATACCTCTTTTTGGAGTGTATTTAAAAGAGGCACAAAATGAACTCTTTAACTACGCGCCTCCAAAACGGCGCTCATTTCATTCATGTATGCAAAAGTAAATATAAAACATGAATAAAATCACTGTTACAGAATGAACAAAAGAAAGTTAATGAATCATTCCAAACTCTAATTCCCCAATAGAACTAATAAGCAATGATTTCGTGATTTCAATGCAAAAGATGATTATTTGAATTTAAATGAGTTCCACTTTCTCAGTTGCTTGAAACATCCAGGATATCTGCAAGACCACGTGGTCAATTAGGCGTCCCGTATTGTGTGCTTCCAATACTTATTTCCCTCACAATGTTGAACAAGTGTTACAATTACATATGTTCAGACGTGCAATAACAAAATACTGTTACTTTATCGCTGATTACATGTTACAGAGATCTATTTAAAAGCTTCAAGGTAAAATATTTCGAATTCTCTTTTAATTACAATTGAAGAAAATGAAAATAATAGTAAGTTAGAATTAGTACTGATGTATAAAATATGGATTGTGAATGTATTATGACATGAATATATAACTGAAATAATGGAATCTTGACAGATGTATTGTGATTCTTATCTTCAAAGAAATATTCAGACATTATTCTATGTTCCTTGTCCGACAAAATTAAACTGAATTACGCACGTAATGTACATTTTATTGTATTATTATATTCGTAGTATTACTTCATTGATATCAACTAAACTAGTATTTCTATATCTAATATAATCATCAAGTCCTTCATTTAAATTTAGCATAAACTTAATGACTCGTCGAATATCCTTAACTATTTCCGGGTTTTAATAACTATCACTATTTTATCCTCATTGATAAGCAATCGTATGCATATTTTTTTTATTTGCAATGGCCATTGAAATGTGTCACTAATTTACGAACACTTGACACAGGCCTATATACTAAATTATATCATAATTATTAATATATTATCATAAATTCATATATTATAGAATTGAATAACATTAATTCACATATTTGTTTTGTTAGAATATTAGAATTACGAATTCTGCTGACCAATTCGAAAACTTATTCTAGTTGATACTGAAAATTAAATTTGCCATTAGTTGTTTTCTGATAGTCACTATGGTCACCGAACTTTATTATCACCCAAACTTTATGACTCACTACCATCTAGATATATGTATCGTTTTCTAATTACAGTTTTTATGAACGCATTACACAGCCGTTGTTCTTTTATTGTAATTAAAATATGTTTTATATAAATAGCTTGATCATTTAGCAACGCGTGAAAAGATAACCGGTAGCAAGAAAGTGAACGAGTGGCGAGTGATTACTTATGCAACACCTGCGCCGTGTTAAACTGCCTATGAAGACGTTACGTTCGAAGCACATTAGCCACGTATTATGTAGATTGATCTCAATCGAGCGGAATACATTATACCTGCCTTCAACATGTGTTAACTGATTGCATGTAATAGCAACCGATATGCCGTTATATTTTATTAATTGCTGGTGAAATTGATGTCCTTGATGGATAGGTCTGAAATTATTAGTTATATATATAGATGAAGGTTTGACCAAAATTTACGGGTTTTTTATATTTATTTATGGATTTTTTTATTTTATTTTCATTTGTCAACTAATTAATTAATTGGTTAATTGACATATTAATTTAGATTTATTTTATTATTTTCTCATATATATTAGTTATTTCTTGATTTGTTTGTTGAAATACATTGATTGATTAATTGATTGATTCAAAATCATCCATGAAGAATTATCAAAATACACTTCAGAACATACAAATGTAATGTGATATAAATTGATTTGAGTGAAATGAACTAAGACCATCGCCAAGTCTTGAAACAACCAAGAGCTGCTTCTTTACGGTCTTGGTCTCGTCGTTAGCCGCAATGGGAAACAATGAAGTATTCTTGATCTCGCTGTTGATAGTAACAAACTATTTCCTGGGTTTCTAAGATTTTTCTCACAATGAAGAAAGGATACATTTTAAAAAAGTATTCGAATTGATCACCTAATTAATTTCTACACCTACCATGTGTAATTCATATTTCCATTCAAATTTTGGCAAGAAATGTATGACTAAATTATAATATTATATGTGAATGTTATATTCTTTCAGAAATTATTTTTCGGCTTGTTAATAATCATATTTTTGTTACATTGCTATCTCTTTGAGAATAATAATAATATTTTCACTCATCAGATCGTTTTCAAAGAATATTATGTTGACCGTACCTGGTTCGAACCCCGATTTATGAATTAGTAATTATTGCCAAGTAGGCTAATTTGTATATCCTTGTAAGACGGGACATCCGTACTGTTTTATAATTATAGTCAATAACTTCCAACAACCCAAAACACATTACCATCTATAATAATACATTGCTAGCAAGGTGTTTATCTGAAAGAATTCATGCACAATTATTTTATTCTAATTAAAAACTCTGTTGTAAGAAATCTGCGTATTGGTTTTGTGAGCATAGGTAAAGTTGAAGTAATCGTTTTGGTTTATGTCGTTTTCTCTTTATCGTTGCGTACTTGACTTACTCAATTAGCAATTAATTATACTTTCCCAAAGTGATACATTTTGTATGAAATATGAGAGTGAACCTCACAAGTCTACACGTATGGCTTACTCAGATAATGTCAGCTTTGAAATTGAAACTCGAGTTTTCACTCTTTCAAAACTCCACTCTTGATTATCACCGAAATAATGATTGAGACCTCATTATAAAAACTAGAGAAAAAAGGTAGAATTACGTTCTACTCGACCTTGCGTTTTTATCTCATTGTAACAAGTGACGTTTTTATAAACGGGAAACAACTATGAAATCAATCGCAGTAAATACCACACATGTTTTTTATTCAGTTATTTATGTTGGGTAATGATGCAGAGTAATGCACTGATGCGTGTAGTTTACTATTAAATCGTTCGAATATTTTTATATTGTTTTATTATAATTTATAATTCTTTTATTGTAATTCAAATTGAATAATTATTTATATTTTATTATTCTTTGTCCCCTCGGCAGCTGTGATTGGTTGCGGAATTTGTATTTATTTGAATGAAAAGTTTTTTCCAACTAGCAGTATGTGTCATTGGATGATGAAGATGAGATTAAATGAAAGGTTAATTATTTCGATGCTTTGGCTGTCATTCGGGAGTGCATAGTTCGATTTCTGTCATGGTCGACTTAGGCTCTCGTGGTTTACCTTCGTCGTTATAGTAATAAGTATTTACTAAAATTGTTTATTAAGAAACTATTTTTTGTTTCATTTAGGGGATTATTTTCTCAGAAATCAGCTGTGAAGAAAATTTAAAACCTGAAATAATACTTTGAACAAACGTACGAGTTTCCAAGAGAGATATCTGTTCTTTTTTTTTTAGCAAACTTTATATATCAAGAGACCACCCCGGGAGTCGATTTAGCGGAATATCAGTTTTTTTGATATAAATTTTGAACGTTATGAGGTATAAGAATTACAATAATAAGGAAACAAAGATTTATTCAATACCTTCAAGATGGTGTAAGTAAAAACAATTCATATCTTAGCGCATATTTTGTCACAAGTATAAGGTTGAAAAATGTTCTTTTTAGCCGCATAAACTCATATAAGCTTGACAATCCTGCGACATGAGATAAATAGTTATTACGTACAGTATCTTGGAGGTATCGAAAATATCTGTGTTTCCTTTCCATTAGAGAATTGATATATCATTCCGTTCCAAAAATCTGATATTCAGATAAATAGACCCCGATGGATAGACTCTTAAAATGTATTAAAGAAAGAGCAATTCACGTAAATATCAGATGAGATACCAACACTATAGGCATACAGCATTTGTTTTTTAATGTTTGCTTGTTGATTTATTATCATTAACTGTGGGAGTGTTTTTGTCATATCCTACTGGGAAGTGAGAAGGCGAAACGTGACTGTCTGATCGACATGCAACCTTTATTCACCTACAAACAATTGTTCTAGCCAACCTTGAAATTCTAGAAGATAATCATAGATTTTAGAATTGTTTGTCAGAGATTGGATTTCATCGGGGTGGGGTCGGCGGAGAAAAAAGTTCTCACTCATTATATTTTTCAAGAGATTACTTTACTTTTTGTCAGATTTAGATTTATTTTACTTTTGAAGCAAAAAGAATATTGAAGCATTCTGAGATGAAGTTGAATTATCTTAGCAGATCACCATTTGTCTTTCATAGCGTGAGTAAGCATTATTTTCATTATCAGTGGTACAAGTATTATTCTCTATATTATGTAGTTATCACTAATGATCTATTAGTGTCTGAAGATCTATTATTTCTCTATTCTATTAATCTCTATTCCATCAATTTCTGTCTCTGTATTTTATATTGAATATATATATATATATATATATATATATATATATATACATATATATATATGTATATATATTTATATATATATATATATATATATATATATTTAATTATAAATATATGTATTTATTATATGTGAGAATCCAATGAATGAATATTTCCAAAAAAAGACTACTGTACGTAATCAATTTCATTTATCTTCATTTTGATACCACTCACGGCTGTGTGAAAAATTTTCTAAAGAAAATCGCAGATTTTCCTATATTTTCAAGAATTTTTTTACGGAGAACCAGACATCGGATCGAGCTAAAATCAACATTTTTGACAATAGATTCAATGTACCTCCATTTTAATACTAAACTCGGCTTCGGCAAAAGAGTTTGACTTTTTTTGAAATTTTGGGTTTTTTCCACGTACTAGTACCCGTTGTCAAAAAAAATCGTCAATCTTTGATTGGCGATTGCTGGAGAACCCAAGATGCGATCGGACTGATTGTTCGATTTACGGAAAGCTAGCGATCACGTGAGCATTTTGATGCTACTCACGTTTTCGAAAAAAAATTTCCAAAGAAAATCATAAATTTTCCGAAGGGGTATTCAAGAATTTTGTTACGGAGAACCAGACATTTGATCGGAACGAAGTCAACATTTTATGCAATAAAATGAACGTACCTTATTTTCAATACCACTCACGACTCTGAGAAAAATTTTCCAAAGAAAATCGTAAATTTTCCGACACCCCTATGCGCGAGGGGGTGTTCACGAATTTTTTCCTGGAGAACCACCTATTGGATCGGGACGAAATGAAAATTTTTCGCAATCAATTGAATGTACGTTCATGTCGATACCTAACACGACCGTGTGAAAAAGTTACCAGGAAAAATCGCAAATTTTCCGACACTCGATCTGCAGGGGGTTGTTCAAAACATGTTTGTCGGAGAACTATACATTGGATCGGGTTGAAATAAAAATTTTATGCAATCGATTGAATGAACCTTCATTTCAATACCTTACACGACCCTGTGAAAAATTTTCCAGGGAAAATCGCAAATTTTCCGACACCCCTCTGCACGGGGGGTTGTTCAAAACCTGTTTGCCGGAGAACCATACATCGTATCAGGCTGAGGTTAAAATTTTTCGCGATCGATTGAATGTACCTTCATTTTGATACCACACACGACCCTCTGGAAACTTTTCCAAAGAAAATCGTAAGTTTTCCGACACCCCTATGCGCAAGGGGTTGTTCAAAACATGTTTACCGGCAAACCAAACGTCGGATTTGGCCGAACTTGGATTTTTTCGAATTCGATTGCATGTACCTTCATTTTGATACCACACACGGCCCTCTGAATACTTTTCCGGGAAAAATCGCGAATTTTCCGACACCCCTCTGCACGGGGGGTTGTTCAAAACCTGTTTGCCGGAGATTCAGACATCGGATTGGGCCAGACTTAGATTTTTTCGCATTCAATTGAATGTACCTTCATTTTGATACCACACACGGCCCTCTGAATACTTTTCCGGGAAAAATCGCAAATTTTCCGACACCCCTCTGCACGGGGGGTTGTTCAAAACCTGTTTGTCGGAGATTCAGACATCGGATTGGGCCAGACTTGGATTTTTTCGCATTCAATTGAATGTACCTTCATTTTGATACCACACACGGCCCTGTGAAAACTTTTCCGGGGAAAATCGTGAATTTTCCCATACCCCTCTGCGCATGGGGGTGTTCAAAACATGTTTGCCGGAGAACCACACATCGGATCGGAACGAAATAAGAATTTTCCGCATCAATTGAATGTACCTTCATTTTGATATCACACACGGTTCCGTCAAAACTTTTCCAGGGAAAATCATAAATTTTCCGACACCCGATCTGCAGTGGTTGGTTCAAAACATGTTTGCCGGAGAACCATACATCGGATCAGGCTGAAATTAGAACTGTACGTCATCAATTCCGATTATCTCTAATTTGATACCACTCACGGCTGTGTGAAAACTCTTCCAAAGAAAATTGCAAATTTGCCTTTATTTTCAAGAATCTGTTTACGGAGAACCAGACATCGGATCGAGCTAAAATCAACATTTTTGGCAACAGATATTATGTACCTTCATTTTGATACCGCACACGGCTCCGGCAGAAGAGTTTGACTTTTTTTCAAATCATGTTTTTTTCCCCGTACTAGTACCCGTCCGACAAAAAAAAATTGACAATCTTCGATCGGCGATTGCTCGAGAACCCACGATGCGATCGGGCTGATTGTTCGATTTTCGGAAAGCTAGCGATCACGTGAGCATTTTGATGCTACTCACGTTTTTCCAACTAAATTCCGAAAAAAATCATAAATTTACCGAGAGGGTATTCAAGAATTTTTTTACGGAGAACCAGACATTGGATCGAGACGAAATGAGAATTTTACGCAATCTGATGAATGTACCTTCATGTCGATACCACACACAACCCTGTGGGAAATTTTCCAGAGAAAATCGCAGATTTTCCGACACCCCTCTGCACGGGGGGTTGTTCAAAACCTGTTTGCCGGAGAACCATACATCGGATCGGGCTGAGGTTTGAATTTTTCGCAATCGATTGAATATACCTCCAATTTGATACCACACACGACCCTGTCAAAACTTTTCCAGGGAAAATCATAAATTTTCCGACACCCGATCTGCAGGGATTGGTTCAAAACATGTTTGCCGGGCAACCAGACATCGGATCGGGCCAAACTTGGATTTTTTCGCATTCAATTGACAACACCTCTCTCCTGATACCACACACGGCCCCGTGAAAACTTATCCAAAGAAAATCGTAAGTTTTCCGACACCCCCATGCGCAAGGGGTTGTTCAAAACATGTTTACCGGCAAACCAAACATCGGATTTGGCCAAACTTGGATTTTTTCGCATTCAATTGAATTTACCTACATTTTGATACCACACACGACCGTGTCAAAACTTTTCCAGGGAAAATCATAAATTTTCCGACACCCGATCTGCAGTGGTTGGTTCAAAACATGTTTGCCGGAGAACCATACATCGGATCGGGCTGAAATTAGAACTGTACGTCATCAATTTCGATTATCTTAAATTTGATACCACTCACGGCTGTGTGAAAACTTTTCCAAAGAAAATTGCAAATTTGCCTTTTTTTTCAAGAATCTGTTTACGGAGAACCAGACATCGGATCGAGCTAAAATCAACATTTTTGGCAACAGATATTATGTACCTTCATTTTGATACCGCACACGGCTCCGGCAGAAGAGTTTGACTTTTTTTGAAATTATGGTTTTTTCCCCGTACTAGTACCCGTCCGACAAAAAAAAATTGACAATCTTCGATCGGCGATTGCTGGAGAACCCACGATGCGATCGGGCTGATTGTTCGATTTTCGAAAAGCTGGCGATCACGTGAGCATTTTGATGCTACTCACGTTTTTCCAAAAAAAAATCCAAAAAAAATCATAAATTTACCGAGAGGGTATTCAAGAATTTTTTTAAGGAGAACCAGACATTGGATCAAGACGAAATAAGAATTTTCCGCAATCTGATGAATGTACCTTCATGTCGATACCACACACGACACCGTGGAAAATTTTCCAGGGAAAATCGCAAATTTTCCGACACCCCTCAGCACAAGGGGGAGTTCGCGATTTTTTTTCTGGAGAACCACACATTGGATCAGAACGAAATGAAAATTATCCGCAATCAGATGAATGTACCTTCATGTCGATACCTCACACGACCCTGTGGAAAATTTTCCAGTGAAAATCATAAATTTTCCGACGCCCGATCTGCAGGGGGTTGTTCAAAACATGTTTGCCGGAGAACCATTCATCGGATTTGGCCAAACTTAGATTTTTCTGCATTCAATTGAATGTACCTCCATTTTGATACCCTGCACGGCCCTGTGAACACTTTTCCAAAGAAAATCGTAAGTTTTCCCACCCCCGATCTGCAGGGGGTTGTTCAAAACATGTTTGTCAACAAACTAAACATCGGATCGGGCCAAAATTAGATTTTTCCGCATTCAATTGAATGCACCTTCTTTTTGATACCACACACGGCCCTATGAAAGCTTTTCCAGGGAAAATCATAAATTTTCCGACCCCCCATCTGCAGGGGGTTGTTCAAAACCTGTCTGCCGGCAAACCAAACATCGGATTTGGCCAAACTTGGATTTTTTCGCATTCAATTGAATGTACCTACATTTTGATACCACACACGACCCTGTCAAAACTTTTCCAGGGAAAATCATAAATTTTCCGACACCCGATCTGCAGTGGTTGGTTCAAAACATGTTTGCCGGAGAACCATACATCGGATCGGGCTGAAATCAGAACTGTACGTCATCAATTTCGATTAGCTTAAATTTGATACCACTCACGGCTGTGTGAAAACTTTTCCAAAGAAAATTGCAAATTTGCCTTCATTTTCAAGAATTTGTTTACGGAGAACCAGACATCGGATCGAGCTAAAATCAACATTTTTGGCAACAAATATTATGTACCTTCATTTTGATACCACACACGGCTCCGGCGAAAGAGTTTGACTTTTTTTCAAATGTTGTTTTTTTCCCCGTACTAGTACCCGTCCGACAAAAAAAAATCGACAATCTTCGATCGGCGATTGCTCGAGAACCCACGATGCGATCGGGCTGATTGTTCGATTTTCGGAAAGCTAGCGATCACGTGAGCATTTTGATGCTACTCACGATTCTCCAAAAAAAATCCAAAGAAAATCATAAATTTTCCAAGGGGGTATTCAAGATTAGTTTTTAGGAGAACCAGACATTGGATCGGGACGAAATTAAGATTTTATGCAATCAAATGAACGTACCTTGAAGTCGATACCACACACGACTCTGGGAAATATTTTCCAAAGAAAATCGTAAGTTTTCCGACACCCCTATGCGCAAGGGGTTGTTCAAAACATGTTTACCGGCAAACCAAACGTCGGATTCGGCCAGACTTAGAGTTTTTCGCATTCAATTGGATGCACCTTCAGTTTGATACCACACACGGCCCTCTGAAAGCTATTCCAGGGAAAATCATAAATTTTCCGACACCTCTCCAGGGGGTTTCAAACCCGTCTCCGGCAAACCCAAAATCGGTTTGGCCAAACTTGGGTTTTTTTTTCCATCAATTTAAAGTACCCCTTTTTTGATACCACACACGGGCCCGTAAAACTTCCAAAGAAAATCAAATTTTTTCCCACCCCCATTCGCAAAAGGGTTTTTAAAACCCTTTTTCCCCCAAAACCCAAAAATCGGATTTGAAATTGGGTTTTTTGCATTAATTGAAACACCTTTTTTTGAACCACCCGGCCCTTGAAAAATTTTTTCCCGGGGAAAAATTAAAATTTTGCCCCCCCTCAGGGGGGTTTCAAAATGTTCCGGAAACCAACATCGGATTTGGGAAATTATTTTTTGCACAAATTTTTGACCCATTTGTACCCACACGGCCCGGCAAAATTTGGAAACCTAAATTTTTTGCCCCGAAAGCAGTTTTCAAAAAAATGTTTGCCGGGGAACCCAAATCATCGGGCCCGAAAAAAAGGGCGCCAATTTTTGATTATTAATTTGATAATCAGTTTAAAATTTTCCCAAAAAAAATTGAAAATTTTCATTTTTAAGAATTTTTAGGGGAAAAGAATGGTCGAGCAAAATCAAATTTTTGCAACAAATTTAAAATACCTAGATACCCACAAGGCTCCGGAAAATTTTCCCCAAATTTTTTTTTTTTTCCGAAAAACCCCCCAAAAAAAACGCAAGGGGTTCCCAAAAAACCATTGTTTTTTCCCCCGGGGCAAAAACCCAAAAAAACCTCCCGGGGGATTTTTTGGGGGCCAACTTTTTTTTGGATTTTTCCCCCCCCCAAAATTTTGAAAATGAATTTTGCCCCCCTTTTCCCTTTTGAAAAAAACCCAAAAACCCCCGGACCCTTATTTTTAAAAAGGCCCCCTTTCAGGGAAAAAAATTTTTTCCCCCAAGGGGGAAAAATTTTCCCGGGGCCCCCCCAAAAATTTTTCCCCGGGGTTTTTTCCAAAAAACTGTTTTTGCCCCCCCGGGGGCAAACTTGATTTTTTTTCGCATTGCAATTGAATGCTACTTCATTTGATACCACACCCGGCCTCCGTTGAAAGCTTCATCCCAAGGAAATCAGTAATTTCTCCGACACCCCCATGCTGCAAGGGGTTGTTACATAAACCTTTCTGCCGGCAAACCAAACATCGGATTTGGCCAAACTTGGATTATTTCGCATTCAATTGAATGCACCTTCATTTTGATACCACACACGACCCTGTCAAAACTTTTCCAGGGAAAATCATAAATTTTCCGACACCCGATCTGCAGTGGTTGGTTCAAAACATGTTTGCCGGAGAACAATACATCGGATCGGGCTGAAATTAGAACTGGACGTCATCAATTCCGATTATCTTAAATTTGATACCACTCACGCCTGTTTTAAAAACTTTTCCAAAGAAAATTGCAAATTTGGCTTCTCTTTCAAGAATTTTTTTACAGAGAACCAGACATCGGATCGAGCTAAAATCAACATTTTTGGCAACATATATCTTGTACCTTCATTTTGATACTGCACACGGCTTCGACAAAAGACTTTGACTTTTTTTCAAATTTTGGTTTTTTCCCCGTACTAGTACCCGTCCGACAAAAAAAAATCGACAATCTTCGATCGGCGATTGCTCGAGAACCCACGATGCGATCGGGCTGATTGTTCGATTTTCGGAAAGCTAGCGATCACGTGAGCATTTTGATGCTACTCACGATTCTCCAAAAAAATTTCCAAAGAAAATCATATATTTTCCGAGGGGGTATTCAAGAATTTTTTTTAGGAGAACCAGACATCGGATCGGGACGAAATCAATATTTTATGCAATCAAATGAACGTACCTCAATTCCGATACCAACACGACTCTGAGAAAAATTTTCCAAAGAAAATCGTAAATTTTCCGACACCCCTATGCGCGAGGGGGTGTTCACGAATTATTTCCGGAGAACCACACATTGGATCGAGACAAAATAAAAAATTTCTGCAATCAATTGAATGTACCTTCATGTCGATACCTTACACGACCCTGTGGAAAATTTTCCGGGGAAAATCGCAAATTTTCCTACACCCCTCAGCACATGGGGTTGTCCGCGAATTTTTTTAGGGAGAACCACACATTGGATCGGGACGAAATAAGAAATTTTCGCAATCTAATGAATGTACCTTCATGTCAAGATTCATATATAACATACAGAGAGAACGTTAATTTACAAAACCTATACAAACATGCAAACAGGAAAAACGTACAAATTACAATAAATAGACAAGTTTAAAACATGCTGGAGGTTAATTCACAGTCAATAGTATAAATACTAAATGAGGTGTACCGACTCCCATACTGATAACATGGGCGGTATTTGTGTTTTCTTGCGGTCAAATCAGAGCTGAAAGTCTCATTTGCCTGTCGCGATTTAGCGGATTCTCCTGCGAACTAGATGCAGATAAGAGTGACATTGTTGATCTTACATGCCTATAATTTTCTTATAATATCTCTAACATAATAATTCTACTGAGCCGTGTATAGCATTGTTGAGCATCCTTGTTATATATAGTTCGATATAAAAGCGATAGTTGCACAAAAATTGATACATTTTTTCAGTCCCCAAGTCAATACTATTCGAACAGATAGTAGTTGCCTGAGAACTTGTATCAGGAGCTCAGTGAAGTTTAAAGGCAACTACTATCTGTTCTACTAGAATTGACCAGGGGACTTTGAAAAAAAAAATTGGGGACTTATGAAAAAAAAAATGTGCTTTTACGGTATACTCAGATTTTGAGCCCGGAAATCCTTCAGTCCTTCTTTATATTATGACGAAGTCTGTTGGTATCACTTCATCCTCTCGTTGTACCTAACATGTCTGATAAGGTTTCCCCACATCTCAACTGTGCATGCCTGCAACACGGGCTATCGAGTCCTGACCGTCTGTTAGGCATCTAGGAGGCAGTGCTTGACGCGAGCAGTACCTGGTGGACAATGTCAAACTATCCACTCGCTGGAAGTCGTAAACCGAGGTCAAAACAATCGCGGACATGAGAATGTACGTTTAAGGAAGTCGAGTATTGTGGTAAGAAATATACAATAATGGTTTATGAGTTTTTACTTATTCGTTAAGGCGTCCATTGCACAAGTAGATAGATTTTTATCCTTTCTCGATCACAAATGGCTTGATGACTCGAGAGTTTCAAAGGAGTAGAAATTCAGGCAAACCTTTTTCACATCCTTTTTATCAATTGTAATGCTGTATTATTACTTACGTTTAGTAAGTCAATAAAATGTATGGTATATCCATCAAAAATTCTGAAGATTGTACGAGATTTTTTTTATTTTTTTATTTCCGATTCAATTGAAAATATCTTTATTTGTGTGTGATGAATGTGAACGTAAAAGTTGAGGGTTGATTTATTGAATGAGAAGCAGCTAGTAATGTGAAGACTAGAATAGTAAAAAACATAATTTATGTGTCCTCAAGAAATGAGCGATATGAATTCTTTTATGCCTATTTTGTAATACATTTACGACAGTTGGTAACCTATTGGCGTCATTGTGATTATTAGGCACACATGTGTATATATTTATATAATATGTGATTCCTTTGTTTCTTATAATAGATATGACTTTCAGAAATATTGCCACATCTTTTATCTCTCTTGAATCACAAATAGTTTTGGTTTCAAACTGTTTTTTTGTAAAATGAAATATTTGTATTGTATAGCACCAATATCGGAGAGAGAAAGAAATAGAGCTAGAGAGAGAAACTTTAATCCAAGTTCAAATGCTCGTTTAAAATGATACGCATGAGCACGCCTCTGATATTCCAGCACTTGCATTATTACCTAGATCTTAAACTAGTTACATTTTTCAATCAACTATTATTATGCAACTTTATTATCTAATATGGTTTATAAATAATATTTTATATATACAATGGAATGTATGTCGTGTGATAAATAAATAAGAATATTATTAGGCAATGATTTTAAGGAAAAAACAAATTATATGAGAAGGTTAAAGGTATTAAAGAAATCAAGGAATTATACTTGAAAGTATGCGGGATGAGTGCGTATGATTGGGAAAAATCATAAAAATATATTTTTTTCAACTCATTTATAAGTTTTACCAGAGTGACAAATACAAAGTCTCACTTGTATTTGTACACGCTACACTTGTGGCTACACTTGTGGCTACACTTGTATTTGTTAACATATTCTGGGAAATTAGGTTTATGTTGTTCTTATTTTTTATTGGAGAAAATTAGTTTAGAAGTTTAAGTATCAAATTTTGTGTACTACTTTAGTATACTTTTGTAATCCTCTGTACTCTTTCGTATACTTTCCCCATAAATCAAATATCGATCACCCGGTTCCAACAAGTTAGGTCGGGGGGGGGGGGCACCATTTATCTGGGATTAAAATCGAAAAAGTATATATAAGGGGGTAGTGTGTCTCGAGAGCCGATGGCTAGGGAGATTCACAGCTTTTACGGCGTTGGCGCGAGTTGAGCCAACAGATGCCGGTTAACCCCCGAAGTCCCGCACTTGGATTTTGTTAGAGTACTTCTAAAATCTGAAGAGTGCGGGACCGAAAGCAGTTGGCGGGCGGAGAGCCTTCAACTCCCGGGAAGGACTTGTGCTTTGGGAAAAAGTCAGAGTGAGGCGATCTTGAGAATCGCTTGGCGGGAGTTGTAGCAACAGATGCCGGCTAAATCCCGGGCAGGGGAAAAACGTGAAATGTGAGACATTTTCCAAGTCCCCAAACTGGGAAAAGTCCGGCGTTCGGGCATTTGGCGCAAACAGATTCTAATAGGGGGATTCGTCGGACTTATAATTGGTTTGCTCGATTAAAATCGAAAAAGTATATATAAGGGGGTAGTGGGTCTCGAGAGCCGATGGCTAGAGAGAATCACTGCTTTTCTGGCTTTGGCGGGAGTTGAGTCAACAGATGCCGGTTAACCCCCGAAGTCCGGCACTTGGATTTTTTTAGAGTACTTCAAAATCTGAAGAGTGCGGGGCCGAAAGCAGTTGGCGTGCGGAGAGCCATCAACTCCCGGGAAGGACTTGTGCTTTGGGAAAAAGTCAGAGTGAGGAAATCCTGAGATTCGCTTGGCGGGAGTTGAAGCAACAGATGCCGGCTAAATCCCAGCTTTGGAAAAATGTGAAATGTCGGAAATTTTACAAGTCCCTAAATTGGAGAAGTGCGGAACTGAGAGCAGTTGGCGGGCGGAGAGCCATCAACTCCCGCATCCTCTTCTTCACTCTCTTCTTCCTTCCCTACTCACATTCACCACACTTTTCGTTCTTTCCACAATCTTTCCTCTTCCACACCCCTTCTTCTCCTCACGCTATACTTTCTTTCTATACTTTTTATAAACTTTTCCATATTTGATGAAAATATTGATGCGTCGCAAGAAAAATAAAAATAAGTTATTAATCCAACATCAATAACAATTGAAGTACACAAAAACATCAATGGTAACCAAGGGCAATAAAAAGTTAAGCCGCTAATTGCTGAATCCACTAATTAGTATTTTGTTCATTTGACCCTAACTGTCTTTTACACATAAAAATATTCGAACAAAAGAAAAATTGTCAGTGATTTTACATTTTAAAATAATATTAGAATAATTCCATTTCCACTTTGATTTACATGAATGTACGCAAAGGCTTTCAGTGATGGAAGAAATGTACACCTCGTTATATCAGTCAAGATCTCGGGGACAAAATTAATTCAATGTGATTCATTAAATATGTCACATATTTGAAAGAAAATCATTAGACGAGCTTCAGCGAGGATTCAATTTGCCATACTGAAAAAAAATTGGTGTTTGTTTTTATTTTTTATTATTTTTTTATTTTTTTTCCATGTTTTTTGTCGGTTCTCCACAGGTCAAACGGCTACAGCTATCAACTTCAAACTTTTTTTCAATATAGTTCCTCATCTAACTTAGATCTGTATAGTTTTGTGGCATTATCGGGTGGTAACTTTTTTTTTAATGAATTTTAGAAATTGCAAAAATACCCATTAGAATAACACGGCGGAAAAAAATATTTTTACTTTCCAAAAAAAAATGAAATTTTGCATGAAGTTCAAATTTTTATACACATTTCTGGAAATTTTCAGCTTGATCTGGTCAGTCATTTTGAAGAAAAAACATGAAAGGTACCACTCGAAGCCATTTTTACCCATACTATTACTATCCGCTCGTGTAACAACGCATATATGGCGTTTTCCTAGTGTAACCATTAGAATATTGGATCTAATTTGCGTCATTAACATAATGCGTACCAACATAACAATAAGTCTGACCTTGGAAGTTGGTATCACACCTGAGTTCGATCATGTTCCTGTATAATTAGACTTGTTTTTGAATATTCATCAGTCAGTAATTGGCGTCTGATTGCTACACGCTAACTTGCTGTGCGTGAGATCTAGCATGTCATTGGTTGACATGACTAAATGATTTATTTTAATTTTATTAAAATATACAACATTTTTATCAAATAACTAAAATAATGTGCGTTTATAGTTGGATGCTTCCAGACTAAATTTCATCTATTTGTAAAAAAGTGCTTGTCTATTACTTTTATTATGTGTTTTGTGTGTCAAATGGATAAAGCGAATTTTAAATGCTTTTCTAGAACAGACTGTATACTAGAATAGAATAGTCTAGTATTGAGAAAAATTCATTTTTGAGAATATTTTTTTTTGAAAAAACATCAACATAATCAAGAGGGAAAATTTGACAACAGTTTCTTGGAAAAAATAATCCAATACTGAATACAAGGATGCTATTGGGCTACAATATTTTGTATATTTCATTCCAAACACTTTTGCCGTTTAGGAAAAAAAATGTTTTAAAATAATGTGTATACCTGTTCTTTGCTCTAGTTCTAGGGCACAAATTCCTGCATTTTCCAAGAGTTGAAGAAATTACATTTACCCCGTGGCTTAGTCAACTATGGCACTGCATTAACAACTGAAGTCAGGTCGGACGCGGGCTCGAGTCCCGCATAAAGCATGGGTTTTTAACATCCTTATCTTCACTTCATCTTTATGTTATCATCCGTCCATTCGTTTCCCCCCATGTTAGTGCTACCGGTGACCAACGTTAAGAAAAACAATGAACCAATTATAATAATACTGGTTGAATAATACAATTATAAATTTTAATTTATTTTGTACGTTTTTGTGATCAATCGGCATTTTATACTTTATATAATATATATAATTAGTTGACACTAATGAATAGCCCTGAAATAATTATTATTCCTTCACTCATAAAAGACAAGGACCAGAGTAATAAAAATAATGCGGTATCCTTTACGATACACATTAAATATATTCACATGTCACATTATTTGTTTTTTATATTTTTATTCAATTCAATCAGAGTAATTACATTTTATATGTTTCACTTTCAATATCGCTCGTGCTTCGTGCATCGGGTTCCATTTGCTTTTCTACTTTTTTGAATTTGTTTTTGTGAAGTAATTTATAGACATTTTGGGAACCATTAATATAAAAACGAAATAATTTTTCATATGATTATATAAAAATTATATAAAATATAATGTATTTAAAAAATTAAATACAAATAAAAAATAAAAAAAATACAAAAATGATAATAATAATAATATCTCTCTAATTTAGCAAATATTTACTATTCTTCATACATATATTTATATTTTAAAACATCATGATTTATACCAATAGGCCTTATATTATTCCTGAATGATGAGACATAATCATTAGCTCAAATCTCTTACTTTTCTTAACTATGTAATATCTTGAATATGTAAAAAAAAATGTAACAAAATATTTTATAGTATGTCCCAGTTTTTTACAATCTCACTTCAATTAGGGACTAATTTCCCCTCCTTCATCACTTTCCCCATCTTCTGAAATCTGGTTTATTTCTGGTATAGCTCGCAAGAACACATATCACCGTTTTGTTGTATAACTCCATGCTAGCAGCCTGTTGATCCACCGCCTCGAGTGTTAGCAGCCTGTTGATCCAGCGCCTCGAGTGTTAGCTGTAAAGGTTGTAATGCCCGCCCCGCCTAAGGTCACGGCTGGATCCAGTGACGTCACTATACTCATGTGCACTTGATTGATGGAGTGAATGTTGACGCTTTCTGCTGACTAATGACAAGCTCTCACTTGAGTGAACTTGATCATTGATTAAAATATTTATCAGAATTTGATTGATGTTGTTCAAAAAGTAGATGGAAAGAATTTGAAGAAAAATAAGATGAATATCGAAAAGAGTGATTGTTTTTCTCTTAACACAATTGTTCGGATTGTTAATTATTTCTTATACTTATTAGCATAATATTTCCAGTTTCTTTAATGAGTTACTCAATAATTGATATTTCTTTTGGAATGGTAATATCACTTTTGTTTTGTTTTGTTTATATTTTTTATCAGCATCGAAACTTGATATGAAATCATTGTTCCCCAATGAAGTCTCAATTAATTAAACGATCCTATCTTGTCATCTAATTGGGAAACAATGGTTTTGTGTTTAGTTGAATAAACAAAAGGATACTTCCGTGGGAGCTGTACATCGAATACGAAACCAGAGCATGCTGAATTACGTGTATTCATGAATATTAATTAGATACAATTAATGTATTACGTAAATACGTGTATTTCTTACATTTGAAATTTTACGTGTATGTCTTTGTAGGCCTATAGTATTTATGATCTTGTATATTTATATATATATCTTTAATTGAGATTTTGTCTTAGATACAAAAGATTGCTAAAAATACACAGAATAAAAATCAATTATTTAAAAAAAATGAAAAATAATAATAACATATTTGAAATAAGTAATAAGATAACAATAGAATGAGAAACCAAATAAATAAGTTGATTGAATCTAGGAACAGTTCTGATAAAACTGGAAAAATAATAATGCTAACTTCCAAAAAAAAAGAAAAAAGTTAATACATACAGGTCACAATATTTGAATAAGACAACAAACAAAAAGAGGAACAATGAAATGATAATACACAAAAAAAGTAGGCCTACTTCACCAGAAACTATGTAAGATTATTTTGTATTCTGGACTGAGAATCCATACAAAACCGAGAGAATGTTCTCATTATAACTCTGGAACTCAAATAACTATGTTAAATAATCATCAATTCGATGAGTATTGAATATAGTATCTGAAAATAATCAAAATTATTCTGAAAATTGCATGTATTAAGCATCAAAAGCAGAACCAGAACCATCAAGTATCAAGTATATAGTGTGTGAAGCATGCAAATTACTTCACGAGTACCACAGATCAAACAAATCTTCAGTACACCGACAATAAAATCATTTTATTAATCATTCAATAATAATATAGAGAACAGCATATATCACTAATCCTACAATATAATTATAATATTCTGTCTAGCTGGCAATAGCGTTATAAATCGTGCTAAACACAATTCATAAAAAGTGTTAGTGTCTAATAACACAGATCACAGCATATCAGGTGTGTCCGTAGCCATACTTCAACCCATTAAACAATAAAATATTACCTTGACAATCGATATAGAAAGGGTAAAATAAACACATATGATTGCAAAATATAATAATTACCGAAAGAATGCTTCTATGTCCGTGTATATCCCATTGAAGGGCACTCGACCTTTCTCCATATGGATCGGAATTATCGAGTCTTTACCACATTTTAAGCAATTGTTACATCTGAAATATATGATGACAGGATACACTTTCCGTGGTTTTGAGTATAAAAGAAATGATTACCGGTCAACGAATCACAGTTCTCTCCAGCAGTTGACTTGAGATACATACGTCTACCATGAACACTTTGGTGAGTGAAATTATAATAATGAAAAACATATACATAATAATAAACTTAATAGGGCGTGAAATATTATATAATTAATTAAAAAGACTTGAAAATCCTCATTACAACAGATTGATACATTAGGGATGGGTTTTGTTAATTTGAATTTATTTGGATAATCCTGTCTATACATAGAAAAATAGTAATAATAGTGAACTATCTACATGAAGAGTGCGGGACTGAGAGCAGTTGGCGGGCGGAGAGCTATGAGCTCCCGCGAAGGACTTGTGCTTCGGGAAAAAGTTAGAGTGAGAAAATATGGAAAACCGCTTGGCGGGAGTTGAAGCAACAGATGCCGGCTAAATCCCGGGCTCGGGAAAAACGTGAAATGTGAGAAATTTTCCAAGTCCCTAACCTGGGAAAAGTCCGGCGTTCGGGCATTTGGCGCAAACAGATTCTAAAAAGGGGGATTCGTCGGACTTGGTAATAATTGTTTTGCTCGATTAAAATCGAAAAAGTATATATATATAAGGGGGTAGTGGGTCTCGAGATCCGATGGCTAGGGAGAATCACTGCTTTTCTGGCGTTGGCGCGAGTTGAGCCAACAGATGCCGGTTAACCCCTGTAGTCCCGCACTTGGATTTTTTTAGAGTACTTTAAAATCTGAAGAGTGCGGGGCCGAAAGCAGTGAACGATATATTATAAGCTCAATCGAAATGATTTATATAATTTATTTATATATGTAAATGTGAATAATTATTAATTATATAATTGGTTCACTTACAACTGTATGTATGAATTAATTATTGAGAAACTATAATAAGTGCTCTACTGTTCATAGACTCATACCGCCAAGCTATTAAAAGATTGTAAAACAGCATTGAAGTCATAAAATGAGTAACTACATATTAATAGAGAATAAGGGAAAACTAGAGAATGTGAGACTATAGAATATCATCACAGTTGTAACCTTTGAAGATAAAAATCTTATAAATTATCTCCTCTTCTTTCCACAGATTGTTATCGCTAGCCTCATGGCTGTAGCTTCGGCTACTCCCGGCCTCGCTGGTCTGGGATACTCTGGAGTAGGATACTCTGGACTGGGATACTCTGGAGTAGGATACTCTGGAGTAGGATACTCTGGACTGGGATACGCTGGAGCCATCTCTGCCTACCCCCTTCAACACGCTACTGCCCCCGGCGCTGACACCGTTGAGGTCACCATTGCCAAGAAGAACCACTTCGCTGCCCACGCTGAGGCCAACGCCAGGAACCACGCTGTCGGTTACGCCGGACTCGCTGCCCCCCTCGCCTACGCTCACGCTGCCCCCCTCGCCTACGCTCACGCTTCACCCATCGCCTACGGAGCACACGCTCTTCCCGCTGCTTATGGAACCACCCGTCTGGTTGACCCCGTAGCCATTGCCCACGGAGCTCCCCTGCCCACCGGTAAGTTATTTTACTCAAACATAGAAGGATTATACCCCTTACTGACTATTTAGAGCATTTAATTCAATAAGTAAAATTGAAATATTCGGTAATGTAATTCAAGATTATATATTCAGCGATCATATCTATTCTCAGGTGACACCGTCGAAGTTCATGCCGCCAAGGTCGCTCACGCTCACGCTCACGCCGTCGCCTCTGCCGGACACGCTTATGGACGTTACAAGCGTGGACTCGTTGCCGCCCCCCTTGTCGCCCCCCTTGCTTACGCTCACGGTAGCCACGCCGTTGCCTACAACGCTCCCCTCGTTCACGCTCCCCATCCCGTAGCTCATCACGCTGTCGTCCACGCCGCTCATCCCGTAGCTCATCACGCCGTCGCCTACAACGCCCCCCTTGTCCACGCCGCTCATCCCGTTGCGCACCACGCCATTGCGCATCATGCTCCCCTTGTTCACTCTGCCCATCATGTTGCCCACCCCATTGCCCACTCTTACGCCTCCGTCTCGCATGTGTCTCATGCGCATCCCGCTGCGCATTACGCCGGTGCCTACTCGCATTACTAAATGAAATCATTCGTCCTGAAGATGGCTGTCAGTTCTTTGGAGTTCTCTTTAGTGAAGAAAGTCCAGTGATTTGGTAGAGCAATGTAATCAACGACAATGGAGAGTCTGTATTCCTCATTGAGAGCTGGTCAACGTTGTAAAATGTTGACAGAGCTTTTTATGTTTTAATTGTTGTAATTACATTGTAAATTTTATCTTCTTGTTAAATTATTCTCAGTATTATGTATTATTTCAAAATGTTAGTCGTTTTGTCATATATTTACTAATATGATTTTTATACTTTCAACTACTAATAAATGTTATAAGAACCGCATATATAGTTTGTGTTAATTTTACTTGATTATTCCTTTGTAATGAACTCCTTTAACAATATTCCACTTACTGGATATAGATAAACATTTGTTTAGTGCATTATTGAATTATCTGAAATTGCCAGTTTGTTTTGATTTAATGAACATTAGCTCTTTGTTAACACACTGATTCATAGAACGATAAAGATCGCACAGTAATTCGCTATTTCACAGCAATGAATGTATGAATCATTTATTGATGTAGAACAGTAAAGTAACTTGGGAATTCTAGGTATATATGTTATGAAATAAATATACAGTAATTGCATTACAGTTTTAATTACAAGTGACTTTCTCACACTTGCACTTTTTTGTTCAAAGTGTTTACGATGTTTGAATGAAAATCAAAACAATTTCAGTGGTCACATAAAGTAGACAAATTTAATTTGAATTTGAAATGCAATCTTCACATATTTTACCGCTAATTTGACTGTGTGTTTAACCCGTGGTTCCCACCTTTCCTGATCACGAACCCTTTTCAAGACAACAAATGATTCGGAGACCCCGAAGATGATTAATTACTCCCTCTCCCTTCCATCACACCAAAGTAACGATGGTTAAAGTATTAAAAATGGTTGTATGTATGTAATTTTATTGTTTTAAGTATTATCTTTTACTTTTTTACAATATATTTATTTTAAAGTATCCTTGCTGATCACTCTTTCCCATTTCATTTCTTCTCAGCTCCTTCCATTAGTTTTTTGAAATCATCCACAGATTTAGGCCACTCCTTATTAAGTTGACCTCCCAGTTGGTTCAATTCTGGGATGGTGGCCCCGAGAAAAGAGAATTTGCCCACGTTGGTACTATAATTTTTTTTTATATGTCGATGAAAATATTACTGCTTTTATTAAATCCAAGAGTTGCCTTCTCAGAGAGAGTGGATGATTTTTGTATAATTATTCAGGACTTCGGTCGTAAAGTATTGAATATTGGTATCAGAATTTTTCCAACTAACCTACAAGACCTAGTATAATATCTAACTACCTCGTATTGACATACCTAAGTGCAGAAATGGTAGACAAGCAAATACAATTTCTCATTCTTTTCATCAAATTAATATTTCCTATTTCACAGAATAGCTTCAATATTTCATCTAATATTTCATTCACAAACTAGTGTACATGTTCAATGAAAAATTTGAAAAAATTCACGAAAATGCCCTCCGACCCTTTTTTGAGTCGCGACCCATAGGCTTGGAACCACTTGTGTGAGTAGATAATCTGCTAGTTTCAGTTCTTGTATATATAATGTCTGCACATTTCCTTGAGAATGCATTTTAATCTTGCTTGATCGACAACTTCATGGGACCGTGACCGGGCATGATTCAACTTCAAAATATTTAAACCTTTTCGATATTTATTTCGGAGTAAGAATGGATCCTTGGTGATATGGTATAGTCTTTCCGTTCACTTGATTTGAGAAGGTTATTCTGGTAATAATTTGAACTTACTTTCTCTCTCAGTCTTTAATCTTTAGGCGATCGATTTGTTCAGCACGCTTCACTCAATGTCAATGCCAAACGAAAAGTGTTGGATCATGGAGCATTCTCATCATTGATGATGGCTGCATACAACTCAGATATTATCTAGTAGTATTATCGATGTATTTTCTTTTATTTCTCATTATTTCTTATTTATTTCTTAACGATTTGATAAATAATAAGGAAATCATTTTTTCAGTGGGGGGGGGGGGGGAGTAGCATACTACTGTGCTGCTATTTTACTTGTGATATGTCAATGTTAAATACAGACAATATTTTTTCGTTTAAATTTTAGAATTGTATGAATAAATGTGTGAATTGTGTTATTTGTAAAAAGAATGACGTGACTCGAGTCTATGTAATAACAAGTCGGAATGAAATAAATAAATGAATGAATAAAAGAGAAATGAATAAAACGGAGTAAATTGATGAAAATGTTATTTTTTATTGTAAGTTTTCTGACGGCTATATGTCTAATGCGTTCTAATAGGACGATACCCGGCGCTACCACCTGTGTTAGTGTATAGCTCTGTTTAGTGTTCGACTTTTAGCTCGGTGGTACGAACTCTTTCGGTTGCTAGATTTTACCTAACGACAATATCATAACAAAAGTAACAAAGAGTGAAAATTCACTAATTATTGCCCAATTACTAATGATCAATTTGTACGTGTGAGAAGTGGAACGAAATATAACTACCAGATTACCAGATTATTTTCTGATCTTATAATCTAATTATTGTTGGTAACACCAGATCATATTACTGTGTTCTTTGTGTGTGTCACTGGCAAGCTACGGACGTGTATAAAGTCCGGGTGATAATGAACAATCGATCAAAAGTGAACTTGAGTCTAGAAAAAGTCTGGCCTCAAGACGATAACTAGGTAATTGACATTTTACATTGCAATCGGATCTGATACCGACATTGATAACAGAAAATAAGAATATTACACGTGATGATCAATTCAATTGAAACCAGGGCCAGAAAATAACAGTGTCCTGTCAAATATACAGAAAATATATAGAATATTTCTGAACATGAAAAAAAAATTTTGGATAATAAACTCGGTAAATGTTTGAAAAATCAGTATGAGGAAGTGTATGAAATAAAAATGAATATAGTAATTATTATCAGTTCTGAATTTTATTATATAAATATTCGGAATGCTGTAAAGTTTCCCATACGTTTGTAACAGAGAAACTGTATGAACCAACAAACAATCCATGTGTCTATATATAACTTCTCTATTTAAAATGGCGAAATTGCAATTTAATTTGTAACCAAGAATTCGTTGGATGACTTTTAATATCATGAAATTATGAAACAATTAAAAAAACAATCTGTACAAATGTAATAATATTACAAGAAAAAACACAATGGAATTGAATCGTGAATTGAATAATAAAAGTGGTCAGCATGTGTGTTGTAAATTGAACTTGTATTATTGAAATAAAATCTCTGCTAAATAGAGCGTAAGGCTTACATTATACGCTGTTTGTGACTTATAAGAAATACAATACCTGTAATATTATTACACAGATACGACATTTATTAAGCAGGTGTTTTTAAAACTTATAATACAGAATAAAATAAATAAAAAATTTATGATTTATTTATGATTTAATTTATGAATTTATGAAGGAACATTCTCGAAGTTTGAAGTCCAACTGAAAATAAAGAAAATCCGAAATTTTTCACAATATATTAATTAAGGTAGCTGATCGATTTGATCAAAACTATATATTATACAACTTTTCATAGTCCATAAATTATGCATGTCAATCTTGAAAATAGTTAGAACATCTTAAATGATATTACTGTTTTCTATAAATATATTTTTCTATAAAATTATTAAAAATAGAAACGTTTTCATTTGTCTGTTGTTTGTCGAGAATAAATGTATTCGTTAAAAAGATCGTAAAATTGTCTCACAAAATCAACAGTAAATGTTACACATTTAACTAAATAAAGTACATCCAATCAACATCATATTGGATTTAATATCTGAATGAAACGAATAGTTTGTATATGAATGCACTGTCGATACTTGGCTACTTGCAATTGGTCTACATACTTCATATCCATATCCCCACAAGTCCATTGAAGGGCGCGCGACCTTTCTCCCAACACATTATCACACAGTGCTCAGTACAATTATTTCTTGGGTGGGAAAAATATTGCACATAAAAAGATATAACCACAGGATACACACCTTCCTTCAGTTTTAGTATAAAAGAAAATATTTCTGACCAACGAATCACAGTTCTCTCCAGCAGTTGACTTGAGCCACATACAGCAACCATGAACACTTTGGTAAGTTACAAATACGATATAAACCAGAACACAACAAAAAGATTATACTGGTACTCATATTATATTAACATTGTTTCATATTCTAAATTTCAAATTTTTTCAAAATATTCCAAAATAAATTCAAACGTATAAGGTATAAGGGCCCATATTACCAATAATAAAAATGTGTTGATTAAGCTAATTAATCAATCGCAGTACAAAAATAACATTGGTAACCAAGAGTAATAACAAGCTAATCCACTAATTATCGCTTAATCAACAAATTTATTATTCGTAAAACAGGCCCTTGGGAGTATAACGTATAAGAAGTGAAAAAGTGAAGAAGTAAATCCGAACTCGATTTTTTTATTATGCTAACTGATTTCTATTATACGAACCAAATGTTTCATATTTATTATTGAAAGATATAACATATTGATTAAAAATATGTTTTTTCTCTTATTGGGTAGCAATTCTATAGTAATAAATTATAAAGAGAATTTCGAATCGCCACTGTCATTTCATGTAGATTCTTTTGGGAAAATTATCTTCGTTGGAGAGAGAGTGAAAAATATTAATTTAATTGAATTATCTAACGCTGACATTTTTCATTTGTTATACATTCTTACATGATTCATACTAATCAGTGTCAGTAGTGAAATACAGAACATGATACTATCGATATTGCTACATGATATAATGGTGGTAATTGATAGAGAAGGTATTGAACAACGATATAAATTAACGTTATTTCAAAGCATGAAATAATAATGGAATCTTGTCCACAGATCGTAATCGCTAGCCTCATGGCTGTAGCTTCGGCTACTCCCGGCCTCGCTGGTCTGGGATACTCTGGAGTAGGATACTCTGGATTGGGATACTCTGGATTGGGATACTCTGGAGTAGGATACTCTGGACTGGGATACTCTGGAGCCTACGCTACTCCCTACGCTGGAGCCCACGCTGCCTACCCCCTTCAACACGCTACTGCCCCCGGCGCTGACAACGTTGAGGTTCAGGTTGCTAAGCAGAACCACCTCGCTGCCCACGCTGAGGTCAACGCCAGGACCCACGCTATCCGTGCTTCTGACTCTGCCCTCGCTTACGCTGGATACGCTCACGCTGCCCCCCTCGCCTACGCTCACGCCAGCCCCCTCGCCTACGCTCACGCTTCACCCATCGCCTACGGAGCACACGCTCTTCCCGCTGCTTATGGAACCACCCGTCTGGTTGACCCCGTAGCCATTGCCCAGGGAGCTCCCCTGCCCACCGGTAAGTCTCTATAATCCACTTAATATTTTTATTACAATATGCTTACAATGAAAGGACATTTCAAATTCATCCGTTCATCCAGAAATATAATACGAGTCATTATATATAAGCATGGTATCTTTCAAAATACAGTATAACAGTTTTATTATTTTCTCTCTCAGGTGACACCGTCGAGGTCGCTGCCGCCAAGGTCGCTCACGCTCACGCTCACGCCGTCGCCTCTGCCGGACACGCTTACGGACGTTACAAGCGTGGACTCGTTGCCGCCCCCCTTGCCTACTCCGGATACGCTCACGGTAGCCACGCTGTTGCCTACAACGCTCCCCTCGTTCACGCCGCCCACCCCGTCGGTTATGCCGGTCATGCTGCTCCCCTTGCCTACGCCGGATACGCTGGAGCTTACGCTACTCCTTACGCTGGAGCCTACGCTGGAGCTTACCCCCTGCAACACGCTACTGCCCCCGGCGCTGACACCGTTGAGGTCACCATTGCCAAGAAGAACCACTTCGCTGCCCACGCTGAGGCCAACGCCAGGAACCACGCTGTCGGTTACGCCGGACTTGGGTATGCTGGATACGCTCACGCTAGCCCCCTCGCCTATGGAGGAGCTTACGGCCACCATTACTAAACATAGCATGAAGATAAAGATGGCTGTCAATTAGATCGGAGTCCTCTTTGTAAGAGAAAGTCCTGACAATTGACAGAGCAATGTAATCGTCAACTATGGAGAGTTCTGTATTCCTCATTTAGAGCTGGACAATATATTGTTGTCAGAGCTTTACATGCATTTATTTCACATAGATTCTATTACATTGTATAGATTTAATATTCTATCTGTTAAATTATTTCATACATCTTCATAATTTTTTGAATGTTGTACATTTATAGAATATATGATTTTGTATGTTTCTTGTACAAATGCTAATAAAAATTAATAACAATTATAATTAATTTTATCTATCAAATACACCTTATATCCTGATCCCACAAATGAGCTACATCTATTCACAATAATTTCAAAGGTTCGTGGAATCTTTATTTCTCTCTGATTATATGGACTTGGGAGTCAATTTAGATCAAATAAATGATAATCCAACGTTGGCAAGTTATATTATACATTTTTTGAAATTCAAGTGATTTAATAAATTCACATGTGATGTGAGAGTTGATTTTGACAATCCGATACTTCCACCTTCAATTCCAGCATTTCCACCACTCAATTTCTACGCTTTGTTGGAAAATACTGAGTTTATATGAATGTTGTAGACATAGAGACAGAATTGCAGAGCAATGTTATGACATTCAGGCAAAAAATATTACATTTTCTGTACATTTTTTGGTTTCTTATTTTTTAAAGAGAACCTTTCATTGTCTTCTCTTTCAAAACGTATGCGGAATAATGAGCAATAATACATCCGTTGATCTAAAAGCGGGAAATAAATCAATTATGGTTAAGCTAGTGAATAAGGAAATAGAATTTAACATAATCAAATAATTGAAGATTGAAACGATATAAAACTGAAAAAATTGATTGTAATTACATAGAAGTTGATGAAAATATGCTTGATGAAGTACGCTTAGTGAAATTTTTCAAAAATATGCTGTAAATATGTGAGAAAGATTAAGGTTGTTCGGACATATGAAAAGAATGGGAGAAAATAGAACCCCGAGAAGAGAATTTGAAAATGGTAGGGATATGGGGTAAAGAAAAGTTGGCGTCCAAGAACTAGGTGGATTGATAGCGTTGAAGGAGATATGGAAGAGAGATATGACGTGTGGGAGAGAGTAGGAAGAGAGAAATGATGGGAAAACAGGAAAAGATGGAAGGAATTGGTGGAGCGGCAACTGGAGGAAGAAGAGGGCGAAGAAGCTGGAGAAGCAGAGTACGGGCAGGAAGACGGAATGGCTCACCGTCTTCGGCATCCCAGGCAGCCCTAGAAACGACGGTGGTGTCACCACCACCCCCCAAACCCGACATCGTTGGATGGGGACATCGAAAAATGATGTATATATATTCAGAAATAATAAAAACTAATGAAAGATATTGTTAATTTATAGATGACTCTCAATATTCGATGGAATGCTTTACATGTCAATCTCATATTTGGAGAATTATCCAACAAAAGAAAGTTTAAAAATTCTGTATTCAGAATCATGAACTATTCAAGAGTTTGGTTTCAATGTTCATCTTATAAGTTACATCACTACTTGTACATTGACTTGTTGTTTCGTTAATCATGTTAGTAATCCATTCAAATCTTCAGAAATATCAAGTATCAGGATATTATCAGGCATTGAAACCAACCGCAATACACGAGTATTTATCATTACAAATCAATATATATATTCTTTTCAATAACATCGAAACTTGAAACAAAATCTTTGTTCCCCAATTGAGGCTGTGGATGAAAGACAGGATCGTTTGAACGGGGCACCACAAGGGCGATCTTACCGCCCCAAAGAATATTTAAAATATGATAACTCATAACAATAAAACCTTTGAAAAAATCGGAACAAAATTAACAATTTTGTTGAAAATACAAGATCGAAGAGGATGAGAGATGAAAGAAGATTTCAAGAAGAAGAAGAAAAAGAAAAAGAAGAAGAAGATGAAGATAATAGGAAGATTTAAGATTTGATCTCCCCATTGTGAATGTTTGAATTGTTTTCTAACCCTGAAGTTACTACCTTATTTAAGATTTGAATTGTTTGTTGAATTAGTCATCATAATTTAATTCATCTTTGGGGAGGTGAGATCGCCCTTGTGGTGCCCCGTTCAAGCGATCTCATCTTTCATCCATAGCCTTAATTGGGGAAAAATGATTTTGCATCAAGTTTCTATGTTAATAAAAACCAAATAACAAAACACTATGAATAAAATTAATAACTAACGTGTAACCTCAATGATTGATAGCTCTGTAAACTCGTTATATATTACGTTTTTAATGCATTTTTATTGAATTCATTTAACATATCACATATTTATATTGTTTTAAGATGTACTATTTATGATCACAATATCTATACAAATATCTATATTATATCTATATATATATATTATATCTATATATCTATATAAGATGAGATATCTATATAATATCTATATATATATTATAAACTGCCATCGGACCAATGGTCCAAAGCTTTGATGAATAAATGAATAAATGAATGAATGTATATCAATATTGTACAATATACAATATCACTTTTCACATTGACACATGATTTATAAGCACGGAACTAATTTCATTACGAATAGTTCCCGATCAATCGGACCTCACACATATTACAATCGCAATGCTACAAATTCCTTTCTACATCCTATAGGCCTAGATAATTGACGTAATTCTATCGACTAATGTAATTGTTACCGTGTTACTTCTGGTGTCCACACCTCTATACACGTCCGCTGTTAGAACGTAACCTATTGAAGGGCACGCGACCTTTCTCCCAATCGACTGTACTTATTTCTTGAAGGAGAACAAATAAAAACACATACAAACAATGGTAACAATATTGGATACACCCTCCTCGAGTTTTAGTATAAAAGAATGGATTGACCGCCAATATAGTCACAGTTCTCTCCAGCAGTTGTCTTGAGCTACATACACCAACCATGAACACTTTGGTGAGTGATAACATACAATACGGTGTTAACTTGAGGATGAAAAGTTGCTCAATAATTGATATTATTTCATAAATACATCATTTTAGAAAAGGATTTGAATATTGACCAACAAATTATATACAAAAGTGCAGTTTGAAATTACTTTTTCAATGAGTTGTACTGGCTATTTAACAACAACTTAAGCCATAGAGAGGGTCAGAAATGATGGGATGCCGGTATCTTCCACGTACAAATGATGATGATGATGAAGGATATAGAAATATTCACTAGTGGTATGAAATGTGCTTTAACAGACATCTTCTTTCCACAGATCGTTATCGCTAGCCTCATGGCTGTAGCTTCGGCTACTCCCGGCCTCGCTGGTCTGGGATACTCTGGACTGGGATACTCTGGAGTAGGATACTCTGGTCTGGGATACGCTGGTCTGGGATACTCTGGAGCCTACGCCACTCCCTACGCTGGAGCCATCTCTGCCTACCCCCTTCAACACGCTACTGCCCCCGGTGCTGACAACGTTGAGGTTCAGGTTGCTAAGCAGAACCACCTCGCTGCCCACGCTGAGGTCAACGCCAGGACCCACGCTATCCGTGCTTCTGACTCTGCCCTCGCTTACGCTGGATACGCTCACGCTGCCCCCCTCGCCTACGCTCACGCTTCTCCTATCGCCTACGGAGCACATGTCAGCCCCCTCGCCTACGCTCACGCTTCACCCATCGCCTACGGAGCACACGCTCTGCCCGCTGCTTATGGAACCACCCGTCTGGTTGACCCCATTGCCATTGCCCAGGGAGCTCCCCTGCCCACCGGTAAGTTTTACCCTTATTATGTTAATGTTGGAGAGATACTAAAACTTGAGGACAAGCAATTGAACTGTCTTTCCTTTTCTCAGGTGACACCGTCGAGGTCGCTGCCGCCAAGGTCGCTCACGCTCACGCCCACGCCGTCGCCAAGTCCGGACTCCGTTACAAGCGTGGACTCGCTTACGCCGCCGCCCCCCTTGCCTACTCCGGATACGCTCACGGTAGCCACGCCGTTGCCATCAACGCTCCCCTCGTTCACGGTGCCCACTCCGTTGTCAACGCCGTCGGTTATGCCGGACTCGCCGCCCCCCTTGCCTACGCTGGACACGCCCACGCTGCCTACCCCCTCCAACACGCTACTGCCCCCGGTGCTGACAACGTTGAGGTTCAGGTTGCCAAGCAAAACCACTTCGCTGCCCACGCTGAGGTCAACGCCAGGACCAACGCTATCCGTGCTTCTGACTCTGTCCTCTCTTACGCTGGATACGCTCACGCTAGCCCCCTTGCCTACGCTCACGCTTCTCCCATCGCCTACGGAGCACATGTCAGCCCCCTCGCCTACGGAGGAGCTTACGGACACCATTACTAAACTGACCTTGATCATGAAGTTGGCTGTCGATTATAACGGAGTCCTCTTTGTAAGAGAAAGTCCGGACAATTGATGGAGCAATGTAATAGTCAACTATGGAGAGTTCTGTGATCTTTACTTATTGCTGGACAATATGATGTCAGAGCTCTATGTTTATTTCTTGTAGTTTCAATTACATTGCAAAATCGTTTTCAAAAATGTTAAGTTATTTCTTACTGTTTCATGTCGTTTGGAATTATTAAGAGTTTTGTATATTTGTATTATGCACTAATTAATAAATAATTTAAGAACTGCATACATTGTTGAGTTTATCATTTACAAACATTTTCATGTATATCATATGAATACATCTCCCTAAATCTTGTAACTATCTTTCTCAATCGATATGAATTTTCGATATATCTATCTTCGTAACACCATCTACCACACAAATCGGATAACGTTTCAGGTCGTAAAGTTTATTAAATATGTTATTCGTATTGAAATATAAATCGTTTTTCGGGTTTGTTTTCTTTCATTTGTCATTTGGGTATAACATATCATCTAAGTATTCTGGCAGTGAATTACAGAAAATCACAAAAATATAAAAATATATTTTGAACCAGATTAATAGAAGTAGGATGAAAATAATTACTCACTGTGTCAAAAAATAAGTATTGCGGAAAAGCCTTTGCAATTACTAGACTATACTTTACTATGAAATTCATAGAAACTAAAAAATGATTCAGCATCATATTCAACATTGTCTTTTCTTGTTTAGGAGAAAAAATTTCATCTTAATGTTATTTAACGTTTTATAAAATGTAAATGTCATTTCAAATCACTTGAAATGGATTATGTTCATAAGCGGAATTGCTCGCGTCACCGCGACACTAAATGTTTGTTTGGGATAACTCTGAATTCAATCCTTCCAAACTCTTCGAACCAGTACATACACCAACCAATGATGATTATCATTTTTAAAAAAGCGTACATTTTGTATCATCTTGACCACTTTGACAAATGTTCATATCGTCATCTCTTTGCTCTCAAGATTCAGTTTGAGCCGAGTTGTTTATTCCAGTAATTCAAGATTTCCGTCCTTTTTCCATTTCATATTCTTTCATCTTTTCACCTTTTTTTCTATATTTCCATCAGATCAAAGTATATTTGGTCAGTTTATCAGTTAGTGTATTGCAATTTAATAATACTATTCTCTTCATACAAACATCGCCGCCTGATACAATACTTCATATCTTATTATTACAGGTAGTTACACATTTCTCACAGGATTTCTCCTGGAACAGTTGTTTCGTAAAATACATTGGAATTTGAATTCTGTCGATTCATCACAATGTGGCATGATAGTTTTAGAATACTGTTTCCGTATAGTTCTACCACTTTTTTAGAAACCAATTAAATACATTTTATTGAATTGGTATAAATGTTTTTAATTCAGACGCAATATAAATTATATGTTATATGCACAATTAGGCATTATATGCTACATCATAATTCACAATTTCAGTACAAAAAAAAATCGATAATTCAACATCGCTGGATGAACAAAATTGATGAAACATAAATAGCCATTTATTACTTTTTTTAGATAGATAGAAATTTATTCCATTAATCGACATACAAATAATACATAATAATATTAATGATGCAATTACACTCTTGTGTGTGGTTGAAAGATCACACAAGTTTTGGAACATGACAATAAAATATAAGTATAGTACAAAATTAAATATCTTAGTTTCCACAGATGAGTGACAAGAACTAAGTGGTACAGAGGTTACATTTACAATTCTTACCATTCACTCATGTATCTATATGCATAGATACAAGCACATGCGATATGGCTAATACCTATTAAAGTTAATATAAAATCCAGAATCAATTCATTTGATCATTCTGCTATGAAATATATATTTTCTCACTTTCCATTATAATTATGACGATGTTTTTCTCATTATAATTGATCATTTTTTGCTTTTGCTATATACTGTATCCAAATGACAACCGTATTGTCGGCAGAGTTTTAATAAAACTCATGTATATATAATACATGTAATGAATATCATAAATAAATGATGTTACTATTTATGGACTGGGTATTTAACTGTATTTTATTATAATTGTTGCATTATATATTTCAATATATTATTTCATTTCAAATAATGTCACAAGTGATTTCACACAAAATATATTCTGAATCTTATTATAAATTTGTCGACATTTTATTGTAGTGTTCCACATTGTGAGCTTATGTAAAGAAGCACCGCCAAATAGATTGGCTACAAACTGAACTTCTGAAGAAATAACTAATCGAAATTCTAAATCAGCCGATTGAATACTTTATTTCAACATAAAAGACTAGAAATTTACTTCACTGATGCATTATCTTTCAATAGATACTTTGATTATTTTGGTTGAAATTGAAATAATATTATGTTTTTGATTGTGCAGTATTCTTAGTACAATAAATTGTTTTAAGACACTTGGAACTAATCACAAAAATACAAAATTCTTACTGACACCAAGTCACTAACCAGGTAACATAATTATGGGTGATGATGGAAACATGAGAGAATTGAAGTTTGTGTTCAATGTTGAATTATATGAGATATTGACGATATGGATTGTTTCATTTCATGTATCTAAAAATGAGTAAAACAAAGAAACCTAGATTCTTGAATACTTTTCAATTCCTTGATACGAGAGAGAAACGAAACTATATTGCAGTACGACGGTATTCCTCCGCGTTTTGAATAGAACGTATCACTTAATATATGTGATTGACCATTGGGGGAAAAGCTGATTACTGACTAATACCAACATTTCTGAATAAAAAGCATAATAATCACGAATATAACTCAGGAATACCCGACAACAGGTGTTTTATTATAATATTAGGTTGAATTCTTCTTAAAAAAATAATGTATACGGTTATATCACTTTTCACCTCAGTTGATTCATTCTCACCAAATAACTGATTGTATTAACAAATTGTACACGGCGTATTGGGCCACACGGAACCAAATGCAATGCTTCCAGCCTGTTGCTATCACATGCATGTTTGACGTACTTGTAATAACTGATATAATTGTTACCGTATTACTCCTGGGGTACTTCTGTGTGAAGAACGTATCTATTGAAGGGCACGCGACCTTTCTCCCAAGCGAATTATACACAGATTTAACTGTTGTTGGCGGGGTAAAATAGGAGCACGTAGCGTATAATGGAACAAACATAGGATACACCCTTCTCTTGTTTTAGTATAAAAGAAAATATGACTGACCAACGAATCACAGTTCTCTCCAGCAGTTGACTTGAGCCACATACAGCAACCATGAACACTTTGGTGAGTGATAACAAACATTAACTGTGAAACGAATATTAGTAATTTTACCTATTACCATTTTCGCAAATACATTTGATGATCAAACGATAATTACCGAATGAACTTAAATTCACTCTCAGTTACAAAATTATTATATTTTTGTACCTTAATTAATTATATGCTCGATTGATAAATTGATATTCTTCATAGCGAGTACTCTTATCATATAACGAATAGACAGTATATGTACCTGTAATGTAACTTATATATATATATACGGAATATCTAACATAATAGTAAATTTGAATTTCCGAATATCTCTTCCACAAATTTGTATAAAACCATGTAATCAGAAAACAAGTTTGGGCATTTCAGAACAAAATGAGTAATTCATACATTCCGTTAGTAGAGAGAATACGAGATAATGGATTTAATATGAATCGGAATGAAAACGACACCAACTGGATGATTAAATAAATCAGTTATAAAAAATCAACAATAGCAATTATCCGAGCACTTGGTGAAATTGAAAGTAGCTAAGGAATATTCATGAACAGATATGTTCTTCCTACAGATCGTTATCGCCAGCCTCATGGCTGTAGCTTCGGCTGCTCCCGGCCTCGCTGGTCTGGGATACTCTGGAGTAGGATACTCTGGACTGGGATACTCTGGAGTAGGATACTCTGGACTGGGATACTCTGGAGTAGGATACTCTGGACTGGGATACGCTGGTCTGGGATACGCTGGAGCCATCTCTGCCTACCCCCTTCAACACGCTACTGCCCCCGGCGCTGACAACGTTGAGGTTCAGGTTGCCAAACAAAACCACTTCGCTGCCCACGCTGAGGTCAACGCCAGGAACCACGCTGTCGGTTACGCCGGACTCGCTGCCCCCCTCGCCTACGCTCACGCCAGCCCCCTCGCCTACGCTCACGCTTCACCCATCGCCTACGGAGCACACGCTCTTCCCGCTGCTTATGGAACCACCCGTCTGGTTGACCCCGTAGCCATTGCCCAGGGAGCTCCCCTGCCCACCGGTAAGTTATACCCTTGTTATGTTAATGTCGGAGAGATACTAAAACTTGAGGACAAGCAATTGAACTGTATTTCCTCTCATCAGGTGACACCGTCGAGGTCGCTGCCGCCAAGGTCGCTCACGCCCACGCCCACGCCGTCGCCAAGTCCGGACTCCGTTACAAGCGTGGACTCGCTTACGCCGCCGCCCCCCTTGCCTACTCCGGATACGCTCAAGGTAGCCACGCCGTTGCCATCAACGCTCCCCTCGTTCACGGTGCCCACTCCGTTGTCAACGCCGTCGGTTATGCCGGACTCGCCGCCCCCCTTGCCTACGCTGGACACGCCCACGCTGCCTACCCCCTGCAACACGCTACTGCCCCCGGTGCTGACAACGTTGAGGTTCAGGTTGCCAAGCAAAACCACTTCGCTGCCCACGCTGAGGTCAACGCCAGGACCAACGCTATCCGTGCTTCTGACTCTGTCCTCTCTTACGCTGGATACGCTCACGCTAGCCCCCTTGCCTACGCTCACGCTTCTCCCATCGCCTACGGAGCACATGTCAGCCCCCTCGCCTACGGAGGAGCTTACGGACACCATTACTAAACTGACCTTGATCATGAAGTTGGCTGTCGATTAAAACGGAGTCCTCTTCGTAAGAGAAAGTCCGGACAATTGATGGAGCAATGTAATAGTCAACTATGGAGAGTTCTGTGATCTTTACTAATTGCTGGACAATGTGATGTCAGAGCTCTATGTTTATTTCTTGTAGTTTCGATTACATTGCAAAATCGTTTTAAAAAATGTTACGTTTTTTAATGTTTCAACTCGCTTTGAATTATTGACAGTTTTGTATATTTGTATCATGCATTAATCAATAAATAATTTATGAACTGCATTTATTCCATAGTATTCTATTCCTCAAACATTTTCCCCAAACCCTACAAACTTCAAATCAAGCCTTTCTCGAGGGTTTCGATTTGCATTCTTTTCATTTTGTGGTGCTTCTCTACAAAGTTTGAACCTTCAACACTATTCACTCTTTCGCAATTTAATCCAAATTTCTGTCTTTTGAGAGACACACAACTTCACCTGATTATGCAAAACCGCATACCTTATTACCGGTAAGCCTACTTACTCACATCTTACATTAGGCCCATACTAACTGATTCTTGTATTGGAAGATTCATTGGAGTTCGAATCCCATCATTTCTATCATTCATTACTTTGAGGACTGATTTTTCTCAATAATTATTGCGGGATCGTGTACGGATTTTTCAGAAACCAAATTTAATCCCTGAATAAAAATAGAAAATATTCAACCAACAGTAACATCGTCCTTATTTGTCGATGATCTTGCTATAATATGCGAATCATCTAATGAAAAATTGAAAATACAGCCTCTCGTCAAATTCAACTAACCATAGATACCTAACCATTTTTTTTAACCATTACCTAACCATTTTTCAAAGAAAATCATAAATTTTTCGACACCCGATCTGCGAGGGTTGTTCAAACCTGTTTGGCGGAGAACCAAACATTGGATTTGGCTGGAATTGGAATTTTTTGCAATCAATTGAATGTACCTTCATATTGATACTACACACATTTTCGACAAAAATTTTCCAAAGAAAATCATAAATTTTCCTATACCTTTGTGCGGGAGGGGGTTTCAGGAATTTTTTGCCGGAGAACCAAACATTGGATCGAGCCAAAATTGAAATTTTTCGCAATCGGTTAAATGTACCTTCATTTTAATACCACACACGGCTTTAACAAAAAATTTCCGAAATTCATGAATTTTCCGACACCCGATCTGCGTGGGGTTGTTCAAAAACTGTTTGGCGGAGAACCAAACATTGGATTTGACTGAAATTAAAATTTTTCGCAATCAATTGGATGTACCTTCATTTTAATATCACACACGTTTCTGTGAACAAATTTCCAAAGAAAATCGTAAATATTCCGACACCCGATCTGCAGGGGGTTGTTCAAAAACTGTTTGGCGGAGAACCAAACATTGGATTTGGCTGAAATTAAAATTGTTCGCAATCAATTGAATGTACCTTCATATTGATACTACACACAACTTCGACAGAAAAATTTCAAAGAAAATCATGAATTTTCTCAAACCCTTGTGCGAGAGAGGGTTTTCAAGAATTTTTTGCCGGAGAACCAAACATTGGATCGGGCCGAAATTAGAATTTTTCGCAATCAATTGAATGTACCTTAATTGCAATACCACACACGGCTCTGACAAAAAATTTCCACAGAAAATCGTAAATATTCCGACACCCGATCTGCAGGGGGTTGTTCAAAAACTGTTTGGCGGAGAACCAAACATTGGATTTGGCTGAAATTAAAATTGTTCGCAATCAATTTCGTGTACCTTCATTTTGGTACCACACACGGTTCTGTAAAAAAATGTCCAAAGAAAATCGTAAATTTTCCGACATCCGATCTGCGGGGGATTGTTCAAAACCTGTTTGACGGAGAACCAGACATTGGATCGGGCTGGAATTAGAATTTTCGCAATCAATTGAATTTACCTTCATATTGATACTACACACAACTTCGACAAAGATTTTCCAAAGGAAATCATAAATTTTCCTATATCCTTGTGCGGGAGGGGGTTTTCAAGAAATTTTTGCCGGAGAACCAGACATTGGATCAAGCCGAAATTAAAATTTTTCGCAATCAATTGAATGTACCTTTATTGCAATAGCACACACGACTTTGACAAATATTTTCCACAGAAAATCATGAATTTTCCGACACCCGATCTTCGGGGGGTTGTTCAAGAACTGTTTGGCGGAGAACCAAACATTGGATCGGGCAGAAATTGAAATTTTTCGCAATCGATTGAATGTACCTTCATTTTGATACCACACACGGCTCTTTAAAGTATTCTCCGAAGAAAATCGTAAATTTTCCGACACCCGATCTGCGGGGGGTTGTTCAAAAACTGTTTGGCGGAGAACCAAACATTGGATTTGACTGAAAAAAAAATACAAAGACAGAAAGAATAGACAGAATAAAGAGAATGCAAATTAAACCCCTCGAGAAAGGGTTAATTAAAGTTTGTAGGGTTTGGGAAAATGTTTGAGATATAGAATACTATAGAATAAATGCAGTTCATAAATTATTTATCAATTAATGCATTGATACAAATATACAAAACTGTCAATAATTCAAAGCGAGTTGAAACATTGAAAAAACGTAACATTTTAGAAAATGATTCACAATGTAATTGAAACTACAAGAAATAAACATAGAGCTCTGACATCGTATTGTCCAGCAATAAGTAAAGATCACAGAACTCTCCATAGTTGACTATTACATTGCTCCATCAATTGTCCGGACTTTCTCTTACAAAGAGGACTCCGTTTTAATCGACAGCCAACTTCATGATCAAGGTCAGTTTAGTAATGATGTCCGTAAGCTCCTCCGTAGGCGAGGGGGCTGACATGTGCTCCGTAGGCGATGGGAGAAGCGTGAGCGTAGGCAAGGGGGCTGGCGTGAGCGTATCCAGCGTAAGAGAGGACAGAGTCAGAAGCACGGATAGCGTTGGTCCTGGCGTTGACCTCAGCGTGGGCAGCGAAGTGGTTTTGCTTGGCAACCTGAACCTCAACGTTGTCAGCACCGGGGGCAGTAGCGTGTTGGAGGGGGTAGGCAGCGTGGGCGTGTCCAGCGTAAGCAAGGGGGGCGGCGAGTCCGGCATAACCGACGGCGTTGACAACGGAGTGGGCACCGTGAACGAGGGGAGCGTTGATGGCAACGGCGTGGCTACCGTGAGCGTATCCGGAGTAGGCAAGGGGGGCGGCAGCGTAAGCGAGTCCACGCTTGTAACGGAGTCCGGACTTGGCGACGGCGTGGGCGTGAGCGTGAGCGACCTTGGCGGCAGCGACCTCGACGGTGTCACCTGAGAAAAGGAAAGACAGTTCAATTGCTTGTCCTCAAGTTTTAGTATCTCTCCGACATTAACATAACAAGGGTATAACTTACCGGTGGGCAGGGGAGCTCCCTGGGCAATAGCTACGGGGTCAACCAGACGGGTGGTTCCATAAGCAGCGGGAAGAGCATGTGCTCCGTAGGCGATGGGTGAAGCGTGAGCGTAGGCGAGGGGGCTGGCGTGAGCGTAGGCGAGGGGGGCAGCGAGTCCGGCGTAACCGACAGCGTGGTTCCTGGCGTTGGCCTCAGCGTGGGCAGCGAAGTGGTTTTGTTTGGCAACCTGAACCTCAACGTTGTCAGCGCCGGGGGCAGTAGCGTGTTGAAGGGGGTAGGCAGAGATGGCTCCAGCGTAGGGAGTGGCGTAGGCTCCAGCGTATCCCAGTCCAGAGTATCCTACTCCAGAGTATCCCAGTCCAGAGTATCCTACTCCAGAGTATCCCAGACCAGCGAGGCCGGGAGCAGCCGAAGCTACAGCCATGAGGCTGGCGATAACGATCTGTAGAAAGAACATATCTGTTCATGAATATTCCTTAGCTACTTTCAATTTCACCAAGTGCTCGGATAATTAGTATTGTCTATATATTGACGATAATTCTTCCCAATCATTCAGTCGGGGTCGTTTTCATTTCGATTCATATTTTATCCATCTTATTAAAATTTCTCTGCGAAGGGAATTCATAACTTACTCAATTCCTCCGAACTGCTTAAACTTGTTTTCTGATTACATGATCTTATTCCAATTCGTGGAAGTGATATTCGCTAATTCAAATTCAAGATATATGAGATATTTCAGATATATTCATTTCAGATACAAGTATTATAGTGATATACTCTCTATTGTAAAATTATTAGAGTGCCTGTTCAATCGAACAACTTATGATTAATAAAGGTATGAACATACAATAATATGTATCTAAGGGCATTTTTTAATCAGTTCAATGATTTTCGTTTGATCAACAAATGTATAATTTGCGAAACTAGTAAAAGGTAAAATTACTAATACTCGTTGCACAGGTAATGTGTGTTATCACTCACCAAAGTGTTCATGGTTGCTGTATGTAGCTCAAGTCAACTGCTGGAGAGAACTGTGATTCGTTGGTCAGTCATATTTTCTTTTATACTAAAACAAGAGAAGGGTGTATCCTATGTTTGTTCCATTATACGCTACGTGCTCCTATTTTACCCCGCCAACAACAGTTAAGTCTGTGTATAATTCGCTCGGGAGAAAGGTCGCGTGCCCTTCAATAGATACGTTCTTCACACAGAAGTACCCCAGAAGTAATACGGTAACAATTATATCAGTTATTACAATTACGTCAAACATGCATGTGATAGCAACAGGCTGGAAGCATTGCATTTGGTTCCGTGTGGCCCAATACGCCGTGTACAATTTGTTAATACAATCAGTTATTTGGTGAGAATGAATCAAATAAAGTGAAAAGTGATATTTTGTACATTCTCTTGTTGATCAAAAGATTCTACATTATATAATACTACAATTCTTGCTATCGGGAAATTCCTGAATTATATACGTGATTATTATTCTCATTATCTGGGAATGTTGGAATCCGAAGTCATCTTTTTCCCAAGTGATGACAATTGGGAAGAAAATCACACGTAAAAGTGATAAGGTCAATTCAAAACACAAACAAAATATATCGATTTTGAAATATTTTTTCCTTCTCGTTTTCAAGACATTCAATTACAAATTTGTCGTCTCTTTGTTTCACTTATTTTCGATCACCAGGTACAATACAATCTACATCGTTCTTTCTTCCAAATTCAGATTCAACCCACACTAATTTTTCTAATTTTATGTATTATTCACATTATGATTCTATTCACACAAAGTTGGTTCCAATGAGTTTTTCGTTTTTTATAATTATTAGTTCCAAGAATCATCTAACTTCTATGAATCTTGTTCAAAATTGACTTCATATTTTAATGATTGTTTTTTTATGCATTTTAATAGTACTTGGATGCTGTCCTATCCTTTTCTAACAATTGAATGCATCCAACCCCAACAAATATTTATTTTTGAATAGAAATAAGATATTTTTCAGGATATATGAAAAAGGAATGAGATAATAATAATTAGGAACAGAAACTTTATGCCTAGCGTGTTGGTCCTGAAAGATGGTATTATATCGATAAATACATCGAAAGAACTTATCAATTTGAAATAGCATTTTTTAATAGTGGTGTATTCTAGAGAAATCTATTTAGAAAAAGAATATACATAAACATGTTCGTGAATAATAAACTAAACAATATATGCAGTTCATAAATTATTTATTCATTGATGCATTATGCAAATGTACAAAACTCTTAATAATTCCATGTGCCGTGTGTAGTATCAAAATGAAGGTACATTCAATTGATTGCGAAAAATTCTAATTTCGGCCCGATCCAATGTTTGGTTCTCCGGCAAAAATTCTTGAAAACCCCCTCCCGCACAAGGGTATAGGAAAATTTATGACTTTCCTTGGAATTTTTTTCTCGAAGTTGTGTGTAGTATCAATATGAAGGTACATTCAATTGATTGCGAACAATTCTAATTTCAGCCAAATCCAATGTTTGGTTCTCTGCCAAACAGTTTTTGAACAACCCCCCGCAGATCGGATATAGGAAAATTTATGATTTTCTGTGGAAATTTTTTGTCGAAGCCGTGTGTGGTATCGCAATAGAGGTACATTCAATTGATTGCGAAAAATCTTAATTTCGACCCGATTCAATGTTTGGTTCTCCGGCAAGAAATTCTTGAAAACCCCCTCCCGAACAAGGGTATGGGAAAATTAATGATTTTCTTTGTAAAATTTTTGTCGAAGTTGTGTGTAGTATCAATATGAAGGTACATTCAATTGATTGCGGAAAAACTCTATTTCAGCCCGATTCAATGTTTGGTTCTCCGCCAAACAGGTTTTGAACAACCCCCGCAGATCGGGTGTCGGAAAATTTACGATTTTCTTTGGATTTTTTTTTACAGAGCCGTGTGTGGTATTAAAATGAAGGTACATTCAATTGATTGCGAAAACTTGTAATTTCAGCCAAATCCAATGTTTGGTTCTCCGCCAAACAGTTTTTGAATAACCCCCTGCAGATCGGGTGTCGGAAAATTCACGATTTTCTTTGGAAATTCTTTTACAGAGCCGTGTGTGGTATCAAAATGGAGGTACATTCAATTCATTGCGAAAATTTTTAATTTCAGCCATATCCAATGTTTGGTTCCCCGCCAAACAGTTTTTGAACAACTGCCTGCAGATCGAGTGTCGGAAAATTTATGATTTTCTTCGGATTTTTTTTTGTCAAAGTCGTGTGTGGTATCGCAATAAAGGTACATTCAATTGATTGCGGAAAATTCTAATTTCGGCCCGATCCAATGTTTGGTTCTCCGGCAAAAAATTCTTGAAAACCCCCTCCCGCACAAGGGTATAGGAAAATTTATGATTTTCTTTGGAATTTTTTTTTCGAAGTTGTGTGTAGTATCAATATGGAGGTACATTCCATTGATTGCGAAAAAATTTAATTACAGCCCGATCCAATGTTAGGTTCTCCGCCAAACAGTTTTTGAACAACCCCCCGCAGATCGGGTGTCGGAAAATTTATGATTTTCTTTGGATATGGTTAGGTATCTATGGTTAGTTGAATTTGACGAGAGACTGTATTTTCAATTTTTCTTCAGATGATTTGCATAATATAGCATGATCATCGACAAATAAGGACGATTTTACTGTTGGTGGAATATTTTCTATTTTTATTCAGGGATTATATTTGGTTTCTGAAGAATAAGTACACGATCCTGCAATAATTATTGAGAAAAATCAGTTCTCAAAGTAATGAATGATAGAAATGATGGGATTCGAACTCCAATGAGTCTTCCAATACAAGAGTCAGTTAGTATGCCAATACATGGGCCTACTGTAAGATGTGAGTAAGGAGGTTCACCGGTAATAATCAGGTGAAGTTGTGTGTCTCTCAAAAGACAGGAATATGGATTAAATTGCGAAAGAGTGAATAGTGTTGAAGACTGAAACTTTGTAGAGAAGCACCACATAATAGAAAGAATGCAGATTGAACCCCTCGAGAAAGGGTTGATTGAAGTTTGTAGGTTTGAAAAAATGTTTGAGGAATAGAATACTATAGAATAAATGCAGTTCATAAATTATTTATTAATTAATGCATGATACAAATATACAAAACTGTCAATAATTTCAAGTGAATTGAAACATTGAAAAAACGTAACATTTCAGAAAATGATTTGCAATGTAATTGAAACTACAAGAAATAAACATAGAGCTCTGACATCACATTGTCCAGCAATAAGTAAAGATCACAGAACTCTCCATAGTTGACTATTACATTGCTCCATCAATTGTCGGGACTTTCTCTTACAAAGAGGACTCCGTTATAATCGACAGCCAACTTCATGATCAAGGTCAGTTTAGTAATGGTGTCCGTAAGCTCCTCCGTAGGCGAGGGGGCTGACATGTGCTCCGTAGGCGATGGGAGAAGCGTGAGCGTAGGCAAGGGGGCTAGCGTGAGCGTATCCAGCGTAAGAGAGGACAGAGTCAGAAGCACGGATAGCGTTGGTCCTGGCGTTGACCTCAGCGTGGGCAGCGAAGTGGTTTTGCTTGGCAACCTGAACCTCAACGTTGTCAGCACCGGGGGCAGTAGCGTGTTGCAGGGGGTAGGCAGCGTGGGCGTGCCCAGCGTAGGCAAGGGGGGCGGCGAGTCCGGCATAACCGACGGCGTTGACAACGGAGTGGGCACCGTGAACGAGGGGAGCGTTGATGGCAACGGCGTGGCTACCGTGAGCGTATCCGGAGTAGGCAAGGGGGGCGGCGGCGTAAGCGAGTCCACGCTTGTAACGGAGTCCGGACTTGGCGACGGCGTGGGCGTGAGCGTGAGCGACCTTGGCGGCAGCGACCTCGACGGTGTCACCTGAGAAAAGGAAAGACAGTTCAGTTGCTTGTCCTAAAGTTTTAGTATCTTTCCAACATTATCGTAACAAGGGTATAACTTACCGGTGGGCAGAGGAGCTCCCTGGGCAATGGCTACGGGGTCAACCAGACGGGTGGTTCCATAAGCAGCGGGAAGAGCGTGTGCTCCGTAGGCGATGGGTGAAGCGTGAGCGTAGGCGAGGGGGCTGGCGTGAGCGTAGGCGAGGGGGGCAGCGATTCCGGCGTAACCGACAGCGTGGTTCCTGGCGTTGGCCTCAGCGTGGGCAGCGAAGTGGTTTTGCTTAGCAACCTGAACCTCAACGTTGTCAGCGCCGGGGGCAGTAGCGGTGGGGGTAGGCGAGCGATGGCGTTCAGCGATAGGGAGGTTGGCGTATCCAGTACCGCGGTTCATACAGTCAAGCTACTCGATGTATCATCCAAGTATTACTCCAGAGTATACTAACCAGGTGGCAGAGGAAGCTCCCAGGCAATGGCTACGGACAAGGTTCTAACCGAAGACTGTGTGTGCATTAATGAACATGCGTTCAAATTCCCTAAGTCTTCAGTTAATTCTAGCGTAGCAGTGTTTGATAAGACGACTAAAAATTAGTTGTTTGAATTGCAGTGTTCATAGTTGCTTGGACTCTTTCCATGTCATCAATATGTCTCATACAATTAATCCCATTATTTCATCGTACATGTGATGCATTGAACTAAAATAGTATCATAATCTTTGTATAGTATATACGGTTAACATATTCCGGTCTCTCATATTCCTATTAATTAATAAACATCAACGCATGATTTTCTTCAACATATTTGTTTCTCTTGTTATTATCTGTCAAATAATTACTACATTTGTATGTGATTGACATATAGAGTTTATGCTGTCCGTTGTTTTACCTAGTATTTACAAAAAAGTAATGCATTTTCAGCTTCTACATAAAAATTTCAACTATTGTAAGATAATTCCTTATGCAAATCTACAAATAAGAAAATTGTCCGAGATTATTCTTCATCTTTTCCATTTACTATCATTGTTTGAGTATGATATTTATTATTTTCACACATTTTGTAAATTTTCATATCTTGAAACGTAAACAAATAGTAAATGTAATGCTTTTTGTGTTACATACCTACATATTAACTCAAGTTTCATGGTATGTACTTATGTGGTCAAGAATTGAAGAAATGATCGGTGGTCGAATATTTTCTTAACTAATACTACGAGACGTGTGTGATCTGATATGATTTTAATCTGTATTGATATGTTTGTAAATGTACTGTTGACATTAATTATAAACAATATTAATACAATTCTTGGAGAAATCTGCGTATGCTTATTTAGTTCTTGTTGTTATTATATGTAATTATGATAATTACACTTAGCAAAATGTAGATTCACGGTTAGTAAGCAATGTATGTGAAGCCAATACTGCTAGAAACATTTGTTTGATTATAAAAGTAAATGATCAGATTATAATTCTTTTTTAGTAACACATTAGGCGAATGTCAACCTGAGATAATACATATCTGTATCTGTGATGTTTCGACATGAACTTTATGTTACATATAGATTCACAAACATTTGAATCTATAATTCGTCTGGAATACAGTGATTCGCTATTCTCCTAATTGCAAAATTACGTTCTAACTCAATAAGAATGTTTTGGTTTTATGTATAACCGAATCTGATTTACATCGTTTTAATGACGTTCATAAATGTGAAGATATCAAGCAAATTGAAGTGGAACAATTGTAATGTGAAGCCCAGATAAGAGTAGAAATCAGAATTAGTGAGCTTGAGAATAAGACTTGAAATGAAAGTGAAGATTTGTATATTTGTCTCCTTGGTAAAGAACTCCTAATTGTCAGACCCGTTTGAAAAATAAAATATTGTTTTTGCATAATATATTATAGTAGTATTCCACATTTAAACATACTATTGTGATTAGATATTCGTTCTCATTCATATATTAATTCCATACAATATGAATGCAATAGAAATTGACTAAACTTGTCAATAATTTTAATAAAGCGAATATCATTAGTAATCAGTCTATTTGATCAATGAATTTATTCAATTATGGCAGTCAATTACGATTAATTGATAATAGGTGAGGTAGTAACTCAGCAGTTTTATGGCTAAAATGCAGAAAGAAATGAATGATAAGTTAGCGATAAGAGATCATTGACGGCAAAACTCATAGTAATTGTTGTGTCATATTAATAATGATATTGATACTTGATGTTTAAGATCGATATTCAAATAAGAATACAAATCAATGTTATAAACTTGCTATAACAGTAGACTATTTGATATTCATTTGCGTTTATGTCTTTCAACATTACGTACTTTATTTGTAATATTTCAATTCCAATTAGTTATTCTCATAGTGAATTAATGATCAGAAAATTGACATAAACTTTCATCATTTTCTTCATAAGTTGCAAGTTATTTCGCATGTATTAGAGATGCACAATAATATGCGACTCATATAGCATATTGAATTACTTCATTATACGAAGTAGTTGAACAAATGAAATTAGCTGCATAGTAAGATAATCTAATATGAATACATGAAATGCTTTTAAGTTATTAAAGCTACATTCTTATGTGCCTAAAATGTAAAAAATCACTATTATGTCCTTGCTGCAATAAGTACACATGTTTCAAGGTTTCATTTACTATAATATCATTTATAGTTCAAAATTAATACATTATATACTATGATTCTAATTTCATGTATATATTATCGTATCATAGATTAATTACTAATCTGACTAGATTATCATATTGAAATACATACTGAAAAAGTATTCGAAACATTTTGACTAGTTATTCTTTCGACTTTACCTCCAATTATTTGAACTACTTCTTAACCATAGTTAATTACCTAGTATCGATCAAGGAATAAATCACATACCGTTTAGCATTTTCTTCAATTTCAGGCAGTAAACATTAATTATTTGTATCGTATACAGACAATGTCATCTGATGCAATACAATATCAATAGTTACTTATTCAAAACGTTCAAAGAATAAACAATAAAAGAGTGAAACATATTGAATTCTTACTGATTTTCATATGAAACTTTGAATCTAACAATATCCTTGAAATTTCACATATCAACAATTTTTTAAATATTGTATCAATATACACTATAGTTAGCTAAAGATTTAAAACACTAAGCCTTTCTAGAAAACCATCAATTAGTTCTTATTTCATGATGCTATTTATAAACAGTTATTTTAGGATTTCGCCAAAGTATACAAATATATTATATAACTAATAAGATGACTTTTCAAACTTCAGTGTTGTGAGTTTCATAATTATTCAACACAGAGTGATGGCATCTACAAATAAAACGAATAAATATACATCTTTGCAAGTTTGAGCTCCTTCAGAGCTGTACCTGAGATACTTGGAATTAATCATTCTCAGTTATCCGCTCAACATAAGATAAAGTGTTTGAGTATCTGTAGCATGTCGTACCTTCTTTCTAACAGTTAATCTAATTAATATTAGTTGATATAATAAAAATATCAACCTAAATCTTGATTTTTATGTGAGTTCTTACAATAATTTAGTGTCAGTTTGAATTGATAAACTTTAATAGTAAGTATTCATATATGTATAATAAGCCAATTGAAGCAAAATGTTATTGATTGACTTCGCGCATGTCATTACTATATCTCATCTGATACCATGACCTCTATATCAACAATTTGGGTTTTCACAACCTATAGATATTTTGAAAAATATTTAATAAATAACCATTACTAATGGCATTCGATGATACCAATAACATTTTAAGAGTTAGTAGGATTATTTCAAGACTTCCTAATATTCACAATAAAATAAGAATAATAATATTTAATTAATTATATTTTTTTATTAAAAATTAAATAATTAATAATATTATATTATAATTATTAGATATTTTAAAATTTGATAATCAAAATAGTTCTAATATATTAATTTTTTTATGATTATATGCTTTTCTCTGTTAGTTAATATTATTAATTATAAAGCACTTTCCTGGTACCATCTCTCTGTGTCTATTGCAGTCTTGTAAAAAAAAAATTAGAAAATTAATTTTCATATATAATAACAATTTTCTCTAAATCAATATATTTTGTGCTCGCATGTCATTATAGTTTCTCTTTTGTATAAACATGACGCAAAAAGACCATTTATGTTTTAGTGTTGTACTTATATTACTCCAATTAACATGAAAAACAAAATAAAATAATAATATTAACAAAAATTTTTACAGATAGTTGTATGTATTTCACGAACATATTAATATTTTAATATTAATATATTAATTTAATTTATCATATCATATATATATATCATTAAAATGTGTATTCAATACACATTACACAAAGAGGGAACCATATTTGTCTCTTGCTTGAAACATACAATTATGCAATTGTTGGATGTTTTGTTTCTGCTACTAGAGATATTGGCATGTAATAACTAGTCTAGGTACGTGTGTGTGCGTGTATGTGTGTGGCAGAACGATTATAAGCCAATATGTATCGTTATGTCCGCAGTCCACACCTTACTGAAGGGCACTCGACCTTTCTCCCAAATGTTTCACCGGTGTGGAGTCTCTACAATTAACTGTCAAATACACACACAAAGGTTTGACCACAGGAAACACCTTCCTTACATTTGAGTATAAAAGAAAAGATTGACGGCCAACCTATCACAGTTCTCTCCAGCAGTTGACTTGAGCCACATACAGCTACCATGAACACTTTGGTGAGTGATAACTTGATATAATTAATAGTGGTCTTCACTATTTTATAAATGGTCAATTCACAATGAATAATATGATTTGAGGATATTACCTACATAGCAAATTGAATCGATACATACTTTTGAACATATTTTTTGAATATTTATATTCACTTTGCAATATAAATGGAGGAATAATTTCAGTATTATTTTATTTTGATGTTTTTTCATTTGATTAGTTCGTTGATTGATTGATTTTGAAAGAACTATAGTTCAGCAATCTAGTACTTTCAACTAGTATTACATTCATTCCACGTTTTATTTGATGATTTTTGTGTCAAAAGAGGAAGGCAAAAAAAGTGTTGAAACCAAAATAATTTCGATCATCATATATATAAACTCATAGAGAAAAGAAATTTGATTTGATGATTTGCTCTCCCAACAACTTTATATATAAATATATTGTGATACAGGTGAATTTCAAACTTGAAATATATTATAATATCCACATTTTCTACAGATCGTTATCGCTAGCCTCATGGCTGTAGCTTCGGCTGCTCCCGGCCTCGCTGGTCTGGGATACTCTGGAGTAGGATACTCTGGACTGGGATACTCTGGACTGGGATACTCTGGACTGGGATACGCTGGTCTGGGATACGCTGGCGCCTACGCCACTCCCTACGCTGGAGCCATCTCTGCCTACCCCCTTCAACGCGCTGTTGCCCCCGGTGTTGATACCGTTGAGGTTCAGGTTGCCAAACAAAACCACTTCGCTGCCCACGCTGAAGTCAACGCCAGGAACGGAGTCTACGGATACGCCGGACTCGCTGCTCCCCTCGCCTACGCTCACGCCAGCCCCCTCGCCTACGCTCACGCTTCACCCATCGCCTACGGAGCACACGCTCTTCCCGCTGCTTATGGAACCACCCGTCTGGTTGACCCCGTAGCCATTGCCCAGGGAGCTCCCCTGCCCACCGGTAAGTTGAGCTACTATTAATGACAATTCCTCAATGTTGGAAACCTTTACATAAGGCTAGAGAATGAAACTTGATGTTTGATTGGTTGAAATCATATCAGAGTAATTAATTGAACTGTCTCTTCTTCCTGCAGGTGACACCGTCGAGGTCGCTGCCGCCAAGGTCGCTCACGCTCACGCCCACGCCGTCGCCAAGTCCGGACTCCGTTACAAGCGTGGACTCGCTTACGCCGCCGCCCCCCTTGCCTACTCCGGATACGCTCACGGTAGCCACGCCGTCGCCTACAACGCCCCCCTCGTCGCCGCCCCCCACGCCGTCGCCTACGGAGCCCTCCCCATTGCCCACTCTTATGGAGTCGTTGCCCCCCAGAGCTACGGATACTCTTCCGTCAGCGCGCATGTGTCCCCCCTTGCCTACCACTCCGGAGCTTATGCCCATCATTATTAAATTAAGCTTTCGATTTTAAGGGAGTCCATTAGGTCTTGATATGTGTTGGAGCGATGTAATAGTCGACTATGGAGAGTTCTGTGATCCTCATGTAGAGCTGGATAGCAATATAATGTTATCAGAGCTTTGTGTGTACTTTGACAAAATTACATTGTAAATTCACATTCAAAATTTAAATTATTTTTTAATTGGAAATGATTTCAGACTTGAAACATTTTCAATTGGAAGACTTGTATAAATACAGCAACTGATGAATGAAAAATAAAAATCATTATATTTGTAAACTATTGTACTTTATTATAATCATCATGAATGTTCCAACTATATAAACCTCAACAATTCATTTCCTGATTCCTGCGTATATCCTCACATATAGGCCTACTATATCTACTGTTTTATTTTATTTGAGATTCTTTTTTATCCTCTTGAATATGACTCATTTTCTCATATGACCTTTAAATTCTGCAGAGCTTGAATTATCTTAAATGTTTTTTTTAATAGTTCTTTCATAACCAATATCACATGTTCAAGTCTCATGCCAAAGCCAAAGTTATAATAAAAAGCCATTGAGGCTTGACTGTGGGATTAATCAATATATTATGTAATATATTGCAAATTGTGCATCATACAGTGTAGAACAATGTTAGTGTGGAAAATAGCGAACAATATTAATAAGATTCTGCAGATTATCTATATACAGATATTTCCGAATTATCCTAGAAACAACATCAGTGTGATACTGAGAATCATAAACTATAGTGATAATAATGATAATGTTTTATCATTCAAAATTAATCATACGATGATATCAGAACAGTCAATATAAGAATAAAATGTTGATATAAATTAACAAACAGTGTACTTAATATATTCATTAATTGAATAATACCATTGTTGACCCGAAGTTCTTTAAGTTTAGACTCCCTGAAGAGTAGATCCACTAATCTAATCAAATACTAATCACTATTAAAATATTCTTAGATATTTACTGTATCAACAATCGTTTTGAATTCGGTGTAGATCAAGCAAGTGATGTTGAAAAGAAAAGCATCTATGAAACAACATCTTCATATTTGAGAACCACCTGTAATATTTCGAATATCACCGTGATTGGTATTTTGATGGGCGCTAGGGGCACTATCACAAGTTGGTTTGTAGAATTTTGTAGGAAGTTTAATCTTAACAGTGATTTTATAAATTTGATGGGAATTTTAGCCTTGAAAGGATCTTTGAGAAATCATTTATACTCACATTCATAGAATAATTATTCGTAATTTTGGTATTATTTTCATATTATTTTCATATCACTGTTTTTACTTATATTTTATCATATTACTGTTTATTACTCTATCATTAATTCCTACAATTATTTTTTTTTATCAATCATTCATTTGTGATTTATTATTTTTGTGTGTTTTTTCTACTTCATTAATTTTTCATTTGATTATTATTATGTGTCGAACGGCAATCATGTGTACAATGACATAGTCTTTGATAAAGATGTTATAAAACAACTTCACTTCATAAAACAATTGGTATTATTAGTTTCGTTCGAAGAATGTCACCATTGTGTAACGAAACCCGGCACTACCACTCGGGTGAAAGCATAGCTCACGACTTTCAATGCTGAAGTAATTTATTAATATTTCAAGAATGTTGAATTCAAGAGCATTTATGAATTCTTTGTACATGTCATAATTACATTTTACACCTAATCGTGTCGGACCAATCAGAGCGTGTTATTATTCCCAGCTGTTTATTGCAATAATTATGATGCAGATTGATATCACATGCGCATGCGCCTTGCACATAATGCACCGTGTCTAACCTGTTGCATACCGTCGTCTAGAGGCAAGGTGACGCCCTTCCTGGGCTCTGCAACAGGAAAACGCTGTACATGCGCTGTCAGACGAGCTTAGACCCAGTTTTAAGAATTGATAGTTATTATTTTGTTATCACTCTTGGTTACATGTGCTATTTTAGTACCTTTAACTAATGGTTAGAAGATTAGTATTTGAATGAGATTTGTAAAACTGGCTCTTAGATGAAAATTAGAATGCAAAATAATCTGTCAGCTCAATCTACATAACTTGCATTATTCTATCGACAGACCTTGAATGACTTGAAAAGTTTGGAGCTCCTACCTGCTACTTGTTGCTACTGTTGCTAAGTGTGCTACTGGTTGACGTAAATGAAACCTGTTAAGCCCGATATTCGATCAAATTAATTTTATTAATACGTTTTATCGTAATTTATTATCCGAGTATTGTAAAAATAACTGGAAATGTGTGTGACAGTTGTTTTTATATTCAGTAGAAAATTTAGAGAAATGAAAGAATATTTGTTTTCAGATATTTTTCTTAAAGGATTTTCTAATTTTTCAATTTTTTCGTAGAAAATATTCAACTGATTAAACAGTTCCAACCTATTCTGGTAAAACAACAATGTCCAGGAAAAGTTTCAAGTCGATTGATCACTTCGTCTGACCGTACAAAACGTACAAAACGTACAAACCAACAAAAATAAACATAAAACGAAGCCCGATTTTCTCCGGTAAGAGAAATGGAAGTCTATACGCTACGCTCATCCAATCATTTTTGTTGTGATTATTTCGTTCATTGGCACAATACTTCCATCTCTAGTATTCAGAAATCTTCTATCTAGATCAATTTGTTTCTCAAATAGCACTTCGTAAACTAACTTTAATGAATTACTATTGGAACATCATTGCTGAACCTAGTTCCAAACATCTATCTCCATAGCAACCGTTTCCAGCTGATAGGAAAACACATTCTGAGTTTATTCTACACTTGCTATGTACAGCCATGTGGTGAGAATCGAACCCACACCTCCTCCTTGTTCACTCCTAGTGGTACTAGCTGACCGCTCACCTTCTAGTGTGGCTGTAATGATTTGAGTGTTGAGATAGGTTAACGGTGACATATTCCTGCTGACCTTGCCACATCTTTAGATCACCACCTGACCTTGAGGAACAGAAGAAAGGTCACCAGTCATTGTCCTCCTATCACTTTCAACTTGAAAAAAGACTAATTTTAAAATTTATTCAAAATATTGGAACGGTAAAACAAACAGTTATTGTCTATTAAAACCTAGCCAATAGAAAGTAATATTTTTTTAAATTTCTTAATTCGATTTCAGCTGTTTCTTCTTGATATTGACATTGAGGAATGTTTCCTTCTTGTAGCTGCGTTGCTAACCTTAATGAAAAAATATATTTCAACATTTAAAATCAATATATGTAAATAATTATTATTTTATAAGTTTTGCAAGAAAAAACTATGTGTTGTACCATAAGCAAGATATTTATACGAAATGCAATAGAAATCTGCACACCTTGGTAAGCGATTAACCGATTTGCATAGAACTTGTCCCACAAATTCTGACACTGTCAACTCACAAACTCTAAAAATATGACTTCTTGAAAATTAAAAATGAATCACTTTCGTCATATTCTACTACGAGTATTTAAAAAATATCAATCATCAATATCTCATAATCTACCAGACCTATTTTCACAAATATATATTTTGTGCTGAATTACAGAATAAATAATATCTGTAAAAAGTTGTATGTAAATTGGCTTGGCCTAGCGACCTGTGGAGAGCATAAAAAACAACTAACAACAATCCCTCGTCCAGTTATTATCAACAAAATCGTTGCTACCCAGAAAATCTATTTGTAGAAATCTCGATTAATGTCAAGAGTCTTGTCAATGGTGTGATTGGTTCTGCAGACCGGTTTTTATCACACATGAAATGAATATGAGTATAGGTACCTAAAGTTAATGATCAGAAATAATGACGATTTCAAGGATAAACGTATCAGTAGTGATTGGTTGGAACTTTTGTTACCATAGGAACGTATCTCTGTTTCTAGTAATTGTACGCTTTACGTTCTATGATAATTGTATAATTGCTTAACGACTGATCGGAGCTAGAGGCTTCGAAATGATTGTTCAATATACATGCGGAAGACAAATAATACAATGCTGACTTGAACGACCCTTACCAAACACAATATGACGTTTAATAATCAAATAATGGGTTGATGAAATCCAGTTTTAAACAAGAATAATAATATATAAATATACATTCACAATAATTATCCTATTAAAGATTATGTTCACGTTAGGTACAGAGATATTACATATCATACGCTATCGAATATTATTATTTATAATTTGTTTTTGATCATTTGTTCATGGGAAGAAGTAATCTAATTGCGTGATTGATTTAGACTCATAATTAATTCCCACTACTTGCTCATTGTATAGTCACACAATGCTCAATGGTAGTGGATGCCTACATTGACACAAGAAGGGTGCATAAGGTGAAAGAAAAGTCAGAGCAAATAAGAGACAGGCAAGAAATGTGTAGTTTGTGAAAATAATATTTTAACAATGTAATTGAAAGATAGAAAAACACGTTTCCCCCGAATAACCTAGCTGTTGGTGGGGTCCTTAAGCAACATTAACATTAGAAACACGTTTGCAGTTCTTAACAGTATATGAACATTCCGGTATTCATAATATAACTATAACATAATACATCATATCATAATTTGATAATAAAATAATCAATTAAAAATATGTCACTATTAATTATTATTTGAAAGATCTTTTGTAAATCGTACGGACTGTAATCAAACATATTTTCAAACAGCAATTGAATACGAATCACAATTTTTTGATGACCTTCAGCACGAATGCGAGTGCTTGCATAGCTTAGTTTAGTAACAAGACGAAAATATACATTTTAATAGATGTTCAATACATGTAAGGGGTATACAGTTAAATAGTTATGAGCTTTGCTCACCAATAATCAACTTGTTCACTGTTGTTTTATTCTTGTGAAGGTGTCCACCTATCATCCAATTGGCTTTGGCTAGCAACTATAGATTCGACAATGTCCCACCCTTGCGAAGGGCAAGCGACCTTTCTCCACAACGGATAATGTATATACTTATTTCACAGGTGGGGAAAAAAAAGAACAGACAATGATTCTAACTACAGGTTATATCTTCCGTGAGTTTTCGTATAAAAGAAAAGATTGACGGCCAACACATCACAGTTCTCTCCAGCAGTTGACTTGAGCCACATACATCAACCATGAACACTTTGGTGAGTGATAACAGAGCGTCTAGATACGATAGAGTGGTCTTGATCTTCAACTTTAAACTGACTTTAATACGTTCAGATAAAGGAGCATTCATTGCTGTGCTGAAGAAATGATTATATTCGATCAGTTTTATCTGAATCTATTATTATGATTATATGTGATTATCATTAATGTTCATATTATTCATTTAATTATTTTATTGAAAATAAAATAGGTCTAATATTCTAGAAATATCCTCTCTTTTTTGTGTACTGAATCAATTAGATGAATCGACTCGAAAGAATAATACCAATACATATTGGATAACTGAAAATGTAATTGTTGAATATATATTTAGCCCGATATATATATATACATATAAATCTAATTATATACGTGTGTTTATTTAGTCGATATATATATATATACATTATTATATGTATATACATATCAATCTAATTATATACGTGTGTTTATTTATATATATATATACATATCTTTAATAAATAAAAGTCTATCTTATACACATAAGATTGTTCAGAAAACACAGAATAGAAATCAATTGATTAGAATATAGAAAATAACCATGATAAAATATTTGAGGGAGTAATAAAATACCAATAGAATGAGAAACAAAACATAAGTTAATTAAATCTAGGAATAGTTGTAATAAAAAATGGAAAAATAATAATGATAACTTGAAAAAAAGAAAGAAGTGAATAAATACAGCTAACACACAAACTAAAATTAATTGCGAATGGAAAAGAGAAACATTTTTACTCTATGGGTATAAGTATGCATGATCTCATAATAACTCTACAACTAGAATTACTATCGGTGTAAAACAGGACGGGGATAGATTAATCTCCACCGAGCTTGTTCGTAATTCAGGAGAGTGAGATCACATTCGATCTTTCTTACTCATCATCAGAGCAAGACGTCAAACTCGAAAAGAATTCACAAAATAGTTTAGAATACTGAATCAACAATAGGTTAATCTATACGTACAATCAATCAACAATAGTTTAACCTGGAGACCTTGACGACATTATAATTAATTTCGGATCAGTTATTAAAACATTGTTCTTTCTACAGATCGTTATCGCTAGCCTCATGGCTGTAGCTTCGGCTACTCCCGGCCTCGCTGGTCTGGGATACTCTGGACTGGGATACTCTGGACTGGGATACTCTGGACTGGGATACGCTGGCGCCTACGCCACTCCCTACGCTGGAGCCTACGCTACTCCCTACGCCGGAGCCTACTCTGCCTACCCCCTGCAACACGCTGCTGCCCCCGGCGCTGACACCGTTGAGGTTCAGGTTGCTAAGCAAGCCCACTTCGCTGCCCACGCTGAAGTCAACGCCAGGAACGGAGTCTACGGATACGCCGGACTCGCTGCCCCCCTCGCCTACGCTCACGCCAGCCCCCTCGCCTACGCTCACGCTTCACCCATCGCCTACGGAGCACACGCTCTTCCCGCTGCTTATGGAACCACCCGTCTGGTTGACCCCGTAGCCATTGCCCAGGGAGCTCCCCTGCCCACCGGTAAGTTGAGCTATTATTAATGACAATACCTCAATGTTGGAAACCTTTACATAAGGCTAGAGAATGAAACTTGATGTTTGATTGGTTGAAAACATATCAGAGTAATTAATTGAACTGTCTCTTCTTCCTGCAGGTGACACCGTCGAGGTCGCTGCCGCCAAGGTCGCTCACGCTCACGCCCACGCCGTCGCCAAGTCCGGACTCCGTTACAAGCGTGGACTCGCTTACGCCGCCACCCCCCTTGCCTACTCCGGATACGCTCACGGTAGCCACGCCGTCGCCTACAACGCCCCCCTCGTCGCCGCCCCCCACGCCGTCGCCTACGGAGCCCTCCCCATTGCCCACTCTTATGGAGTCGTTGCCCCCCAGAGCTACGGATACTCTTCCGTCAGCGCGCATGTGTCCCCCCTTGCCTACCACTCCGGAGCTTATGCTCATCATTATTAAATTTAACATAATAGCATGAAGATAAAGATGGCTGTCAATTAGATCGGAGTCCTCTTTGTAAGAGGAAGTCCTGATAATTGATGGAGCAATGTAATCGTCAACTATGGAGAGTTCTGTATTCCTCATTTAGAGCTGGACAATATATTGTTGTCAGAGCTTCATTTGAATTTTATTTCTTGTAGTATCAATTACATTGTAAATTCATCTGTTTAATTGTTAAATTATTTCTTACTGTATCATAATTTTCGAAATGTTCCTCATTCTGTGAATAGTTGGTATAATAAGACTTGTACAAACATCGTTACAAATTAATAAATACGTAAGATCTGCATTTTTAAATCACAGTATTGTTCTTTGAGACCTTATCCACCTTATTCTCCTCATCCATAGACCTTCATATTCTTATGATCAATTATTCGTTACATATTGTTCATAAAACATGTGGTAATGGTTACTATACCTAATGAAATTACAATCAAACATACTCGATAAAATTATACTTTGTTACTTTTTTCTTACCTCTATCTCAACATTTTTGTCTATATTACAATGAAATCACAGGTATCAGTAAAACTTAAATAACTGTTTTTTCTATGATAGACAAAGATGTAGGCTACGGAACTTCTTGGATGAATATTTTAATATATGAAATTCTATATCGGTCATTGATAGAAATTGTCATAATAAATGTTCAATCAGAATTAGGCCTCGTTATAATTATATCAACACAATACTCATCATTTGTGAGATCTAAATTATAATTATATTATGAAAATAAATCGGTAAAAATAATAATATTAGTCACACATGGAGAGAATAACAATTTTATTGTCAGCTGTTCACTCGAATGTGATAGACCACAAGGATCCAGCTTGATACTCTATACAAAATTACAATTGAATTACAAAAATTACTTATGTAAAGTTATTAACTTATATCTAGATTATATATCTATATTAGTTAGATTGAGTGTATATTTTGGGGTTTAGTTCGTTTATCTGATTCTCACAGATGTTGCATATATTGGGGTACACAAAACTAGTTACCGTTACCCTATTTAACCATATGACCACTAGAATGTGCTCTAATTACTACTTCTCCGAGGTTCTATAATAACCTATAAGCTCTCTATAACTTATATTAATGACACTTTTATAACAATATAATAACCACTCTACGCAAGCCATCACAATGACAGGAAGACTTCGTGATTTAAAGTTTTGAGCTCTACATGGCCATTGAGTGAAGTGTCATCAACTTATGATTGGTCAATTATAAAACAGATGAAATTTCTAACCTCGAAAAAGTAGGTTCAAGTTCAAGTATCTTCCTATATCTCTCAATTATACTTCTAGAATTTACTTCAATGAAACTGAATAATTTATACATAGCTGTGACAAGAAAAGCCGCGGAAAATTCTAGATGTCATTTCACATAATATTCTAAGTGAACCTCTTTTTTTCACCTCTTTTTTGGCATTGAAAGTTCTACATTTTAAAATTATTTTCATAATTTAGATGAATAATGATATAGTTTACACATTTCCGAGTAGGTTTGTTTCGAATTATCAAACGACTGATACTGATTCAGTAAATCAACATTTCAGACTGAATTGCAATAACTAGGAAAACGCCATAAATGCGTTGTTAGATGAGCGAATAGGAATAGTATGGGTGAAAATGGGTAAAAACTGCTTCGAGTGGTACCAATTTAGCACATTTAATGTTTTTTCTTCAAAATGGCTGACCCGATCAAGCTGAAAATTTCCAGAAATGTGTATCAAACTGTAATTCAACTTCACGCAAAATTTCGTTTTTTTTGGAAAATAAAAATATTTTCTTTTTTTTCGCTGTGTTATTCTAACGGGTATTTTTGAAATTTCTGAAATTCATAAAAAGAAAAATACCACCTGATAATGCCACAAAACTATAAGGATCTAAGGCATTTGAAAAACAATTGAAGTTGATAGCTGTAGCCGTTTGACTTGTGGAGAACCGACAAAAAAACATAAAAACGAACACCAATTTTTTTCAGTATGTCAAATTGAGTCCTCGCTAAAGCTCGTGTAAAAAGTAATATCTAGAGATACAATAATACTTCATATTACGGCTTCTAATCTTATTCAGTTATTCTAATTGGAGTTACACATCGTTCTTTCGTTCTGACTCCTGTACATTTTAAAGTTATCGTAAGTCTGTATATTCGATGATATAAGTATATCTTCCATTCATTCAGTCTTTGATGTCTGTATGAAAATAATCACATTTACTGAATAGAAAGAGAATGAAAATGAGAATTTTTCTATAAAAACTATTGATGTGAAATTGATAAAATATACAGAAAACAAAAATGTTCAGCAAATGATTTATCAATGTATGTATAAAAAATACATATTCAATTTACTGGATGAGTGAACAAGAAATAACATGAATTGTGACTTTAGATAAATGTTATTGTAAAAAATGAAACACAGGCTTATAGACAATGTAAATATTTTATTAATTTATATAGATATTCGTACATTAACCAAGTCCAATGAACCACTATCAGAGAGTTGATAAAGACAAATAACATGAGTGACCATAGTGGTATCAATATTATACTGACAGAACTCCCAACTTGGTAATTCCTGCACTAACTAGAACATACATCTACAAATCAATGAAATACAAACAGTAAGAAATAATTTAAATTTAATTGGAGGATATTCAATTTACTTGAGTCTACTTGGAATATAACTCGCATAAAGCTCTGACAACAATGTATTGTCCAGCTCTAAGGGAGGATCACAGAACTCTCCGCAGTAGACTAGTACATAAATTCTACCAAATGATCAGGTCTGTTAGAATTGACAGCCAGCGCGTGATGATGAAGTTAGTACGCATGTGCGGACTTGGCGGCGGCGTGGGCGTGGAAGTGAGCGACCTTGGCGGCAGCGACCTCGACGGTGTCACCTGCAGGAAGAAGAGACAGTTCAATTCATTACTCTGATATGTTTTCAACCAATCAAACATCAAGTTGTATTCTCTAAGCTTATGTAAATGTTTTGATCGTTGAGGTATTGTCATTAATAATAGTTCAACTTACCAGTAGGCAGGGGAGCTCCCTGGGCAATGGCTACGGGGTCAACCAGACGGGTGGTTCCATAAGCAGCGGGAAGAGCGTGTGCTCCGTAGGCGATGGGTGAAGCGTGAGCGTAGGCGAGGGGGCTGGCGTGAGCGTAGGCGAGGGGGGCAGCGAGTCCGGCGTAACCGACAGCGTGGTTCCTGGCGTTGGCCTCAGCGTGGGCAGCGAAGTGGGCTTGCTTGGCAACGGCGACCTCAAGGGTGTCAGTGACGGGGGCAACAGCGTGTCCAAGAGGGTAAGCTCCAGCGTAGGCGAGGGGAGCAGCGTGGCCGGCATAAGCCACGTGATGGGCAACTGGGTGAGGGGCGGCGACGAGGGGAGCGTTGTAGGCAACAGCCTGGCTACCGTGAGCGTATCCGGAGTAGGCAAGGGGGGCGGCGGCGTAAGCGAGTCCACGCTTGTAACGGAGTCCGGACTTGGCGACGGCGTGGGCGTGAGCGTGAGCGACCTTGGCGGCAGCGACCTCGACGGTGTCACCTGAGACAAGGAAAGACAGTTCAATTGCTTGTCCTCAAGTTTTAGTATCTCTCCAACATTATCGTAACAAGGGTATAACTTACCGGTGGGCAGGGGAGCTCCCTGGGCAATAGCTACGGGGTCAACCAGACGGGTGGTTCCATAAGCAGCGGGAAGAGCGTGTGCTCCGTAGGCGATGGGTGAAGCGTGAGCGTAGGCGAGGGGGCTGGCGTGAGCGTAGGCGAGGGGGGCAGCGAGTCCAGCGTAACCGACAGCGTGGTTCCTGGCGTTGGCCTCAGCGTGGGCAGCGAAATGAGCTTGCTTAGCAACCTGAACCTCAACGGTGTCAGCGCCGGGGGCAGCAGCGTGTTGAAGGGGGTAGGCTCCAGCGTAGGGAGTGGCATAGGCTCCAGCGTATCCCAGTCCAGCGTATCCCAGTCCAGAGTATCCTACTCCAGAGTATCCCAGTCCAGAGTATCCTACTCCAGAGTATCCCAGACCGGCGAGGCCGGGAGCAGCCGAAGCTACAGCCATGAGGCTAGCGATAACGATCTGTGGAAAAGGTAATTGATGTAATTATAACAGTCAATATCCATCGAGTTTCCTAGCGTGTCTCACTATAATAAGCAGAACAAACTTCACCCGTAGTTTTCCCTCTCCCTCATGCCCCGATGATTCGATTAGTACAGGTATTGTTCTATTTATTGATCTTAACATTTCATGGTCAATTAATCGTATGCGTAATTCATCTCTTAACAGAATCATGTATGTTATTATGTAACATCAAAAAGTCAAAATGTAACATCAAATATTCAATATTTAAACATTATTATTAAAAGCTCACGAACCAATACAAATGAAGTGAATAGTTTGTAATTGGTTTCATACATTTTTCCCTAACGAGTGTAGATAAGGATATCAATGATGGGCAGTATATTTCAGTTCATATATTCAAAGTAATGCGGGTTTTTGGGCTTATTGCCATTGTAAGAAATCAATGATATGGACCTTTATAGTTTATCCTTTTTCAACATTTTTATAAAACTTTTGCCTGATGAATATAATTATAACTCATGTATTATATCCTCTCAATATCAGTTTCACTATATTTGTCTAATTCGGAATATATTTACTTTATCAATAATTTATTTTATAACTATTATGTAGTAGCTAATTGATATTTCATCTACGTCAACCTCATTTATTATTACGAAGTTTTCATTTCTTTAATATACAATAAGTGAATTTCCGGATAATATTATTTTGAAATTATCATAATTCATATATTGTATATTTATAATATATTATTCATAATGTTATCACTCACCAAAGTGTTCATGGTTGATGTATGTAGCTCAAGTCAACTGCTGGAGAGAACTGTGACTTGTTGGCCGTCAATCTTTCATTTTATACTAAAACTAAAAGAAGGTGTATCCTGTGGTTGCGTATTGCAATTGCATTCTTTTCAAGCCAATATATAATTGTATAAACACTTTACGATATTTCTTTCGGAGAAAGGTCGCGATTGCCCTTCGATAGATTTGCCGACATACCTGCCGTGTATGTAAGTATGTAATTGTTAATTGCGGATAGATATATTGATCAAATGTACTACTTATTCTAATTATAGAAAATATATATTTTTATTTCAATTAGTTGTATCGTAATGTATTCATTTTTTTAAGTTTGTATATTCAATTTTATCTGAGTGAACTTCGACTTTTAACCACGGCCATCAATTATGGTAACAGACAGCCTATGGTCCTGGTGTAAAAAGTTATTATCATTTTTTATTCAAAAGTTCTTTCTTCCCCTACACAAGTTAATATTCAAGTATAAGAAGTAGGTATACAGGAATATTCGCAAGAAAATAAAATAAGATGAGAAAGAAAAATTCAAGAAATAGGTGGTTCTTTCAGAAAGAAGATTGAAAACTTTTTTCCCGACACAACATTAGAATTTGTCTTCATTTCTTAACTTATCATTATAATTTTCACAGTGGGATGGATTACTTATTATTATGTTAAACTTTTTTCTGGGGGTGGTGAGATCGCCCTTGTGGTGCCCGGCTCAGAACATTTAAAACTTCAACCCTCTGCCTTCATAGGGAAATAATGACTTTGTGTCAAAATTTCGATGTCGTTGAAAAAAATTAAATGTCACCCTTGTCCAAGCGGCTCTACTTTCATCCCTAGCTTTTCCGACACCCCTCTACACATGGGGTCGTTCAAAACCTGTTTGTCGGAGAACTATACATTGGATCGGAACGAAATAAGAATTTTATGCAATATAATGAATGTACCTTCATATTGATACCACACACAACCCCGTGGAAAATTTTCCGGGAAAAATCGCAAATTTTCCTACACCCCTCTACACATGGGGTCGTTCAAAACCTGTTTGTCGGAGAACAATACATCGGATCGGAACGAAATAAGAATTTTCTGCAATATAATGAATGGACCTTCATTTTGATCCCACACACGACCCTGTGGAAGATTTTCCGAAGAAAACCGTGAATTTTCCGACACCCCTCTACACATGGGGTCGTTCGCGAATTTTTTTAGGGAGAACCACACATTGGATCGAGACGAGATAAAAAAAATTCCGCAATCTAATGAATGTACCTTCATATTGATACCACACACAACCCCGTGGAAGATTTTTCGGGAAAAATCGCAAATTTTCCGACACCCCTCTACACATGGGGTCGTTCAAAACCTGTTTGTTGGAGAACCATACATTGGATCGGAACGAAATAAACATTTTCTGCAATCTAATGAATGAACCTTTATTTTGATACCACACACGGCCCTCTGAAAACTTTTCCGGGGAAAATCGCAAATTTTCCCACACCCCTCTCCACTCTCTCTCACCCACTGCATGTTCAAAACCTGTTTGCCGGAGAACCAGACATCGGATCGGGCTGAGGTTTAAATTTTTAGCAATCGATTGAATGTAGCTTCATTTTGATACCATACACGACCCTCTGAAAACTTTTCCGGGGAAAATCGTAAATTTTCCTATACCCCTCTGCGCATAGGGGTGTTCAAAACATGATTGCCGGAGAACTATACATTGGATCGGGCCAAACTTGGATTTTTCTGCATTCAATTGAATGTACCTTCATTTTGATACCACACACGGCCCCTTCAAAACTTTTCCAGGGAAAATCATAAATTTTCCGACACCCGATCTGAAGGGGTTCGTTCAAAACATGTTTGCCGGAGAACCATACATCGGATCGGACTGAAATTAGAACTGGACGTCATCAATTTCGATTATCTTAAATTTGATACCCCACACGGCTGTGTAACAAACTTTTCCAAAGAAAATTCCAAATTTGGCTTCATTTTCAAGAATTTTTTTACAGAGAACCAGACATCGGATCGAGCTAAAATCAACATTTTTGGCAACAGATATTCTGTACCTTCATTTCGATACCACACACGGCTTCGGCAAAAGACTTTGACTTTTTTCAAATTTTGTTTTTTTCCCCGTACTAGTACCCGTCCGACAAAAAAAAATCGACAATCTTCGATCGGGGATTGCTCGAGAACCCACCATGCGATCGGGCTGATTGTTAGATTTTCTGAAAGCTAGCAATCACGTGAGCATTTTGATGCTACTCACAATTTCCCAAAAAAAATTTCAAAGAAAATCACAAATTTCCCGGAAGGGTATTCAGGATTTTTTTTAGGAGAACCAGACATTGGATCGAGACGAAATTAAGATTTTATGCAATCAAATGAACGTATCTTAATTTCGATACCACAAACGACGCTGAAAAAAAATTTTTCAAAGAAAATCGCAAATTTTCCGACACCCCTATGCGCGAGGGGGTGTTCACGAATTTTTTTCTGGAGAACCACACATTGGATCGAGACGAAATATTTTATTTTCGCAATCTGATGATTGTACCTTCATGTAGATACCTCACACGACCCTGTGGAAAATTTTCCGGGGAAAATCGCAGATTTTCCTACACCCCTCAGCACGGGGGTGTGTTCAAAACATGTTTGCCGGAGAACCATACATCGGATCGGGCTGAGGTTTAAATTTTCCGCAATTGATTAAATGTACCTTCATTTTGATACCACACACGACCCTCTGAAAACTTTTCCAGAGAAAATCATATATTTTCCGACCCCCTCTTTTCGATGCTTTACCTTCTTATTCGTTCTTATACAAATTTTCCATTCCGCAGACTCATGTATATTTTCCATGAACATAATAGAATGCTTTCCATATTGATGAGATTCAATGTCTTGTTCATGACAAATGTATCTTCTGAATTCAGTATTCAAGCGGGCTCAACAACCATTCGGATTGAAAATAGTGCAAAGTTGAATAAGTATTCGATCCTTTCCTTTTTACAAAAAGAGGTGATGAATATGGGAAAGAACTTGACTTCATCTATTGACAAACTATAGTTACGCTTTAACAAGCATTTGGCATGTACAGACTTCTAGGCGTGGCGGGGAATATCATTGTCGCAGCATCGACGGTATACCAGGAAACCCCAGTTGACTATTGCATTGCTCCGTCAATTGTCAGGACTTCCTCTTACAAAGAGGACTCCATTCTAATCGACAGCCATCTTGACTCCATCTATTGCGCAGAATCTAGTAGTGCGCATAACCAGCAGCGTTGTGCGCATGCCCGGACTTGGCGGCGGCGTGGGCGTGGAAGTGAGCGACCTTGGCGGCAGCGACCTCGACGGTGTCACCTGTGGAAAACCCAGTTCATATTCAAGATGAAATATCTGAGAGATAATCTGGAATTATTTTAAGTTTTAATTAGAATATTCGATTCTTCAATTGAGGGATAATAGTTCAACTTACCAGTAGGCAGGGGGGCTCCGTGGGCAATGGCTACGGGGTCAACCAGACGGGTGGTTCCATAAGCAGCGGGAAGAGCGTGTGCTCCGTAGGCGATGGGTGAAGCGTGAGCGTAGGCGAGGGGGCTGGCGTGAGCGTAGGCGAGGGGGCTGGCGTGAGCGTAGGCGAGGGGAGCAGCGAGTCCGGCGTACCCGACAGCGTGGTTCCTGGCGTTGGCCTCAGCGTGGGCAGCGAAGTGGTTTTGCTTAGCAATGGTGACCTCAACGGTGTCAGTGACGGGGGCAACAGCGTGTGCAAGAGGGTAAGCTCCAGCGTAGGCGAGGGGGGCAGCGTGGCCGGCATAAGCTACGTGATGGGCAACTGGGTGAGGGGCGGAAATGAGGGGAGCATTGTAGGCGACGGCGTGGCTACCGTGAGCGTAAGCAAGGGGGGCGGCAACGAGTCCACGCTTGTAACGTCCATAAGCGTGTCCGGCAGAGGCGACGGCGTGGGCGTGAGCGTGAGCGACCTTGGCGGCATGAACTTCTACGGTGTCACCTAGGAATTGAAAATTAATCTGATTATTGATGGGAAAAAAATTCAAAAAATTCATATCATACTTTTCTCGTTGACTGTGAAACAGAAATGTCAAGAGTATTCAACCTACCGGTGGGCAGAGGGGCTCCGTGGGCAATGGCTACGGGGTCAACCAGACGGGTGGTTCCATAAGCAGCGGGAAGAGCGTGTGCTCCGTAGGCGATGGGCGAAGCGTGAGCGTAGGCGAGGGGGGCAGCGTGAGCGTAGGCGAGGGGAGCAGCGAGTCCGGCGTAACCGACAGCGTGGTTCCTGGCGTTGGCCTCAGCGTGGGCAGCGAAGTGGTTTTGCTTAGCAATGGTGACCTCAACGGTGTCAGTGACGGGGGCAACAGCGTGTGCAAGAGGGTAAGCTCCAGCGTAGGCGAGGGGAGCAGCGTGGCTGGCGTAACCGACAGCGTGGTTCCTGGCGTTGGCCTCAGCGTGGGCAGCGAAGTGGGCTTTCTTAGCCAGAGTGACTTCAAGGGTGTCACTACCAGGTGGGCCAGTGTGTTGACCGGCGTAGGCGCCAGAGTAGGGAGTGGCGTAGGCTCCGTAGTAGGATCCTACTCCAGAGTATATCAGACCGGCGTAACCGGAAGTAGCCGAAGCTACAGCCATCAGGCTAGCGATAACGATCTATGGAAGAAATAAAAGGGTTTTAATTCCTAAGATACCCTCGATGTATGCATATAATATGGTGTAAATTAAACCTAATACAACTCTGTTTAATCAACATCTCCCACTTGAAGTCTGAAACTAGTGTTGCCCAATAAAGGTCAATGACGACAGTTAGTGTCGTTCTGCCCAGGGGTCACAATGGCGATCTCACCATTCCAATGTTCTAAAATTTGGGTCTAATTTACTTCTACTCTGATTTCGATTCTATCACACTCAATTTTTCACTATCACTATAGTGCACTAGCAGCACACCGTTTTCAATCAATCTCACTAAAGAATTATATTAGTCCATTATTTCGTTGTAGAGGCGTAACAATCACTAAACTATATGAAGAATGCATTATTTAATTACATTTTATATCCAATTTACATTTTATTTATGAATTACAGTCTATAAAACCTGGTGTGAAATTTGTTCAATTACTTATGATTTTCGGCTTGTATTTAACCCCAATTAATTATGAGCTTAAATCAAATAATGTGAATATGTGCTTCATTAATTACCATCCATAGAGTTTAAGAACATAATATTTATAATGAAGTACACTCACCAAAGTGTTCATGGTTGCTGTATGTGGCTCAAGTCAACTGCTGGAGAGAACTGTGATTCATTGGTCAGTCATATTTTCTTTTATACTAAATCTAAAGGAGGGTGTTTCCTGTGATCATTTCATGGAGTTGTGTGCATTCATTCCCCGCCATGAATAATTCCATGTATACTAATTGATTGGGAGAAAGGCCGAAAGCTCTTTATTGGGCTCATGTAGGCCTACAGATGTAACACGTAACACTGAAGAATGTGTGGAATTATTATTAATTCCCATTCAGATAAACCATTGTTATGATAATATTGCCATCAATTCGATATCCTGAAGTTAGGTCACTGATGAAAAATTAATGGGATACTTAATTGAAGATGATTTTAATTGATTCAATGATTCAAATTCAATTGATTTCAATGTTTTGGTCGCGGGTTGCCGCTGGAAGGCGGTCCGAGGACCGATACAAGTGGGGCGCGATTAACATGGGGACGCCCTATGCTTTAGGCCTAGCGATCAAAATGCGATTGCTCGAGAACCCATCATGCGATCTGGCTGATGTTTCGATTTACTGAAAGCTATTGATTGCCCTGTCATTTTGATGCCACTCTCGGCATCGAGAAAGATTTTTGAAAAAAAAAAAAGACATAATTCTTTGCCATTCTAATGCATCGTCATTACGGACTAGTGTAATGTATGTGATGTCGCTTGGATACGAGTACATGTCGATGGAAGGGGCGGTCGCAAAAGATTTACAAAAAAAAATCGTGTTCGAAACAGGCAAAAAAGTCGACCCAGGTGTTATAAAACCAGCCCCAACCTGTCAGCCGTGTACAAACAATAAATGTACAATTATCGATCGGCGACTGCCGGAGAACCCGCGATGCGATCAGGCTGATGTTTCAATTTTATGAAAGCTTCTGATTTCCCCATCATTTTGACACCACTCACGGCTTCCGCAAAAAATTTTGACCAAAATGCACGGCATTCCCTATACCCGGGGTGGGCGTCGTTCAAAAATCGATCGCCGGTGAACGGCTGGTCAGATCGGGACGGGACCGGCACCGTTGGATGCACGTCAAAAAAAAACGTATTCGTATAGGCGATTGAGCACGGGTTCGAGCCCCGTCCGCCGGCTGGCGCCGAATAACGTTTACCATGGAGACGCCATATGAGACGGACGGGCGGACTTTTTCGATGAAAGAGCCGATCCGATCGCAACGATTCGAGGACACACGCGTAGCTGTGAGCGATCCGCGTCTTTGAGTGGTCGAACGACGCTGATCGGACGCCGCGTTCGCAAATGGGGGCTCGAACCGAATTTCAATTTTACGGCTATACGGGAATAGCGATACCACCCGCAATACACGCGAAATGTGCGATTTTCAAAAATCGATTGCCGGAGAACCAATCATGGCCGAAATAAAGATTTTATGCAATCAATCGAACGTACCTTCATTTTGATACTACACACAACATCGACAAAAAAATTCAGAAAACATCATAAATTTTCCTATACCCCTCTGCGCAAGGGGGTGTTCAAGAATTTTTTGCCGGAGAACCAAACATTGGATCGAGCCGAAATTAGAATTTTTCGCCATCAATTGAATGTACCTTCAATTTGATACTACGCACGGCTTCGTCAAAAAACTTTGCCTTTTTTTTTTTTTTTGGTTTTTTCCACTTACTACCCGTATGTCAACAATAAATCGACAATCTTCGATCGGCGATTTCTGGAGAACCCATGATGCGATCGGGCTGATTGTTCGATTTTCGGAAAGCTAGCGATCGCCCAAGCATTTTGATGCTACTCACGGCTTCGACAAAAATTTTCCAAAGAAAATCATAAATTTTCCAAGGAATTATCAAGATTTTGTTTTCGAAGAACCAGACATTGGATCGCGACGAAATAAGAATTTTTCGCAATCAATTGAATGAACCTCAATGTCGATACCACACACGACTCTGTGAAAATCTTTCCGAAGAAAATCGTAAATTTTCCGACACCCGATCTGCAGGGGGTTGTTCAAAACCTGTTTTCCGGAGAACCATACATTGAATCGGGCCAAAATTTAACATTTTCGCAATCTATTGAATTTACCTTTATTTTGATACCACACACGACTCTGTGAAAATTTTTCCAAAGAAAATCGTAAATTTCCCGACACCCCTCTACACATTGGGTTGTTCAAAACATGTTGACCGGCAAACTAAACGTCGGATCGGAACATAATAAAAATTTTATGCAATCTAATGAATGTAGCTTCATTTTGATACCACACACGACCCTCTGGAAGCTTTTCCGGGAAAAATCATTAATTTTCCGACACCCCTCTACACATTGGGTTGTTCAAAACATGTTTACCGGCAAACCAAACGTCGGAACGGGCTGTGGTTTGAAATTTTCGCAATCAATTGAATGTAGCTTCATTTTGATACCACACACAACCCTCTGAAAGCTTTTCCGAGGAAAATAATAAATTTTCCGACACCCCTCTACACATTGGGTTGTTCAAAACATGTTTCCGGCAAACCAAACGTCGGATGGAAACGAAATGAACATTTTTCGCAATCTAATGAATGTAGCTTCATTTTGATACCACACACGACCCTCTGGAAGCTTTTCCGGAGAAAATCGCAAATTTCCCTTCCTCCCCCTGCGCATGGGGGTGTTCAAAACATGATTGCCGGAGAACTATACATTGAATCGGAACGAAATAAGAATTTTATGCAATGTTATGAATGAACCTTCATTTTGATACCACACATGACCATGTGGAAGATTTTCCGAAGAAAATCGTAAATTTTCCGACACCCCTCAGCACGGGGGGTGTTCAATACCTGTTTGCCGGCAAACCAAACATCGGATTTGGCCAAACTTGGATTTTTTCGCATTCAATTGAATGTACCCTCATGTTGATACCACACACGACCCTGTCAAAACTTTTCCGAGGAAAATCATGAATTTTCCGACACCCGATCGGCAGTGGTTGGTTCAAAACATGTTTGCCGGAGAACCAGACATCGGATCGGGCTGAAATCAGAACTGGACGTCATCAATTTCGATTATCTTAAATTTTATACCCCACACGGCTGTGTAGAAACTTTTCCAAAGAAAATTGCAAATTTGGCTTCATTTTCAAGAATTTTTTTACAGAGAACCAGACATCGGATCGAGCTAAAATCAACATTTCTGGCATCAGATATTCTGTACCTTCATTTTGATACCAAACACGGCTTTGGCAAAAGACTTTGACTTTTTTTCAAATTTTGATTTTTTCCCCATACTAGTACCCGTCCGACAAAAAAAAATCGACAATCTTCGATCGGGGATTGCTCGAGAACCCATGATGCGATCGGGCTGATTGTTGGCTTTTCTGAAAGCTGGCGATCACGTGAGCATTTTGATGCCACTCAAAATCTTCCAAAAAAATTTCCAAAGAAAATCACAAATTTTCCGGAAGGGTATTCAGGATTTTTTTTCAGGAGAACCAGACATCGGATCGAGACGAATTTTTTTTTTCGCAATCTGATGAATGTACCTCCATATTGATACCACACATGACCATGTGGAGAATTTTCCAAAGTGAATCGTAAATTTTCCGACCCCCCTCTACACATGGGGTTGTTCAAAACCTGTTTGTCGGAGAATTATACATTGGATCGGAACGAAATAAAAATTTTATGCAATCTAATGAATGGACCTTCATTTTGATACCACACATGACCATGTGGAGGATTTTCCGGAGAAAATCGTAAATTTTCCGACACCCCTCTACACATGGGGTGGTTCTCGAATTTTTTTAAAGAGAACCAGACATCGGATCGAACAAAATAAAAAATTTCCGCAATCTAATGAATGTACATTCATATTGATACCACACATGACCATGTGGAGAATTTTCCAAAGAAAATCGTAAATTTTCCGACCCCCTCCTACACATGGGGTCGTTCGCGAATTTTTTTAGGGAGAACCAGACATCAGATCGAGACGAAATAAAACATTTCCGAAATCTAATGAATGTACCTTCATATTAATACCACACATAACCATGTGGAGAATTTTCCGAATAAAATCGTAAATTTTCCGACCCCCTCTACACATGGGGTTGTTCAAAACCTGTTTTTCGGAGAACTATACATTGGATCGGAACGATTTAAAAATTTTATGCAATCTAATGAATGGACCTTCATTTTGATACCACACATGGCCCCGTCAAAACTTTTTCAGGGAAAATCATGAATTTTCCGACACCCGATCCGCAGTGGTTGGTTCAAAACATGTTTGCCGGAGAACCAGTCTTCGAATCGGGCTGAAATTGAAACCAGACGCAATCAATTTCGATTACCTTCAATTTGATACCCCACACCACTGTGTAAAAACTTTTCCAAAGAAAATTCCAAATTTGGCTCTATATTCAAGGATTTTTTTACGGAGAACCAGACATCGGATCGAGCTAAAATCAACATTTTTCGCAATAAATTCGATGTACCTTCATTTTGATACCACAAACGGCTTCGGCAAAAGAGTTTGACTTTTTTTGAAATTTTGTTTTTTTTCCACGTACTAGTACCCGTGTGTCAGAAAAAAATCGACAATCTTCGATCGGCGATTGCTGGAGAACCCACGATGCGATCGGGCTGATTGTTCAATATTCTGAAAGCTAGCGATTGCCTGAGCATTTTGATGCTACTCACGACTTCGAAAAAAAATTTACGAAGAAAATCATAAATTTTCCAGGGGGGTATTCAAGGATTTGTTCTCGGAGAACCAGACATCGGATCGAGACGAAACCAAGATTTTATGCAATCAAATAAACGTACCTTCATTTCGATACCACACGACTCTGTGAAAACTTTTCCAAAGAAAATCGTAAATTTTCCGACACCCCTATGCGCGAGTGGGTGTTCAAGATTTTTTTTTGGAGAACCACACATTGGATCGAGACAAAATAAGAATTTTTCACGATCAATTGAATGTACCTTCATTTCGATACCACACACGGCTTCGACAAAAATTTCACAGGAAAAATCATAAATTTCCCGACACCCTATCTGCAGGGGGTTGTTCAAATCATGTTTGCCGAAGAACCATACATTGGATCGGGCCAAAATTGAAATCTTTCGCATTCGATTGGATGTACCTACATATTGATACCACACACAACTTTGTAGAAAATTTTCCGAAGAAAATCGTGAATTATCCGATACCCGATCTGCAGGGGGTTGTTCAAAACATGTTTGCCGAAGAACCATACATTGGATTGGGCCAAAGTTAGATTCATCCGCATTCGATTGAATGTACCTCCATGTTGATACTTTACACAACTCTGTGAAAAATTTTCCAAAGAAAATCGTAAGTTTTCCCACACCCCTCTACGCGAGGGGGTGTTCAAGAATTTTGTTTCGGCAAACCAGACATCGGATCGGAACGATATAAGAATATTCCGCAATCAATTGAATGTAGCTTCATTTTGATATCACACACGACTCTGACAAAAAATTTCCGAAGAAAATCGAAAATTTTCCGACACCCGATCTGCAGGGGGTTGTTCAAAACATTTTTGCCGGAGAACCATACATTGGATTGGGACAAAGTAAAAATTTTTCGCAATCGATTGTCAAAATGATACAATTTTAGAATCATTTTGACATTTGTATCATTCACTGTGCATTCAGTATTTCAATGGCGGCCTCAACAACCATCATGGATTGAATAGTGAAAGGTTGATTTAAAGTATACATGAATGCTCATTTTTTTTTATTGGTCAGTTCTGAAAAAGATGGGTGATGCAAATATGCGGGAAACCTTAAAACACATGTAGATTATTAAACTATCAATTATTTAAAAGATTATTTATTGGGTTTCATATTGGCATGTACAAGAATAGAATATAGAGCTCTGACAACAAGTCATTGTCCAGCTCGAAATAAATATCACAGAACTCTCCACAGTTGACTATTGCATTGCTCCGTCAATTGTCAGGACTTCCTCTTACAAAGAGGACTCCATTCTAATCGACGGCCATCTTGACTTCATCTATTGCGCAGAATCTAGTAGTGCGCATAACCAGCAGCGTTGTGCGCATGTGCGGACTTGGCGGCGGCGTGGGCGTGGAAGTGAGCGACCTTGGCGGCAGCGACCTCGACGGTGTCACCTGTGGAAAACCCAATTCATATTCAAGATGAAATATCTGAGAAATAATCTGGAATTATTTAAATGTTTAATGGATTATTCAATTCTTCAATTGAGGGATAATAGTTTAACCTACCGGTGGGCAGGGGAGCTCCGTGGGCAATGGCTACGGGGTCAACCAGACGGGTGGTTCCATAAGCAGCGGGAAGAGCGTGTGCTCCGTAGGCGATGGGTGAAGCGTGAGCGTAGGCGAGGGGGCTGGCGTGAGCGTAGGCGAGGGGGGCAGCGAGTCCGGCGTAACCGACAGCGTGGTTCCTGGCGTTGGCCTCAGCGTGGGCGGCGAAGTGGTTCTTCTTGGCAATGGCGACCTCAAGGGTGTCAGTGACGGGGGCAACAGCGTGTCCAAGAGGGTAAGCTCCAGCGTAGGCGAGGGGAGCAGCGTGGCCGGCATAAGCCACGTGATGGGCTACTGGGTGAGGGGCGGAAACGAGGGGGGCGTTGTAGGCAACGGCGTGGCTACCGTGAGCGTAAGCAAGGGGAGCGGCAACGAGTCCACGCTTGTAACGTCCATAAGCGTGTCCGGCAGAGGCGACGGCGTGAGCGTGGGCGTGAGCGACCTTGGCGGCATGAACTTCTACGGTGTCACCTGGGAATTGGAAATTATTTTAATTGTTGATAGGAAAAATAATTCAAAATATTTCATATCACACTTTTCTCGTTGACTGTAAAACAAAAAAGGCAAGAGTATTTAACTTACCGGTGGGCAGAGGGGCTCCGTGGGCGATGGCTACGGGGTCAACCAGACGGGTGGTTCCATAAGCAGCGGGAAGAGCGTGTGCTCCGTAGGCGATGGGTGAAGCGTGAGCGTAGGCGAGGGGGCTGGCGTGAGCGTAGGCGAGGGGAGCAGCGTGGCTGGCGTAACCGACAGCGTGGTTCCTGGCGTTGGCCTCAGCGTGGGCAGCGAAGTGGTTCTTCTTGGCAATGGCGACCTCAACGGTGTCAGTGACGGGGGCAACAGCGTGTCCAAGAGGGTAGGCTCCAGCGTAGGCGAGGGGAGTAGCGTGGCTGGCGTAACCGACAGCGTGGTTCCTGGCGTTGGCCTCAGCGTGGGCAGCGAAGTGGGCTTTCTTAGCAACGGCGAAGGGTGTCACTACCAGGGGGGCCAGTGTGTTGACCGGCGTAGGCTCCAGAGTAGGGAGTGGCGTAGGCTCCGTAGTAGGATCCGGGAGTGGCGTAGGCTCCGTAGTAGGATCCTACTCCAGAGTATCCCAGACCAGCGAGGCCGGAAGTAGCTGAAGCCACAGCCATCAGGCTAGCGATAACGATCTGGGGAAGAAATAGAAGGGTTTTGTTGATGTTAATTATTACCGATCTATGTGTATAATATGGTACGGAATAAGTATCCCTAGCGTTGAAGGATGAGTTGGGGAATTATTGACAGTCATTTGCTCGAATATGGTCGAAATGGTACTACTTCCACCAAGCCAATTACTAACAATTCATTCATGTCTACTAAAAAAAAATCATTTCAAGAGATTTCAATAAACAATAGTCATCATTTTCAGGAGGATAAAGTGTATTAACAATAAATCTCTTCTGATATATATATATATAATGTTAGAATGTCTGAAGTGATCAATCAATCTTAGTCAATAATTAGACTGAACTGTTATTTCGCTGTATTCCCACTATAGAGTTGTTACATTCACGTTGTGACTCGAAGATAGGATTTTTAGATTTTATGTCCATTTTATGTATAAATTATAGTTAATAAAACCTAACAAGTAATAATGTGAGATCCGTTTAACTATTCCTACTGCCTTGATTCAATTAAATACCAAATCAATTATTTGATTATAAGCTTGTAATATGAAAGTGTTTCACTAATTTCATGTACATACATTAATAACATATGTAACTTACCAAAGTGTTCATGGTAGCTGTATGTGGCTCAAGTCAACTGCTGGAGAGAACTGTGATTCGTTGGTCAGAAATATTTTCTTTTATACTCAAATGTAAGGAAGGTGTATCCTGTGGTAATTTCATGGATTACCTGAGCATTAATTTCCCCTCCAAGCAATTATTCTATAGACTAATTGATTGGGAGAAAGGTCGCGTGTTCCTCAGAGGGCTTATGCACATTTTTAACAATCAGGTTAATTAGACGAGCTTTAGCAAGGATTCAATTTGACATACTGAAAAAAATTGGTGTTCTTTTTTATGTTTTTTTTTTTTTTTTTATGTTTCATTTTCGGTTCTCCACAGGTCAAACGGCTACATCTATCAACCTCAAACTTTTTTCCAATATGATTCCTCATCTAACTTAGATCTATATAGTTTTATGGCATTATCGGGAAGTAACTTTTTTTTTATGAATGTAAGAAATTTCAAAATTCCCATTAGAATAACATGGCGAAAAAAGAAGAAAATATTTCAATTTTCCAAAAAAATGAATTTCCGCGTGAAGTTGAATTACATTTTGGTACACATTTCTAAAAAAATCAGCTTGATCGTGTCAGCCATTTTGAAGAAAAAACATAAAATGTGCTAAATTGGTACCACTCGAAGCAGTTTTACCCATTTTTACCCATACTATCACTATCCGCTCGTCTAACAACGCATATATGGCGTTTTCCTAGTATTTTAACAACGATGTTTATTGTGTGATTAGTGATCACACAATCTTCACACAATCTTCGTATTTGAGAATAACAATGAGCGGTTGATGGATTAATGAATTTTACACTAACTAGGGCCTTATTCGGGACTCGAACCCACGCACGGAATGACTTTAGAGGATTTATCAGGATAGAAATTCGTCTTCTATAAAAAAAAATCCATAAATTGATTTTTATCTCTCTTATTTCACCAAATTCGATCGTTTAGTAAATAAGAATCATAGTAAGTATTTCCATTTTTCTAATCAGTATGGAAATTTTCATCTTTCAGAATGCTCATAAGCTCAGTAATTTTGAACATTTTTGTATACTTTGAAAGTTTTAAGACGTTTATAAGAATAATATGTTGAGAAAATGTATAAAAAATTCATTTTTGGTTCGAGTTTTTACAGTGTTCAATTTTTTTGGTATATCAAGTGAAAAGGAAAAATATATCATTCAGAATTTGTACCTTCTTCATTCTTGAATACAAATATATTACGATTCCAAAAAATACCGTTCAATTCTAATCTCAGATTGATCGAATAAAATGAACGGCATAATAATATCACGTGATGAATTCCCACCTGTTAGAATGTTACATGAATATATTATATTTTGTAATTGGGGAAACAATTCGATATATTCCATCACGCTCTGATTAACCCATGACATGAATACTAACATGACATTCCTTAACAGGAATACGAATGGGTAAATGCCAGCAATTCGCATTCTTGTAAAAATAGCTCGATCTGAGTCGGTCACGTATACTTTCACGTGGGTGGAGGTGCCGGGATATATGTCTGACACGTTCCAGAGTCCAACTGGTGTCATACGATCAGAGTAAAGTTAACTTGTAGTTGGCTTGGGTTAGTTTCAAATTAGATTTGGGCTCAGTTGAATTTTAGCTAAATTAAAAATTAAATTTTGGTTTTTGAAAAAAAAAATGTTTCTTCTTATATTTGTTCAAGTAGCGTAAGGATGATACGCAAAGTCGTGAAGCGTTCAAGATTTCTGAGGGGTTGGTAAGATTGCTCTGTGATGCCCTCATCCACAATTGCGGTGCCTTCATGGAGGAACAATGGTTCTATATCTTCATTTATATATTCCATAAATATTTTATATTTTATTATATTATATTTCATTTGTTCACATTATATTTTATATCAAACATATTGATATTACATAGACGAGAATTACGCTGTGATGAAATAAGTAACAGACTTTTGAATTTGTTCATTTTATAATCGTGACTATAACATTCATTATCTGTTTTTATGAAAAAATATATGAATAGGCTTCACATAATGGATAATTAATCATCCATCAAAAATAGTGCAGATACTACGCTTATATTGACTGTACCACATTAAAATGGTCCACATTTAGAATAACACTTTTTGATGATTCGTTAATATAAATAATTAATTAATTCAGAATCTGTTTTACAAAGCTATAAAATAAATATAATAGTTATCGATAAAATCATTCATTTTCACAATGATTTGTATAATGACCATATTATGCACACATATTATATTCCCCTAATGACCAAATAATTTTCTCCTCTATACTTCCTCATACCTACTATTACAGTTGGTTGATGTACCAACTGATAATTGAATATCAATTAGTTTATGATTGGTTAGAGAAAAAACATACGTGTCCAAGGGTAACGACTAATTATTCGATATTTATATTGATTCATACAATAATTATCAGTAATAAGTATTACCGGGATTAAGAGTATAACTCTTCGTCAGATAAGAGACGGTTGTTCGAAATCGCAATTCAATACCATTTATTTAATCAGTAGTCATAATACAAAAATAACGTGAGTAACCTAGGGTGATAACAAGTTAATTCACTAACAATTAGTTAGTACAGCCAGATCTGAATCATTTAAAACTATATGACTTTTTACTACAATTAATTTTACTCTAATTCAAGTGAAAACGGTGAAAGTATTGAGAGCTTTGAAGATTTTCAGTTCTTGTTTATCTTCTTTAACCCCGGTGACCGGAGAGCATATGAGGTAAGGGGTGCTATATCGGCACAATTCTTTGACCTCGGTGCTTACCCTCCAAGTTCTGTTGTTTCTTCGTATCACTCATCTTCAAAGCTACTTCTCTCTTCCTTTACTAGTACAACTAATTCTTCACATTCCTCTGTCTGCCCACCATCTTCCCTCGTCTATTGCCACTTCTGTTTCCAATATCTTCTACTACTGCTCGTCTATTCCACTTCTGTTTCCAATATCTTCCACTACTGCACTCATCTGAATCTGTTCCTTGGACTACCAATTCTCTTCTAATTGTTCTCATTCTCTCTAAATCTTTCTTTTCCCCATCTCGACATTCTACTCCATTTTACTTCCTCATCTTATTTCAATTAGAAGTATTGAATTAATTTTTGAATGCTCTCTTGTTCAAATATAAGCATTCATTGTTAATTTTGTTTCAAGAAAATTATGACAACCCTTGTACGATTTCTACATTGAAAAAGAAAATTACAAAATGCAGTGTCATTTAATTTCGGACTGAAATTATTCAAAAGTGTCAGCAATAGTTTGAGAAACATAAAACTGACTACATCAGTTAGTCAGTTACCATGTGCAATGGGATTGATTGATATAATCAAACTGAGTAAGTCAGATCACGTTTTACTTCCCCAACTGACCCGACTATTCGTCTGTCTTGCTTTCGACTGACAATAAGTCTCAGTCAATCCGTGGATAGATTTGGTGTATGGACCGTGTAGGAAGTGATGAGTAAAAAACACAAAAAGTTATTATAGAATAGTCATTTTGATCGTTTATTATTTTGTTTTCACATTTTTTTTACAGAAGTCATGTATGTTCAAATATAAAAATCGAGTAACAGTTAGAATAATTTAACAATTTAGAAGATGAATTACAATGTAAATGAGTCTACAGATATAATAAAATACACTTAGAAGCTCTGACAAAATGCATAACGCACAGTCCAACTTCAAGTGCTGAATAAATATACAGAACTCTCCATAGTTGTCGATTACATTGCTCCATCAATTATCAGGACTTCCTCTTACAAAGAGGACTCCATTATAATTGACAGCCATCTTCAATTCAGATAAATGTGCTAGATTAGTACTGTCCATGTCCACCGTATCCACCCCCGGCGGCGGCCTTGGCGGCGGCGTGGGCCTTGAAGTGAGCGACCTTGGCGGCAGCGACCTCGTGGGTATCTCCTGACAAAACAGACACAAATGTGTTATCTTCAGGAATTAGGAACTGAGTATTAATCTCAGGAGTCGTCTGTAGCTCAAAAGTGAAAGATGATGATAATTAAAAGGACGATTACAATAACCCATGACTTATGAGTTACTCTAGCCCAAGCGGGACTGAAGCTCAGTATCCAACGCAGTGCATTAGCTGACTGAGCCAGAATGGTTACTCGCTTCGTTATTCTCATTGTAACTGTTATTACTATTATGTTCTCATTTCATTTGCATCGATCACTCAATTTATTTGTATATTATTCTGTATATTGCTATAGTTAGCTCAATAATTGCGAAGAGATTCTGAATAGTTTATTAATTGACGACTAATGAGAACCCCGGCCACAAAAGTCACAAAACATAAACTCCAATCAAATTGTCTTTTTAACTGTTGCTCACATGAAGTATAGATCTAGATGGCGTACTAATACACCTCGTTATTGGTCAGTTATTTAATGTATGTTTGAAACAAGAACTGTTGTTAGTGATTGCTAATGGACTCACCGGAAGGCAGAGGGGCTCCCTGGGCAATAGCCACGGGGTCAATCAGGCGGGTGGTTCCGTAAGCAGCGGGCAGAGAGTGTCCGTGGGCGTATCCACCATAAGCCTGAGGAGCGTATCCGTTATATCCGTTGTACGCTTGGGGGGCGGCGTATCCACCGTAGGCCTGAGGGGCGGCATGAGCGTATCCGTTGTACGCTTGGGGGGCGGCGTATCCGTGTCCTCCATAGCCTCCCTGACCGTGGCCCCTGGCGTTGGCCTCGGCGTGGGCGGCGAAGTGGGCCTTCTTGGCGGCTTGCACCTCGTAGGTCTCTTGGGGGCCCCCGGCGTAGCCGTTTAGCTGGTAGGGGGCGGCGTAGTGCCCGCCGCCGTACGAAGCGGCAGCTACGGCCAGCAGGCTAGCGAAAATGATCTGTGGAAATGGAACGTTTGAAGAAATGGAGGACTATTTGGAGGACTATAATGGAGGACTAGTGTTTGTAGCATTTACTTTGCTGAATGTTCAATGCATTTATTAAATTATGTTATATGTTATATATATTTTTGAGAAAATTGTTTAAAAGTAAGAGTTCTTATGCCAATCTAAGAAATTATTCAGTGTATGTTTTTTATTACAGTTGAAGGTTTTAAATAATGTATATATATTTAATTTATTGTAAAACTATATTGGATGAATTTCTAGTCATTTTAAAAATTAAGTTTACTTGAATATACATTTTTGAATAATTTAGAGTTGATTTGAATTTTGTATATTTTCAATTCATATTGGGTTTAACAACGCACTGTAATGATAACCAAGATCTATTGGCGTCTTGATTTAAATATTGTACTTAAACTGCTATTATATAAAGGGCATAATACATAGACCTATTATTAATCAATTCTGATTAAATTTTATATTCATCCATTCAAGTTTGAGATTTAATGGAAAAAAAAACATTTTACTATTAGATTGTAGGAATCCCCCGATGTATTCAAGAATTGAATAATAATCAAATGCACACAGTTATCTTTTGATTTTATATTATAAAAAAGTAGTAAAATAATGAATGTTTTCACTCACCAAAGTGTTCATGGTTGCTATATGTGTTTCAACTGAACCGCTGGAGAGAACTGTGACTTACTAGCCACAAATGTTTTCTTTTATACTAAAACGTAACTAAAGCGTATACGTAAGGTTTTCTGTGGTAATTTCACTACATGCCTTTTTTCCCCCATTTCAGTGAAATAAGTAAATGCATGCATATAATTCGCTTGTGGGAGAAAGGTCGAGATTGCCCTTCAGTAGGGTGCGGACATATTGGAATGCTTTTGTTAAATAGTTATTCAATCATACTTAGGTAATCCTACTCTATATTCGTTCTGGCCTAATTGGCACCATTTTATTAAATACTGCACTCGAGTGTATCGATATAACATATCAAGCCAATATGTTAGATGTGTTATGCAGATGAATAATAACAAATTTCAACACATGCATTATTAGCGATGAATTATATTGGAATTCATTATGTTTAGTTTCACACAATAAATGGGTGTAATTATTTTATATAATTGGCATCTCATAAATATCACAGATGTTGTTCATTATGTATTACTACCGGTACTTAAATTTTATTTCCTATAATTACTGTTTTAATATTGCTATTAATGGTTTCATTCATTCTTTTCTCTTTGTCTTTATTATACTCACTTTATTCTCTCTCACTTTCTTCGTTGTCCATATATTATTAACCACCCGAAAATAAAAATCATCTAAAAACTCCAGTACATTGTATTATTATCCCTTGGATCTTTGAATTACATGAAAGCTATACATTTTTAGACGAGCTTTAGCGAGGATTCAATTTGACGTACTGGAAAAAAAAATGTGTTCGTTTTCATGTTTTTTTTGCCGGTTCTCCACAGATCAAACGACTACAGCTATCAACTTCAAACTTTTTTTCAATATGGTTCCTCATCTAACTTAGTTCTGTATAGTTTTGTGGCATTATCAGGTGGTAATTTTTTTTTTATGAATTTTAGAAATTTCAAAAACACTGATTAGAATAACACGACGGAAAAAAAAATATTTTTATTTTCCAAAAAATGAAATTTGCGTGAAGTTGAATTACATTTTAATACACATTTCTGGAAATTTTTAGCTTGATCGGGTCAGCCATTTTGAAGAAAACACATAAAATGTGCTAAATTGGTACCACTCGAAGCAGTTTTTACCCATTTTCACCCATACTATTACTATCAGCTCGTCTATCAACGCATATATGGCGTTTTCCTAGTTACTAACATCGAAACTTTGACATAAATACATTGTTTCCCAGTAAAAGCAAAGGAGACCCTCTCTTCAGTTTCTCCATATTTCTGTCCAAATCTTCTCCTCTCTTCTATCTAGTTGTTTCTATTTATCTCTGAATAACATGAGAGTGAATATTTGCTTTGGTAATCATTTTGGATACGTATAAAATTTTTCTTTGAATTACTGAAGTATATGAATAACGACTAATGCTAGAGAGACATCAGATAATTTAGAAACAAATGTGTACAATAACATACAATATATCATTTTTTTAATTATCTTTCAGATTATCATTCGCATACAATCGTCAACCTTGTGTGCAGGTGTTACATATCGAATGTAAGAATTCGGCAATAGAAAGTTGGGCTGAATGCTTGTGCCCATAGAAATTTGACACAACGGAAATGTAATCTTTGAATAAATGAAACATGCGGCTTGCAGATTTCTCGTGCCCCGGAAGATGTTTGACAAAGGCGTTGATCCATATAAAGTGCATGAAAACATTGAGCCCGCTGAGATGCTTGGACGCGAGGTTTTGCAATATACAATGTATTCACGCAATGAAATAAGCGGTGCAATTGTGTCCCGAGCGCACACATTTTAAATAGGTGATATTAATAAATCGTGAATGGAAATCAATGCGGCGCAGGCTCGCACCGCAAGGTAGTTCTTGCACTAAACTTGGTCGGAAAATGTAAAAGTCCTTCAATGAAAAAACATGTTTTGGACTTTTTGTCGCGTTATTGCTTAATTGCGAGGCGAAGGGTTGAAAGGTGACAATGAAAGTTTCTGGATAATAACATTGCGTGGCAGATGATCTCCAAAACGACGAATACATGACAAACGGACAAATGTATAATACGCAGATGGGAAACATTGGTGAGCCAATTCTGTCCCCGCAAATGTTTCACAAGCGGACAATGTATCTGTTCAAATCTTTCTCGTACAGACTGTACGATGTTGAGTACAAGATTTTGAGAAAATAATATCCGTAAACATTTTTCTTAATGTACAACATAGGGCGATGATCCAGAGCATCGAAAGGAACAAGGAACCGATGATTTCCATAGTCTCCGTGTTCTTTTTTTGAATCTCTCTTTTGTTCAATGTATTTTTTCTTCGACATAGCTGACCCGATCGAGTTGAAAGTTTCCAGAAATGTGATTCAAAATGTAATTCAACTTCACGCAAAATTTCATTTTCTTCGTAAATGGGAATATTTTCTTTTTTTTTTATAATGGGTATTTTTTAAATTTCTAAAATTCATAAAAAAAAATTATCACCCGATAATGCCACAAAACTATACAGATCCAAGTTAGATGAGGAACCACGATGAAAAAAGTTTGAAGTTGATAGCTGTAGCCGTTTGACCTGTGGAGAACCGAAAAAAAAAAACAAAAAAAAACATAAAAACGAACACCAATTTTTTTCAGTATGTCAAATTGAATCCTTGCTAAAGCTCGTCCAATGACAGTTTATTTGTAACATTTCGTCTGTCATATTGGGATTTAGAACCGCAGTCTGTTGTTACTTTTAGTGTCGAATAAAACTCTTCAATACTCTTCGATACTATTCAATACTTTAATGTTTAAAATTCCTTCTAGCGTTGCTAAACGGCTCAAGGTTTGTTGCACTGTAGTAGTTAGTTATACATTATCATACCTCTAGCATTATGATTACTAATTAAGGTAACGGTTAAGTGTATTTGCTAAACTGTCGATTGGTTAGTGCTCTAATTGGCTAGTATGATTGAAGTGTGCAATAAGGCCACACCATATTAGGCTAACATTATTAGCAATGTGGATATGTGAGTGCAAGTGAGAAGGACATGTAGGAACTGAAGAAAGATTTGAAAAGAAAAAAGCCATAGTCGACCATCCTGACAGGGGTTTATCGTGGTTTTCCTCTGTCGTCCAGGTAAATACTGGATTGGTTAATGGGTACAACAGGGCATTACCGACTCCTTCCCACTATCCAAAAAACCTAATAAAATCCTAATCATCTCATCGTCTCATATATCAGTCACCGACGCCAATAGATCTTAGCCATCAGTACGGTATGCGTCGTTAAAACTCAATATAGAAAAAAATTAATAACATCGAAACTTGATCCAAAATCATTGTTCCCCAATCAAGGCTTTCAATGAAAGATAGGATAATAATAATAATAAAATATGATATTTACAAGAAAATGGATATAGATATATAAATAAATAAATATATGAATAAGTATTGAATAGTTCATTAAATAGTAAGAAAGAAAAAAAGAAGTGAAGGAAGAAATAATAATTAATAAATAAATAACTGATAAAACCCGGCACCTCCACCGAATAGTGTGACATGCGAATGTCGGCACGTGCCAGTTTGACAAGTGTTCAACTTTTTATCGATAATTGTTTTTTATTTGTCAGGTTTTTGCTATATTTTGCTCGTAAGTAAACTCAATAGCACAACGATTAACTATTCAACGTGGAGAAAGTGTAAGTAAATAGTTTTTGTCACCACGAAAATCTGTTCCACACGAACTCTATCCATATTAATAGAATTTGTAATATTATTAATATTGTGAAAAACTTGGTTCAAAACTAAGTCATTGTTGCAAGATATATTTCAAATTTCATTCAATCAGTACGAATCACGCTTACGCTTTTCTCCTGTTTTCCTACTCAATTATTGACTTTATGTCTATACCAAGCATTGAAAGTTGAAGAAAATTATATGAAAGTGTTCCCATGTATATTTTTCACATTTTGACCTGAGGGGCTTTTAACAATCTCTCCCCCCCCGTCCCGCTGTATCAGCTGTGCCTTTGTCACTCAACTTTCCAACCCTCCATGAAAATTGATCCAAAATTTGAAAATGTGTTTGGGGAAATAGTCTTGTTGGAACATCGTTGAAGTAACCTGATCCAGAATGTAATAATTTATAATAGTGTTACTGCGATTTTGATACTGATGCTCTAGGAATAGCAGTAAGAATAGCAAGAATAGCAAGCAAGAATAGCAGTATTGGGATGTAGTAGGATTAATGGTAGGAGCTCGTGGCACCATTCCTAAATTCTTATGCACTTTCCTCAATACTTACAACATCCCAAGGAAGGTATTATCAAGAAATATTGTACACTCAGTTTTGATAAATTCAGTAGGTATTTTACAGCACCATTTATATTCTTTCAAATAATTTCAATCTTTTTAATAATCTTAATAATACCATCTTTTTTTAACACCTTCCATTTCATACTTTTGTTATATACCCTTAATTAAAATTAGTTTTATAATATTTCATGATTTTTTGTAATCAATTCTGTATCACTTTTGTAAAACCATTGTACTTCTATGTATTGATCTTATTACGCCGTACCATCTTGGTATCCCGCTTTGCGGACAGCCGTCAATAAATGACATTCTCTCAACGTACTGTCCACAATTACGTAATATTATTCAATTTATATATTCTACTCTGTAACTAGCTTAGAATTAGGTTCGTGTAAGGAATGAAGGAGAGGAATATTTGTATAATTAAAACACAAGTATGTTATTTTTATTTTTACATTGTTTATTTTAATGTTTTTGCAAGGGGAAAATGTATCGGTGCGGTACAATATGTACAGAAAATACAAGTAATAATTTAAAATTATTATAGACACAAGGTAAGAATCGAATTTTATGAGATTATCCAAAAATTTTTCATTTCACAATAGCTCTGACACAGTTTAATCCAGCTGATTGTTGAATAAAGCAAAAACTAGGAGTCTCCGTTGTTGACTTTTCAAATGAATGCCCTTTAGTAGTTTGTTGAACTTTCTCAAATCAATGAGAACTCCAACAATAAAGGTCTGAATATTCTTAAGAATGTGCAATTTCATTTTCCGAATTCCTTCGAGATGTTGGAAGAAATATTGAGATGTTATAGCCTCATATGTTAACCTAGGTCGGGAAATCAGGTTCAATCAAATTGTCGAAAGTTCGTCTTCATTGATTGTCCAAGATTTCCCCCTCGCTGTTGAGCCGCTTAGTAGACGATGCCATGGCTGGCCTTGGCGTGGGCTTGGAGGTGGGCGAACTTGGCGGCGGCGACCTCGACGGTGTCACCGGTGGGGAGGGGAGCTCCCTGGGCGATGGCGACGGGGTCGATCTGACGGGCCTCGCTGGCGAGTCCGATGGGGGCGGCGTAGGCGAGGGGAGCGGCGTGAGCGTATCCGGAATAAGCGAGGGGGGCGGCGTATCCAGAGTAGGCAATGGGAGCAGCGTGGGCGTATCCGGAGTAGGCAAGAGGAGCGGGGGCGGCGTAGCCAACAACTCCGTGGTTCCTGTAGGTGGCGGCGGCGTGGGCTTGGAGGTGGGCGAACTTGGCGGCGGCTACCTCGACGGTGTCACCGGTGGGGAGGGGAGCTCCCTTGGCAATGGCGACGGGGTCGATTTGACGGGCCTCGCTGGCGAGTCCGACGGTGGCGGTGTAGGCAAGGGGGGTGGCGTAAGCGAGTCCACGCTTGTAACGGAGTCCGGCCTTGGCGATGGCGTGGGCTTGGAAGTGTTCGGCCTTGGCGGCAGCGACCTCGACGGTATCACCTGAAAACAACAAACATGACATTTGAGTATTTCAATCACGGAAATGTAATCCAACTGCCAAACTTGGCATTAAGATCAAATGGATTTCATAATTTACATTTTGTTTCAAGTTGAACAATAATAGTCATTTGAATGGTAATATTGACGGACTCGTCTCACCTTGGGCGATGGAGATGGGATCGACGGCACGGGCGGCGATGACAGCGGGGGCGGCGACGACGGGGGCGGCGACGGCGACGGCGGGGGCGACGGGAGCTACGGGCAGGTTGGTGGCAGCGACACGGAAGCCGTTGATGGGGTCAGACACGTAGCTGGTGCTCTGGACGAGTCCGTTGGAGTCGACGTAAGAGTATCCTCCTCGGGTGATGCCGTCAGCGGTGCGGGTCTCTTGCTTGGAGGACAGAGGGCTGTTGTATCCGTAGGTGTATTGTCCGAGCTCGTCTTGGGCATGGTGTTGGCTGGAGACGGCGGCGGCGACGGGGGCGACGGCGTAGGGGGCGGCGAACTGGGCAGCGTAGGGGGTGGCGTAGCCGAGTCCGGCATAACCGAGTCCGGCGTAGCCGAGTCCGGAGTAGCCCAGGTTGGAGTAGCCCAGGCTGGAGTAGCCCAGACCGGAGTAGCCCAGACCGGCGAGGCCGGGGTTGGCGGAAGCCACAGCCAAAAGGCAAGATGCAAGAATGAACTGAGGAAAGAAAAGAACCAATCAGTAAAATGACGAATTGGTAACCAATTGTAAGCTTATGGAAATGATATGACGATTTTTAAGTGTGTCAACTTGAACGATTCGTATGTTTTTTCATATTGTATGTGCTACATTTATCTTGATAGACTACAAACCTTAGCATTATTTTCCCAATTTTAATTTGTATCTACTAAAAATTGTTGTGCTCATTTTGTAATTATTGAAATTCTTATTGATTATTTTGATTAAACTGAGAAAACAGTTTCATATTAACGACTTTAACTGTCTTCTACTTCAAATAATCTATCAATCGAATTCAGATAAATTCCCAAATTATTAATTCCATATAAATTTGAGTCTATTGTAAAACAATGTGATATAGTATCACTATCTCTCTTCATTCAACATCCAAATAAAATGTTCTCTTATATCGCACTGTTTTATTCAAAAAAATAATATTCATAATTAATAAACCGATAGCTAATTATTATTCATCTTAACTGTCAGCTAACTCACCGCGTTCATGTCGGCTGTATGTTCCTCAAGTCAACAACTGTGGAGAACTGTGATGGACTCCCAATCATTCAGTTCTTTTATACCTCATACGAGATCACGGTTGTTTTTTCATGGTTAAAGCCAGTGTTATCCGTTTTTTTCTTCACTATACCATCTTGGTGTGGTCTATCCTATAGATTAGCGTTTGCACGCCGGTGAAAGGAAAGAGATACGAGATGGGTGCCCTTGTACGCAGGGTGCGGACGTTTGAACTTCGCTAGCTCGCACAAGCTGTGTGGTCAATGTTGAATGTGGATTAGTATTCTTAGTCTGTCTGTATTAGATACAAATGTAGTAGTATTAATTGCTATGAGTGAGTTGGATTACATTTGTAGATGTGTTATAATTGTTGAAACTTTACACGTGCGGTTTACAAGCTATTACAACTGGTTTTTGTTTTATGCGAGTTTTGGTTTTTGATTTTGAAGCAGCTGAGTTGAGCTTCCTACAGTTTGACGTTGATGTTATTTTAGAGATTCTTTGGGTGGTGAGATCTCCCTTGTGGTGCCCCGTTTAAATGATCTCATCTTCCTTCATTGGGGAACAATGATTTTGTATTAAATTTCGATGTTATCAAAAAAAAAATTACATTGTGTATTTTTTTTCTAATTACATCTGATTTTGTTAATATCGGTTACAAAATTTCAGTATTGATCAAGAAGTTTAAATCCAACGAATGTGTAGATATATAAAAGTTCTTACTCTCATCGGCGTGAGACGAATATGTAAGAATTTTCTCTAAATCGCATATGGTCGAAACCCAATCAATATAATTCAGAACCTTTATGAGAATAAAGATAAAATTAGGTATTCTGATGGATTTAATTTTGACTGAATTCCAGAATATTATTTCATAGTTGAATAGTTGTCAAAAGTTGCTCAATCAGCGAAGGCACTGCTTTAGAAACTGCTTCGGGCGTGGATTCGTGTTATATATATGGATCATCTTCTCAGTTGTACCGCTTCGCTCCTTCTTGATGAGCATTACGTTGTTAAGAGGTCATTTCATTCAAGTATTCACTCTCAGGACTGAGGAAAACCAAGAAAATTGTAACAATTGTTGTACTCAAATCAAATCTCAACAGCATTTGTCTTACTCTAAAAAGTATCTCACCAAAGTGTAAAACTCTAAAAAAACGATAAGAAGTACAAAAGACATGACATAAAATTGTGTGGAGTATGATACGATGTAGAACATAACCAACTAGCGTCAGTCGTAGTAATTAGTCTTCCACAGATTCCCATCTTCAGTAGCGTATTGAGCGTATTACGCGATTCAATTACTGTATTTATTGTATTTTGTTGTAAGTTGTAAGTTACGTGGATGAAAAAAAAAAATATATATATAACTCTCAGAAATCATTTATACAGTCAAAATTAGCTTCATTATTTTAGTCTCAATTTAGCTTCATCTGCAAATTTTTTTTTTCATGCTCTTATCAATTTTAATTTTAATTTTAATTGTTATTCTGTGTCTAACAAGGCAACCCAATGTACATGGGCAGAGATCCGAATGAAGATTTTTATATTTCAATACATATATATATATCATAATTTCATACAATTATTAAAATTGTGTGAACAATTCTGGCACAATATGTAATTACACATTAGCTAATTGTTACACATATATGATTACTGTGGTTCAGACGAAAAAGTTAGCTTCCGGGCTACAAATATATTTAGCTATAATTATATCACTGCAATAAATACCAGTAATAAAAAAATTACTGAGTAAAAAATCAGTCTGGACCGGAGTTCCTGACCTACAGGGAAACTTGAGTAATACCTTATAACATAAAAAGTCTCTTAATTGGGTTTGATCCAACTACTATATATATATATATATATATATATATATATATATATATATATATATATATATATATATATATATATATATACATATAAATATATATATATATATATATATATATATATATATATATATATATATATATATATATATATATATTTTATATATATATATATATATATATATATATATATATATATATAAAATACTAGTATAAATATACTATCAATTAAATTTTCATCATTTTTTGTGAAGATTTTAGTGATTGTAGACAGCCCTTGAAATTGAATTTTGCCTCTTGTAAGATCTTAATCTGTAATTACATATTCTACGCTACTTGAGATATAAAATAAGTTGCGTAACAAAATACTAAAATAGTTGTATTGAGGTCGTATCGGCTGGAAGTGTTAACGATCGAGATCCAGACTTGACGATTATTTCTGGTTATTTGCGATGATTACATTTGTCTGGGACACTTTACCTTGAATGTAATTGTAACGTATTGAATGTTAAGGGGAACAGTGAAAAGTGAAACCCGTCTGGATATAAATTCATTAGAAATTTTAGTATCGATAATTTGAGCAGGGACGTTTTTTAAATAGAATGTTAACGAGTCAGTCCGGTTTGATGCCAATTTTACGATTTGTTAGTTAAGTAAGAGCCGGTTGTACCAAGTGATGATTAGTGAATTAAACAAAAAATAGTAAATTAACTTGTTATTACCCTTGGATACATATGCTATTTTGGTACCTTAAGTAATGATTGACTAATTAATATTTAATCATCAGTTGGTACAATCGGCTCTAAGTATATTAATCCTTTAAGTATCAGTTAAGGTACTAAAATAACATACGCAACTAAGAGCCGGTTGTACCAATTGATGATTAGTGAATTAAGCAAAAATTAGCAAATTAACTTGTTATTACCCTTGGATACATATGCTATATTTGTACCACAAGTAATGATTAACTTATTAATATTCAATCACCAGTTGGTACAATCGGCTCTAAGGGTGATAAGAGGTTAATTCACTAACTAATTATCAGATTTCAAATGTGTGCTATTATTTCAGATGCTCATTACAGTGAATAACACTTCCGTTTTATGAAATATTCTCCCACTTGATTGTTTGAATAATATTCCCTCATCCTCCTCGATCCTTCTTCACCGCCTCATTGGGGACAAAGAATCGGGTCAAGTTTCAATTCCTATCCCTCCTCGATCCTTCTTCACCGCCTCATTGGGGACAAAGAATCGGGTCAAGTTTCAAGTCCTATCCCTCTTCGATCCTTCTTCACCGCCTCATTGGGGACAAAGAATCGGGTCAAGTTTCAAGTCCTATCCCTCTTCGATCCTTCTTCACCGCCTCATTGGGGACAAAGAATCGGGTCAAGTTTCAAGTCCTATCCCTCTTCGATCCTTCTTCACCGCCTCATTGGGGACAAAGAATCGGGTCAAGTTTCAATTCCTATCCCTCTTCGATCCTTCTTCACCGCCTCATTGGGGACAAAGAATCGGGTCAAGTTTCAAGTCCTATCCCTCTTCGATCCTTCTTCACCGCCTCATTGGGGACAAAGAATCGGGTCAAGTTTCAAGTCCTATCCCTCTTCGATCCTTCTTCATCGCCATCATTGGGGACAAAGAATCGGGTCAAGTTTCAAGTCCTATCCCTCTTCGATCCTTCTTCACCGCCTCATTGGGGACAAAGAATCGGGTCAAGTTTCAAGTCCTATCCCTCTTCGATCCTTCTTCACCGCCTCATTGGGGACAAAGAATCGGGTCAAGTTTCAAGTCCTATCCCTCTTCGATCCTTCTTCACCGCCTCATTGGGGACAAAGAATCGGGTCAAGTTTCAAGTCCTATCCTCTTCGATCCTTCTTCACCGCCTCATTGGGGACAAAGAATCGGGTCAAGTTTCAAGTCCTATCCCTCTTCGATCCTTCTTCACCGCCTCATTGGGGACAAAGAATCGGGTCAAGTTTCAAGTCCTATCCCTCTTCGATCCTTCTTCATCGCCACATTGGGGACAAAGAATCGGGTCAAGTTTCAAGTCCTATCCCTCTTCGATCCTTCTTCATCGCCACATTGGGGACAAAGAATCGGGTCAAGTTTCAAGTCCTATCCCTCTTCGATCCTTCTTCACCGCCTCATTGGGGACAAAGAATCGGGTCAAGTTTCAAGTCCTATCCCTCTTCGATCCTTCTTCATCGCCACATTGGGGACAAAGAATCGGGTCAAGTTTCAAGTCCTATCCCTCTTCGATCCTTCTTCATCGCCTCATTGGGGACAAAGAATCGGGTCAAGTTTCAAGTCCTATCCCTCTTCGATCCTTCTTCACTCGCCTCATTGGGGACAAAGAATCGGGGTCAAGTTTCAAGTCCTTTTCCTCCTCGATCCTTCTTCACCGCCTCGTTGGGGACAAAGAATCGGGTCAAGTTTCAATTCCTATCCCTCCTAATAATTGTCCAGGTGTTAATCAGTCAAGATTGGAATAGTTCCAAATAAGCTAGGACACAATATTGTTTCCTCCCAAACTAACCTGTTCCGAAACGCGACCTTACTCCTAATCAATCTGATCTCACTATCTCTCAAGTCAACTAGAAGCCGGTACATGTTCGTTCTTCGCTGTAACACATGTTGGTAACACCCTTCAAACACTCATTCCACCTGAACCTATTCTAGTGTTTTAATTACATCGTGTTTAACGACGCATTGTAATCATAACTACGATCTATCTGCTTCTGTTGATAATGGATGATATGAGAGGTTATTTTATCAAGTGCTTTGGTCAGGTCTCCAGGAATCATCCTAGTCATTTAACGACGGAGGAAGGATTGTCGACCATGCCAGAAATCGAACCCGGGTCTCCTGAAAGGCAGTTCAGGAGCATCTACCATCTCAGTATATATTCCACTTAATGTTATCTAGATGAATTTATTATAGCTAATTCAACAAAAATATGTATAAACATTCTAGAAGAAAAATATCACTTAATTCTTATCTTTTATTTTCAGGTAGAACCAAAGATTGGAAAACAATACAAATCTTCCTTTCTAGCTTATACTTACCGACTTACTTACCTAAATGTTACTGACTCATCCAAGAACCTCACCATCGATTTATATACCAATAATACAAAAGTGTTTTTCATTTATTTGATTGTGCGTAGATATATGAGAAATGTTTGTCGTTTCTTCGGAAGGAGTGTCGTCTTGAATGAGAATCATTTTAATTTATAAATTATAACGGATTATTTTCTGATTTCTGAAAACATTCGTGCGGCATTGAAATAGAAATACAACGGAATAGAATAGACAATGCGTAGTCTGCACACAAGTAGTGCACACACTCATATAAAATATATTATTTTAAAAATATCGTAGACTAATTAGAACTGTGGGTGGATATTTTATTGATTTGTTATTATTTTCAGCATCGTTAATTACTTATTTTCTCCGAAACGTTTGTAACCATATGTTTTCTTTATTTCTATAATTAAAAATGCTTGGAGGTATTTATCGTGGCCTTCACTAAATTTTATTCAGTAATTTTAAGATCGACATTTTGTAATTGAATTCCGCAAGCAGCTGAATATTATAATAGGTCTTAATTTGTATGTTTATTACGTGTTGTATTCTGTTTTATTTGTTAACTGGTTTTGGTGGAGGATATAAATTATATTTCTTATATTTGTGTCGTGAAAGAGAATATATTATTTTGTGAAGGAAGAACGAAGGCGCCAAAGAGATAATATTCTTCAAATATTCCGTTAAATATTCTATAAATATTTTATCCTAAATTATGAGGAAAATATTTGTTTTGGATTATTTTATCCAAAATCCTAAATTAAGAGGAGACAATTATTGTGTCCATTGTTGTCCACTTATCACAACAATGCGTGACACTGAGACCACTCGCAAGAAAACTATTAAATAGATAAGTTAACGGGCAAATGTTGAAGTTAATATGCAAACGGGAAAACGTCAGAGTTGCAAACGTCTCGGGGTGCTACTGGCAAATCCTGGAATAAAGTCGACTCGGTTTGGGTTTGATTGTCCAACTTTACCTGAACCCTAACCACATTTTACAACTATCAATTGAAGAGTACCCCGAAGTCACATGACCGAGTCGACTTGATTCCAGTATGCGCTCTTCAGCGTCCCCGACGTCTCCTGCCTTATTTCATCGCGTTGCCTCGCTCCAGTACCACTCCTGACACTTTCGATTTCTTCAACTCGACTTCTATAAACACTACAAGGACGTAACCTCGACGTTCAGAAGTCCGAGGATCGATTCCCGTCGTCATCGAACAGAGTTCATTGTTTTTAAATGATTACAATGGGGTTGTAAGATCGCCCTTGTGGTGCCCCGTTCAAAAGATTTCATCTTTCATCCATAGCCTTAATTGGGGAACAATGATTTTGTATCAAGTTTCGATGTTAATAAAAACAAATTATCGAACATCTTGACAGGTTGTTTTTCATTGATCATCTCAGTCGTTAACTGGGACAGTTCCTTGATTTGGACGAGCTTTAGCGAGGATTCAATTTGACATACTGAAAAAAATTGGTGTTCGTTAATATGTTTTTTTTTTTTCATTATGTTTTTATGTCGGTTCTCTACAGATCAAACGGCTACAGCCATCAACTTCAAACTTTTCTCAATATGGTTCCTCATCTAACTTCGATCTGTATAGTTTTGCATGTGGCATTATCGGGGGGTAACTTTTTTTTCATGAATTCTAGAAACTTGAAAAATACCCATTAGAATAACATGGCGGAAAAAAAAAAAAAAAAAAATATTTTCCAAAAAATGAAATTTTGCGTGAAGTTGAATTACATTTTGATACACATTTATAAAAAATTTCAGCTTGATCGGGTCGACCATTTTGAAGAAAAAACATAAAATGTGCTAAATTGGTACCACTCGAAGCAGTTTTTACCCATTTTCACCCATACTATTACTATTCGCTCGTCTAACAACGCATATATGGCGTTTTCCTAGTATTAGTTCACGACCGCCTCCTTCTCATCACACCAACAGATTCAAGAGTGATATTCATTTAAACAGAATACAACCTTACGCTGGTTATCAAATACAATGAAAATAAAATGATAAAAAATAACCACGATATATAAAAGCCACGTTTAAATTTCATACGGTAATACCCATCCATCTTCTGTTTCCACTTAATTTCCTTGACCACAAAATGACTAGAATCGAGTCAGAGTCAAGTGTTTCTACTTGTGTACCAAGTGTCTAAGTGTCTAAGTGTGTAGCCGATGTCGGCTAGGCGTCACATTATTCACACGTTTTTCAGCTGTTTTATAAGTATATACCTAGTAATCGCAATGCGAAGGAAAATCAATCAAATCGGCGAAGGTCGAATATCAACAGGCTATGTAATCATACTAAGTAAAATATAATACATGTGGTTATCGTGAGACCATAACACGAAATATCTATAAATAATCTAACTGTGTGGAGAACATTATAATTGTAGGAGATGCTTAATAAGGCTGATTAATCTCTCATAAGGAAGCGTGTGATAACTCAGAAATGACAACTTTATAGTCTTTCTTGTTTAATTCCTTATAATTATTTTATTTTTTATTATTATTATTCATTTAGTAAAGGAAAAAGCTATTGAGTTCTCGCAGATTTGCAGAAATATTGAATTGAAACACATTGGTCAAATCAATTGGTCAAAAACAAATATATGGAAATATTCCATATATTTTTCTATTTCAATTGAGAATTGAATATTGACAACATTCAGTTTAATTCAATGTTCCACTCTTTTTTTTATTATTATCATTTTGATACTTTCAACGAATTATATGAATAATAATTTTCTAATAACAGACAATTCTTACTGTTCGATAAAAATATAATAAATAAGGACATAAAAACAAGTTACTTATTTCATGCCCATGTGATGTAGGGCGCCCCAAATTGAGAAAGTGCGGGACCGAAAGCAGTTGGCGCGCGGAGAGCTATGAGCTCGGGCGAAGGACTTGTGCTTTGGGAAAAAGTCAGAGTGAGGCGATCTTGAAATCCGCTTGGCGGGAGTTGAAGCAACAGATGCCGGCTAAATCCCGGGCTTGGGTAAAAACGTGAAATGTGAGAAATTTTCCAAGTCCCTAAACTGGGAAAAGTCCGGCGTTCGACCATTTGGCGCAAACAGATCCTTAATAGGGGGATTCGTCGGACTTATAATTGTTTCACTCGATTAAAATCGAAAAAGTATATATAAGGGGGTAGTGGGTCTCGAGAGCCGATGGCTACGGAGATTCACTGCTTTTCTGGCTTTGGCGGGAGTTGAGCCAACAGATGCCGGTTAACCCCCGAAGTCCGGCACTTGGATTTTGTGTACTTCTAAAATCTGAAGAGTGCGGGGCCGAAAGCAGTTGGTCCTTCGCGGGTGCTATGAGCTCCCGCGAAGGACTTGTGCTTTGGGAAAAAGTTAGAGTGAGGCGATCTTGAGAATCGCTTGGCGGGAGTTGTAGCAACAGATGTCGGCTAAATCCCGAGCTTGGGAAAAATGTGAATTCTCAGAAATTTTACAAGTCCCTAAATTGGAAAAGTGCGGGACTGAGAGCAGTTGGCGGGCGATATTAAAGAGATAGTTAGTGAGGGCGTGTCTTGAATGAAACCTCTACGTCAAAGCAAATACAATATAATCAGAATTTTTTCCTGAAAACTCAGAAGGATATAAAATAGGATGAAAATCATATAATATACTAATTGATCAAGGCTAAATAATCATTATTCATAATTGTCTACATTATCAATATTGATATCCGTTTTGAACATAGTTTATTAATGGATCTCCGCGTCGTTTGTAAGCAATTAAACTATTTATGATTTATTAATTGAACTGATCGATCAAGATATCGATAAATATGGCGATCTAAAACAGTCGAGGACGTAAATTATTGGCATTCTTTATAACCAAGGCTTTATAAAATGCAATTCATGAATAAATTGTATCATATAAATGTAGCTAAACAGTTGGTTTGTTGATACATTATGTATTATATACATACATTCTAAGCTGATGGAGTGTTTTCTACCTCTCAAGATCTTGTCAAGTATATTAAAAATATTTTTTTCATCCAATTTTTAAAACTTTATAATGACATTTTCATTCTGTAACATGCCGATTAATCTTACTATAGAATAATATGATAATTTGTACGAATTCCTGAAGTTATTAACTAGAAAATTACTGAGTAATTGTTATTGACAGGTGTAACACTTTTGTATTACAACTGTTGCATTTTTAGCTCTTATAACTACTGTGTAACGTAATCGACAGTTAACGATTATAAGTATACAGAGTTTTACATAATATTTTTAAATTGGATCTAATAGTAAAGTTAATCACAGATTGGATCAAATGTTGGTGATTGTTTTTCCTTTTCAATACCTGATGAGATGGTACGTTTGCCACTAGAAAGGTTGAGAGCACACATTTAATGTAATTTAATTAGGGGTACTTGGATATTTACATATTACTAGGAAAACGCCATATATGCGTTGTAAGACGAGCGGATAGTAATAGTATTGGTAAAAATGGGTAAAAACTGCTTCGAGTGGTACCAATTTAGTACATTCTATGTTTTTTCTTCAAAATGGCTGACCCGATCAAGCTGAAATTTTTTAGAAATGTGTATCAAAATGTAGTTCAACTTCACGCGAAATTTCATTTTTTTGGAAAATAAAAATATTTTCTTCTTTTTCCCGCCATGTTATTCTAATGGGAATTTTTGAAATTTCTCAAATTCATAAAAAAAAAAATACTCCCCGATAATGCCACAAAACTATACAGATCTAAGTTAGATGAGGAACCATATTGAAAAAAAGTTTGAGGTTGATAGATGTAGCCGTTTGACCTGTGGAGAACCGACAAAAAAAAAAAAAAAAAAAAACGTAAAAACGAACACCAATTTTTTTCAGTATGTCAAATTGAGTTTTCGCTGAAGCTCGTCTAACCACACTGTTTAATAGGGCCTATCACTTGAAAGAACCCATTTCCACAAAAAAATAGAATTGCTCTGAAATATTTTCAAAATACAAATACATAGCGATGAGTGAATTAATTATTTCGGTTTTCCAAAGCAGAGCCCTGACTGACTGAGCCACACTGGCGACAAACAGTTATCTACACGACAAGTAATAGTAACAACAGAATGAGCTTCTGAACGCAAAATGGCCGACGAAATGGATTAACATTTAACAATAAGATATTTTTACCAGTATATTATTGTTATAATCTTCACGCGTTTCTTTTCTAGTACTTTTAATAAGTTCGTCAGGTCACCGCTGGCATCGTACTTGAAACTTTTACTGCCGAATATAATTATATTATTTTTATGTTGAATTTATGTTGTTATCTAATAAAAAAAAATTAGGCCTTTAAAAAAAAATCTCGAATTATTCCGTAAACAATCAACTTACTTAATGTCAGGGACTTACTAAAGTTCATATAAAAATAAAATCAGATAATCATCATATTTGTCACAGTTTATAATTATTACAAATTCATTTTATTGTCATTTAAAAATACTCGATTATATCTGTTATCTGTTAATTAAAGTTCATACCAGAATAGAATCTTATCGTCATATTCGTCACATTTTATAATTACTAGGAAAACGCCATATATGCGTTGTAAGACGAGCGGATAGTAATAGTGTTGGTAAAAATGGGTAAAAACTGCTTCGAGTGGTACCAATTTAGTACATTTTATGTTTTTTCTTCGAAATGGCTGACCCTAACAAGCTGAAATTTTTTAGAAATGTGTACCAAAATGTAATTCAACTACACGCGGAATTTCATTTTTTGGGAAAATAAAAATATTTTCTTTTTTTTTCTCCATGTTATTCTAATGGGAATTTTTGAAATTTCTTAAATTCATAAAAAAAAGTTAATCCCCGATGCCACAAAACTATACAGATCTAAGTTAGATGAGGAACCATATGGCAAAAAGTTTGAGGTTGATAGCTGTAGCCCTTTGACCTGTGGAGAACCGACAAAAAAAAAAAAAAAAAACGAACACCAATTTTTTTCAGTATGTCAAATTGAATCCTCGCTAAAGCTCGTCCAATTACAATTACAACTTTTATCACCATTTAAAAACACTCGATCGCATCTGTTATTGAACGCATAAACAATTTGACAAATGCAGTAGTCAGTATTTGTGCAGGAATGCCAGTGTCCATACGCCACGCATTACACCGAGACAGCGTGTCATGGATTCTTGGTCACGGCTTGCTAGTTCACGGCCTTTCGTAATAGCAATCATTCCTTCTCAGTCTTCGATCGTATCTTTCGTTTTCTACAATGCCGTAATAGCGTTGTACTGTAATGTGTGGGGTATTGGACAAGTGCGGCCGTGCGTGGGTCGGCAACTGTCGTTCTCAGGCCTAGTCGACAGAAGAAATCTTTTACCGGGTTTCAATCCGCTATGTCGATGTTGATATGTAGAGGAGGAATAATGCGAACCATTGGATAGTGAATTAAAGAATAGAGCGTGACTAGGGATCTATTTAAAATTAGGCAAACGCAGAATATGCCGAGATATCTATAATGTAAAATCTAAAACTATACACACCCTGGACCCCTATTCCTGAGATAAATGAGATGTGAGAAAATAAAAATGAGTGAGAAAACGAGTATCTCACATAAAATATGAGATGAAATATGTCATTATTATATGAGATAGTTTTCTCACTGATTTTTCTCACATCTCATTTATATCAGGAATAGGGGTCCAGATCATATGAAATATGTTTATGTTTATGTTTATTTTTTCAAAGATTTGTACATGATACAAATATAGAAAATACTTGAAACTAGAAATGAAAATAAGCGATCAGAAATACATTTGTCCGCCTTTGACAAATCACCTTCGCGGGCGCACGAGCAATCTGCACGCGCCAACTATTTCTCATTGCCGGACTTTACATTTGTCCGCCTTTGTCAAATCACCTTCGCGGGCGCACGAGCAATCTGCACTAGTTTGACTAGTGTGACTTTGAAGTCAGAAATATACTTCATTCGATACCAACGAATGTAAGGAGCCGTGGATCTATCACTGCAACATTTTTCTGCTATTATTTCTATCTATTCGATGAATAAAGAGCGTGTAAAATTTTCTTTGAAACGGCTGGTTCGAATTGCATACAAATTTTTAATTATGATGTGTATCACTTCAATTTGAATTATATTGGCGAGATTTGCGAGAAATATATGTTCCGACCAAATAAATTATACCTCATTTTAATTACTCAAGAATTTAAATTTGAATTAAATTCAATGTCAACGGTGGTTATTAGCATACAGGTGTCAGTAGGTACAGAAAAGTACTAATTATTTTATGAAATGCATTCGACACAAATTACAACTTGGCAAATAATTAAAATGTACATGTGTTCATGATAACGCTAATCGAAATAGTGACAGCTGAATACATTTTAATCCACATATATTAGTTTATTATAGGCGGGTATTATAATAGAATTGATTATTTTTTATTCGTTTTCTCAAGTTGTTTTTATAGTGCAAGGTCATTTATAAGCAAGCCATAATGCAATTCAAGTCGTGGCGTTTCCGTATCTACGATACACGCATCTAAACATTAATATAAACACGAATTAACTGTTACTAAAGTAATAAAAATTCGATAATAATCATGATAAGGAAGTATCTTTTTCATTTTTACTCGAACTAAATGGATATTAAAATTCTAAATTCAAGAAAAACTAATGTTTTTAATTCCATTCAAATGATATAAATATACATTTTAAATATAAAACTAGAACGTTAGGTAAAGTCCGGCCTTTGCGAATCCAGTTGGCGCGTGCAGATTGCTCGTGCGAGCGCGAAGGTGATTTGACAAAGGCGGACAAATGTAAAGTCCGGCAATGAGAAATAGTTGGCGGGTGCAGATTGCTCGTGCGCCCGGGAAGGTGTTTTGACAAAGGCGGACAAATGTGAAGTTCGGTAATGCGAATCCAGTTGGCGCGTGCAGATTGCTCGTGCGCCCGCGAAGATGTTTTGACAAAGGCGGACAAATGTAAAGTCCCCTATACATTTTTTCGTTCGTAGTTACAAAATCACTCAAACGGATTTTCTACATTACGTTCAACTTGATATTTACATTTTTTCTTTATTTTTTTTTCAAAACTTTTCAGTGTCAAGTTAGATGATAACAGTTACAATGGGAATTGCAACCGAAGAAAATTCCAATAGATCAGTGAATATCGTCCCATCATGTCTTGCACTTCAATGTTGCTAGCACCACGCTGAACCATGATATTTGGTTTCATCAACTTGCAGAATAAGGCTGACGGATTTTGTAATTCCGAACTCGTAGGTATTGTTCACTATGTACGAAAATAAATATATCTCTATTTAATGTTTAAATGGTGTCTCTAGTTATGGAGAGTTTTCTTGCTGAATAAAATGAATACGGTTTATGGGCTGTGTAGGTCTATATGTTGGAAAGTTAACAATGAAGGTTTAACAGGATTTTATATCTAGATCGATTAGTTCCTATTGTATAATAAAACTAATCAACCTTTTCCTCAAACCTATTCTTGAGGCACCATTCGAATACTAACATTTTATTTATTTATAATCATTTTCGAAAATTGTACTCCAAACTGTTTGCTCAAACAACTCTCGCTACTTGGCCTCAGTAAAATCTTGCTATCAACAATGCAACAATCACAGCCTTCTTTATTCAGATCATTCTTTTCTAATAAAAAAAGAAAATACGTATTATCTAATAAAGAAGGCTGTGGTGACAAGGCTTCTGTCAAGTGACGTCAACCATTGTTGAAGGAGACAGACAACAATGCCCACCAGTTGGAATTGACGAATCAGAATGTCTGGTAGTTCACCAGTTCACTTTGTAGCTATGGTGACGATTGTTTGTCATTTGTAAAGTTACAGCAGCCTATACATTTTAAAAACTTACGAACAATCAAGTGACAGAAAGCGAGCTCGGTAAAACTGTGTCTCTATTTCAGATCAGTTCTCGTAATGGTGTCATGTAGTAATCGGTTGCTTGGTCGACCACAACCACACACTGCGGTCTTGCTTTCAATATTAAATAATAGCAATAGAGCAGATGAACCATAAAATTACTATTATTACTATAATTACGGTCATAGTTCCCTTGGTCCAACACGAATCATTCCGGTCTTAACGTTTAGTATTGATGTTGATTATTTCTAATTCAAGGGTGAAATAGAAAATCGGGAGTGTATACACAGTAGGTTTTTAGCGGAATTTAGTAACTATTTTTACGTTTTCGTAATAAATTCAGGTAGAAACATGAATTTCTCTAATGATATTAAAATTTGAAAATTCCAAATTGAGACTAAAATCATTCTATTATAACTGGATATGTATGCATGATGATTCGTGAATATATATATATATATATATATATATATATATATATATATATATATATATATATATATATATATATATATATATATATATATTTATATATATTTATATATTAGGCTATATACACTGGCGTCGGAAGTAAAAACGCTGTTTCTAGTCGATCTCAGTGGCTTAGATCGGTTTCATGGATCCATCCAGCTTATAGATAACTCTACCTTCAAACACGGATACCGTAACATGACCAACACTAACATTATGTCACTGGGTCCATATCCAGCTTCTTCCCATTGTTGTTTCATCTCCCTCGCTTGGTGTGTTAGCGTCTTCCATCTCGGCTGCCGACTACGCCCGCGCTTCGGGCACTTTCTGGCCAATAATAATACAAAAGATGACCAAACGCGAGTCCAGTGGAACGGAATACGGCGCCGAGAAAATAAAACGCTTTTTTTACGATCCAGAAGACCTTGTAGTTGAAATTGAATTGCGTTTTGGTCCAACGAAGATTAACTATTTTCACGGTTTAGGTAATAATTATCGAAAAACAATAAAAGCCCACAGGTGGGATACATCTTCTTTAGTAGTGTCCTTGATTGTTTTTTGTTCTTCTTCTTTAAGTTTCGCTTTTTGAAATGATGAAATATCTGAATCATTTGAATATAGTCACGTTTTTATCAGTATAATAAATGTAACCTTCAAGAATAGTATGCCTTTGTGTCAATATATTATATACTGGTGAACAGACTTGATAGATTATACATGGCAGCTATCAAGTTCTAGTTGACAGATTATAGGGGATCACAATGTGGGTTCCAATGTCCAAGCAAGCTAGAAGTTGAGAAGGAACCCCACCAGCATCTAGATTATGTGGGGACCTGTATAAGCTCACAATGTACTGTATTGACATGTAGTAATGCTTGGTCGTTTGTTTCATTTGATTGAATTGGAGAACGATTTGGTAGATGGAAAGATTAGGCGAGTGATAAGTTGATGATCTAGTTTTGGTCTCAATATGAAAGAGCTTACAAATTGTTGGATTTTCAACATTTTTCGAGCTTAAAATTGAAGAAACTCGGGCCTACTGTGTATTAATAAACCTTATAATGTGTATACTTACAATTTTTTTTTCATTTTCATTGTTGTGCATTTTCTAATCACAAACGACTTCCATACAAATATGAAATAATTTCAGTTAGAATTATTGTTTGTTTAATTAACACTTTCGATTATAAATTATCATCAAATTCATCCTAAAGATCATTATTTCCTGAGCTGCAATTTACACAAGTCCATACAAATTGCAATAGACAATAATTTAATTGATCTGTACATTATAATACAAGATTGTAATAAAACTATTGTTAATATAGTACAAATATAAAAAATTATTATTATTTCATTTAGATTTTTTGGGGTCAGTAATTAAGACTTTTAAATTTGGATTATTTTCAAATTTATTTTAAAAGTCAAATCTTCTACGTTACAATCTCCACAAATCCATACAAATCATAAACGAGAATCAATTGGTCTGTACCTTATACAACAAGATTGTGATTCCACTAGTAATGGCGTATCGAACTGAGCTAGGCTTCTGGCAGACCTTTGAAAGTCGTGCGATGATAATTGGATGCTGTATTTGCATGACGATGGTATCTCGCTCGACTACTTGATGGACATACAAGTTCAGGGTTCAAGGTTCAGGTCCTTTGGCTAGGTACGGGTCCTTGAAAAACCTATATACAATGAAATTAAAATCGTATAATGACCAATTTCGGTTCAGAGTTTACAATTAAATTACTGATTGGTTGATGTTCCAGGTATATTTATTCCATCGTATAAACCTATACTTGGCGATGACTTCAACGAAATTCATGCTAAAACATATTATTACACAACTGAGAGAACACGATATATACACTCGTTTATGGATGAACATGAGCGAATAATGCGGATTTTAATTTGTAACTGAAAATACTGGAAACACTGGAATTAGGGCCAAAAACTGGAAACACTGGAATTAGGGCCAAAAATGTATTAGTCGAGAGAGTAAAAATCGAATAGGTACGAAAGATGTAATGCTAATTCAATTGATGAAATATGTTGAACTTCCACATTGTATCGTGTATGTGTTTTGTATTCAATACTGGATATCTCCCTAATCTTACAAATATGGAATAGTTAAAAAATACCCTTCCCAAGCGAACGTTTCACCTCAAAAGATCACAAATACTCAATAAATACAACCCATATATCCACGATTAAGACAATCGTCCACCAGCATAATAAAAATAAGAAATGCCTTTATATTTTTATATTTTAATAACTGCGGTATTTTGAGGGATGAAGATTTGTCAGGACGAGATTTAGGATTAGTAACACAATACATCTTTCAAAAGTGTTTAATGATTAAAATACAATTAGCAATGTTTATAGCAATATTTCAGTTGGTAGACAAGCTTCATCTCTCGTGGCAACAAGTGTACATGTAATCAGACATCGACTGGTGTGAAATCCTGGCGAGGAAAAACATGACTTGACCCGCGCTCTAGATTCCGTTTATTCAACCAACACCTTCAACAATTTAAAACTTTTTTTCTAATAACATCGAAACTTGATACAAAATCATTGTTTCCCTATTAAGGCTAAGGATGAGAGTAGGATCGTTTGGACGGGGCACCACAAGGGTGATCTTACTACCCCATTTTATTATTATTTTGAATTAAAGCCATGAACTTTGACACCAGGTCTACGCTGTCTGTGACCACACATCTTCGCCGCAGATAAAAGTCTTCAGTTGTCGAAAGTCCGGAACACAATATAAACTGTTTTTGCGATATATCCGGACACTACCAACATTGGTATCAGGAATAATCCAACCACACGAATGTTGATATCTTTCACTTTGAAACAAGTTGAACACTTTTTCACTTAAAACTATATCGATTATTCATATAATAACTTCAGTTTATGGAATTTTATTTTGAGGGATGAAGATTTATCAGGACGATATTTAGGATTAGAAACACAATACATCTTTCAAAAGTGTTTAATGATTAAAACTACAATTAGCAATGTTTATACAAATATAACATTTATAACATTTTCTCAAGTAATTTATCATTTTAAAACTTGTTTTATTTACTCCGAAGTAGACAACTTGGATAAACGACATCATGAATTAATATCACACCTGATTTGACCTTTCGCTTTGTAATTACCATATGCTATAAGGTCATCCCTGACCTGACTTAACCCAAGCTGGTATCACAGCTATTGTTTACAAGCTAGAACTATAACAACTGACAGGCATGTCAAATAACTGCCATGGTCATCACTACAAATCTATTTATAACTCTTCCTAAAACTAGTCTTAACGTCATTAGGAATGGATCTTTGGGGGCCAAACTTTGAAATAAACAACAATGTTGCTATTCTTCAATGAAACTAAAGTTTTTTATTCGAATATCTTTTCTGCTACTTAGAGAAAGCCCTTGGACCGGACTATTTTTCACGTTTTTTAAATTTATTATTCTGACATTTTCTTTATCTCACGATGATTTATTATTGTACTCCCGATAAAAGTTATTGTTATACATTATATATACATTATTTATACATTATGTATGCTTTACATTATCACGTTCGTAATTACAGTATTATGCATCATTATGTGAAAGAGAGAGAGAGCTATATAGAGAGACAGAGAGAGAGATAGAAAGAGCGACCATCTTTAATAATTATTGACTTTAATGATTTTATGTCATGAGATAGACTTCCTAGTATTTCACAAATGAGTTTTCTGTCAGAATAATTATTATGATTGATTATAAAACTCATTGGGTGTACAGAATTTTTTAATTATTTGTTCATTTGGATTCAATCTTGAATACAAATTTGTTCTATATAAACGGAATATTTCACAACTTGATACTATTTTGATCATTTCTAAAATTCATACATCTTTTACATTATTCATCATTATTCATTGATGAATCTTTCAAACTTGTTAATTAAACGATCCACAACTGTCAACTTTTTTTTTTCAAAAATTAATTTGTTTTATTCCCGAAAAAAAATTATTTGAAAGTCTTCGCTCTTCTCATCCTAACATTTCACTAGGAAATGAATATGTATTTAATCATTTAAAAAAAAAAAAATCAAAAAAAACGGCACCTCCACCAATATGAAAACGATTACTACTTGATATGCTATTCAACCAACGTTATATGACTTGTGTCAAGAAGTACAAATACAATTCTAAAAATCTTTAAATGGTGATAACTATCACAGTCAAGAGTCCATATGAATCGATTTAGCGGAAATCAGGTTCTTGATCATAATTAAACTACACAATAATGCAAACTATTCGCCTACCATAGAAAAATAATAAATCCCAACTCAATAATCTCCATACAGCTAAGCTAACGACTATTCCATTCTTCTCCTCTCCATCAACTCTCTTCTTCATACGAACAACCACTTACTCTTATACTTTACGATCCCATATCTCTACCCCCATCTCTAAACAGCATCCCGCAGAGCTCCTGACAACCACCCCAAATATGTCTCGATCGCATTTCCATTCGCCTCACCACAATTCTTTTCTCATCTTATTCAAACCACGCAGCAGTTTCCTCAACACGACAATAACTACAAGGTTGTCAAGATCCGAATGAACTCGTCAGTGCGGGAGTCAAGGGCGCTCTGGTCGGCCGTCTGTTGCCGATAAAACAACTGAACGTCGACCACTGATGGGCGTGGTCATTATTAGATCGACTCAAGGCCTCGTGGGTATCACGTGAGAGGCCGGACAATTTGATGGTCATTTAGGGACAATAAGAGATTGCCGACTACAATATAGTTGAAATGAAATTACACCTATGGAATTTTTGCAATGTCATTTATTTTGTATATAAACGAATGTAAGATGTGGGTAAACAAAAGTTTTAGTTTGGAGTTTGGGAAAAGACGTTGGAGGATTGTGAAGATTTTAAACATCCCGTTGTCTTTATTCCGTAGTTCATTGTTCATCTATTTTTTGTATTTATATTGGTTTTAGTGACGCACTTTAATGATAATTGAGATTGATTATGTCAATTAGGTCAATAACTAATGACGATTTGGGAAGATTAGGGTTTAGATGGATTGGGAAGATGTATTGGATTAGGAATAGGAATTGGGAAGATGTATTATATTCATTAATGATACATCACGTCGTTGCGGTACGGATAAATGATCGTAATCATTGCAAATAATAATCATCTTCAATAATTTAATATTCAGTTAAAATGTTGCGAGTCACTGAAAGAGGTTCTGATATCTCAATTAAACAGAGAACAACATTTAAATTAATATCAACAAATTTGTCTAACGACGTCTGTAAATAAGATTGTTATTTGTAAGTAACTTACGAATAACGACAAATAAAGTAATTAAACAAGTTCAGACTTTCGTATACGGTACTTCTTCTCTTTGAAACATTAATTCACTTTTTATTAACGCTGATGTTCCCACGATGAAAAAGCATTAAAATTCTACTTTTTTGGCTACATAAATTTACATGAGTGAATGATTTTCTTTTCTTTTTCTTTTTTCTCTTCTCCATTAGTTTTGTCAATATTGGGTGTTCCAATGGGAAGTTGAATCTGCCACCAAAATTATGCACTATTCGGAAAAAAAAGTTTTTTCCAGGTTCAATTTTAAACCTCCCATTGTTTATATTAACTCTACTAAACTGACGAGGGTAAAGTAGTAAAACTTCATCCATCACCCGCTCATTCATATCCCCAAATGAGATGACTGATGAAGGTCTCATTAACTATTAATTAACTATTAACTAACTGGGTCAAGTTACGTGTAATTAATCTACACATCTCAGCAACGTCGATCATTGTTAATCTCCTCGAAATAACCCACTCTCGTGGTGTTGTGGTCGCGAGACCCAACATTAATTAACTGTTTATAACGACATCAATCAATTGTAATGATCATATAACTATTACAGAAGACAGACGAGACAGTAGTTCGAATCCCGGTACACAGGCACTCAAGACAAATCACTTTCCTCAATATATATATATATATATATCAGTCCGCGAGAACATCCGTTACAACATATATATATATATATATATATATATATATATATATATATATATATATATATAAATGTAATCATAAGCATGAACAAATTACTGGTAACATAAACCTGTACCGTATAATTGTATCCATAAAAGATGAAGGCTACCAACATAAACACAAAAATCACCGTTATATTTAGTTACAGTTAAATTATCGATATTCTAACTGTGATAGTTTGAGATGATTTTTCATTTTGAGAATTAAGATATGAAAACCAACTACGTCTTTCAATTAAGCTTTATCCTTAGAGTAACGATATTATGTAAAATTACCATTTTTTTTTACTTCCATTCTGTTGGTAGACGACTTCCTTCTTTCGTCAACTCAAGTATACCGGTATTTTATCCTAGCGGAGGCATTATAAATCGTTAATAATTCCAAACGACTTTTTATTTGTCAAGTTTTTTCCCAACCGCGACTGCAAGTAACTAGATCAGACGCTAATTGGGAGGAATGATGGCAAACAAGGTAGACAAGGTGAAGACCTTGAAGACCGACCTTGGTTTTGAAAACGGTAAACTTGAAACTGTTGGATAGAACCGCGCCTTGGTGTCGAGACCACACCCAATGATCGCTAATTAACCATGCTGTTCACGTATATGCTACTCGTACGGTCTCACGAATTCAAATGTATCGAGTTGAACATTTATAGACGTATGGGCTTGAGCCTTGATTGGCGTAGGGTGCCCAGGCAGGTTATTCTATAACTCTTAAAACGTAACGAAATCAGGCCATCTTCGATTTGTCCCAACTATTTCGTATACTTCAACACGATGTATCATATGGGCTCTGACACTTTCGTCACGCATCCGTTTCGTTTACTGTTATAGAATAAGGGCCCTGCAGACGTCAAGGTTTTCCCGGAATTATCCTAGTTTCTAAGTTTCTGTTCCGGCGTCCCGGGAAATTATTAAACTCTATTTAAGCTAGTTCCAGTTACTGTAAGAAATATTATATAAAACTGGATATTGATCGAACATTAAAATTGTCCTTCTATTTCTCTTTTATTTAACTTGACTCACTTGATTCACTTTAATTTTTGAATTTTGAAAACTGCTATTGTCACTACGCAAGTTATTTCACAGAATTTCGTGAAGTTGTTGCAATGTTTGTTGATCCATGGGGCATCTCAGGCTTTCCTTGCTTTTCTATCCCATCCAATATGTTATATAAAGTATAGTAAGTAAAGCGTATAAAGTTGTCTACAATTGCTATATACAGAAAAAAAATGATGATTTTATATGACAAAAAAGAAACACTGAAAACATAACGAAAAGAATACAAAAGGTTGTTCCCCCCATCGCCCCACTCCTCACATAATTTGACTTGAAATGATTTTGACTACGAACTTTTTAGCATTGTCCCGGATTTTCCTCTCTTAAAAATGGCCACCTTAAATTAAAAGCTATATGCAGACCTTGATTTTGGAACTACCATTTCTACCACAGCCTTTCTGTTTTATTCGTTGCATGTTTTAATCGTTCGACCATCTAAGTGGTTTAACCTGTTGCTATTCTTGATAGCTTTATTTTAAAAAATATATTTTTTTTTTCATTATATATTTTTCTAAGTTCCCAATCCGATTCATGTGAAAAACTTAGGAATAATGTGTACCATTCTTCTGCTTAAATTCTGTAAAAATTGGAATATATTCGAAGAAAATATTCTTTCCAAATTTTCTCTCTCGGGTTATTCTCATGGTGGTTTAGAACATTATGAAATGGAAAACTACATAGTATCAAGTTGGATGATTAGGCCTATAAGCCCAGTTTAAAAAAAAAAAAAAAATTTGACCTGTGGAGCGCGAACACGAAAAGTTTTTTCAAGTGCGATAAAATTGAGTCATAATTCGCTTCGCTCATCCAATAGACTATATTTTCTTTCAATCATAATAATAATAATAATACATAATGCTTTATTTATAAGTGGGAACAATTAACGTGATAATATGTGATGAAAGTAGATGCTATAAAAGGGCGATATACAGTTATATATACTCGTATTCACCAAAGGTTAAGGCATCTAACAAAACGACAAACAAAAGTATCTCGTCATATTAGTATTGGACTAGCATTTTTCGTCTGGGGTATTATGATTTCTCACGGCCAGGTTTACGATAAGTATTTTTGCATCTTTCTACCAAAGCATTTACCGAAGTTTTTAGAATTTTCCAATTGGTCGAGGACCTTCATCTTCGGTAGATACAAGATAGCACAAATTTGGAAGTAAAAATTACAAAGTAGGCTCTAACTAGGGAAATCTGCATTGTATTCTGACTAATGAGCGGGGTATTTATATGTAATGCAATCAAAACTCACAAACCCTTGGGCCTCGACACGAAACCAAGTTTATCCGTTGCCTTCGTTGTTTTAATCAAATGTACTTCATGATCCCAACAGCTGATCCCATTTTTATAACAAAAACCAAATTAAGGTAAAAATGTAAATTTCTTATCTTTGGCCTATTCATATAAAGTTTTTAAAGATTTTGTAAATTTTTTTTACTCTCAAAAGTGATCCAACAGGTTTTGCCCAAACACTATAAAGTATCAAGTTGGATAACGATACATGTGCATGTCAAAAGATTCATCACAATTTGACTTTTTGTTGACCCATGGACCAAGAACAAAAATAAAATTGTTTTTTCAAGTTCGGTAGAATTAAGTCTTATATTTTGTATTTGTTTGCTTCACTACCGTTGCGCTCAGTTATGCGGTGGAAGCTGCGTCGTCACGGCTCCCTTGTCCTCGCAACGAGAACATTCCATTCTCGCAGTTCTCACGAGTATAGCTGTTTGCTAGCTCACATGAGTAACTTGAGAAAATGACATCACTTTTGTGGAAATAATTGAACTAATTGAATACCAATATTTTGGAAGAATTAATTTTAAAAAGTTGTCTAAAAATATATCAATTATTATTGAAAATGTAAATCTATAGTTACCATAATTGCATAATTTATTTCTATATAACTTATCTATGCACAGTACTTTTCTAGCATGAGCTCCAATGTTTACAAATGTAAAAATGTACTGTATTAGAGATGTATACAACTATTGAGTTCATTAAGGTACATACCGGTACTCATCTAGTGAAAAATACCAGGACGTAGTTAAATTACATCTTCTCGTCAAAGTCAATTTGTTTCAAATGTTTCTTTTCATTTCTGTTAATAGTTTTTACTGATTCCATCTTCCTTATTACTACTACAGTACTATAACGCAGATCAACAAAATAATGTCGATATATCATGTTATGTTATATTTATGGATGTGGAATGTGCAACGAACGTATATACAATAGGCATAATCTGGTATAATTCTTTATAAATCAAAAAATTTATTTTTCCCAATACAAGACCAACATTTGACATGTCTAAGTAGAAGCATATTTCAAGTAATCACACTTCTATTTTCTTCTTCATCTTCTTATTATTTGCCTTCCGTATTTTATCCATCATCCTCTTCTTTTCTCTGTTGGACTTTTCCATCGTATTCTTCTGGACCTTGGCCACAACTCCATCGCTTTCTCCGACTCTCGCCAATTTCCTCTTCACACCACCGTTTTTACCATTCGCCACACTTTCCATCCTTAACTTGGCTTTGATTTTCGGGCAGTCGCCTCTCTTGTGGCCAGACTCGTTACAGTGATAGCACAGGTTGGACGGCTGGAATTCGCCACATTTGTGGGCCGTTTGGCTGCAGCGGTTACATTCATCGCAATGCGACCAACTTGGTTTTACGCAACGCTTGCATAAGTTACAATGCGTGTACGTACGGCCATCTTTAGACGGGCAGCACTTACATTTCTTGCAATGTAGGTTTTCAGCATTGCTCCAACGCTTACAAGGTTTGCAGTAGCGATAGCCTTCGTCCAATGGCAACGGTACCTTACTGGCGGGGACGTTTGTGAATATGCGGACTGGAGAGCCGAACTTACTCCCCTTCGCACCTGCAATCAAATCATATTACGTCTCAAAGTGGTTACAATTTTAAAATTTCAAATACAGTTCACAAAAATCAGTCCAGTGCTGAATCAAGAGGGGTATGGAATGTGAAAGACACTTGGGCCCTATGAAAATTTATTTAAAAATATATATGTAGGCCTATATTTAAATAAAATGAAGTTAGAAATTAATATAGTTATACAAATATGTACAAATATAGTAGGTCTAGGCCTACATTTAAAAGTAAAAGTAAAATGAGAATATTAGATGCAAACCAATGTTTGTACAATCAACTTACCTTGTTTAAATAATGGATGATTGACATAATCAACTTTGTAATCCAACATGTTGAAACCGTATAAACTTGGCGCTATCTGCGGTTCCATGAAGTACGGAGATATCCACATAACTAGAAAGTCAAATTCATAATCATTAGATGAGCGTAGCAAAGATTTTCATTCCATATACCCAAAAATGTTGGGCTTTTTTTTCTGGAATTTTGTACGGGGAATAGGTCAGGAAAAAAGATCAATCGACTCGAAACTTTTTCCAACGAGTGTTGGATTTGAGTATATACGCCTGACAATTATGCGATGTGAGATGAATAGTTATGACTTATACCGTCATGAAGATATTGAAAATATCTGTGTTTCCTCGTTTTTAGAATTTCACCTCATGCCGTTCAAACACTATCAGCAAAACAGTGATATTCCGCTGAATCGACTCCCGTGGACTCTCAAGATTTAATAACAGTAAGAATCTAGGCCCATTGCTTTTTGTTACTGGATGCACAGTAAGTCTGCAGTTTAGGACTATATAAAAGAAACTCAAATTATAACTAGGCAAACGCGGAATGTGTGTTGTAAGATGAGCGAAACTCTACACACCTTGATCATATAAAATGAACTTTATTAGATGCCAGTGGATCCAGGAAGCCGTGAATTTAACAATGCAATATTTTTTCACTAATATTTCTAACTTTTCCATAAATAAAAAACATGTATTAAATTATTTCTTCGAAACGACTGGTCCGAATTACACGTCAATTTTTATTAATTCTGTGTTCACATTTGAGGAAAATTTGAATTATATTGGAGAGATTTTATTTTTCAATTTTTTCTGCCCAGACTTATCTTATGGGGTTTTTAGAAACTTTGAAATGATGTTTCTCAAAAATGGTTCAACCAATTTGACCCCAAAACTATACAGTTTCAAGTTGGATGAGTTTGCGCATGAAAAAAAAGTTTCATGTCGATCGGTCAAACCCTGCGACCTGTGCAGTGCTTACAAACAAACAAAACAAAAAAAAAACACACAGACAAAGCTCCGTAAGAGTTGCATGGAAACTCTTCGCTAACGCTCATCGAATAAGTAGGGCCTAGGTCTAAACTAATTTTAAAAAAAATACAGTTAAGAGGTTTTACAGCATACCCTTGATATTGCTTCTTTTACGATTGTTTAATGACTTGTGTTGTTCCATTATTTGTCGAATTGTGTTGGCTATTGGCTCGATTTTTCCGCCAAATGGAGGGTCAATTACTATAGCAACATTGTTACCCGAATCTTGTTGAAGAAAGTCGCTCACTACTTGTGCACTAACATTTCCATCGAAGTAGTGATTGTTAAAAAAATTGAACCAGCAAAACTGCAGAGGTCCATGAAAGTTCCGCTAGAAATATAAAACGAAAAAATTAAACTAATAACCAAGGCACCATTTATATAGATTCAGTTCTGCATAGCCCTAGATGAAATGAAAGCACAGTGAAAACTTACATAGCGAACATCTATATCAAGAAGAACACTGTCCATTCTTGTAGAAGTTTCATTTGATAGAATATATTCATGTATCCTTGGTGCTCCAATACACAGTACATGTTTAATCCCAAGGTTTTGAAGAGAGCTCACAATGGTTCTTGTACTCTGCTTGGAAAATAAATATTGGGCTTCCTTCTTTGCATTCTCCAGTGGTTTCAAAACCTCCGATGGATGAGTCAATTGATAGTCGGTGAGATTAGATGTAATGTCATGTCCAGAATGCTTTGACAGATCTTGAACCAAATCAGCACAACTGTGACAATATATTCGATTGATAGAGGACTGACATATCTTCATCAACTTGACATAAAGTTTTGAGTGTTCAACTTTGGGCAAGAATTTTTGTTTTTCTAGTTCCCACACCTTCTTTTTCGTGTCGGACAGTTTCTCATCAGCCCAAAGGAAAAAACGGCAATCTTTTCTATCACGGCATGTGGAGCACGCAAAGAATAAACGGTCTTCTCCATCAACAATACGTTTGAACAGCAAAGTTGGACCTACGCACAGATAAATTCCAACATGTATAACATTTGCACAGAATATGATATGGAATTGACGCATCTAGACCAGGTCACAATGTGAGTAAATATGCCCAAAATGTGCAATGATATCAATTGGTAACTTTATCCTAGAGTCTACTTGGTGTAAGATCAAAGTTGACTATATAACCAAATGTTACATAAAAAGGAGGGTCGGGAGACACTTCACTCCATGCATTTGTGCACGTGCTCAGCCGTGCTTTGAGCATCTTTGTCATTTCGGTGTTTGATCAACAAAGTAATTTGTATGTTCTTTTTATTTTCTATAAACCAAGAAACCGAAGTTATCTCAAACTGCTTATTGTATATCGGACGAATACAAACGCATAGGCCCTAACCGTGGAATGAAGTGGCTCCTGAACTGCTAGTTTAGGCCTACAAAATTCTAAGACCTCGGGCATACTTAATGCCTCGGGCTACATACTAGACTACATCTAGACTACATACTTAATGATATAGGCCTATACTTAATGGCCATACAGTGGACATATGGTCCAGCCTAGGCCTATAACAGGACCAATGATGCTAGACATAGGCTCTACACTAGGGCATTATTATAAAGTCAATGACTAGGGCCGGCTAATACAACCATTGAGTTCATAGTGTTATAAACACTGCAAACTCAATGGTGCAACCCTGTCAAACTGAAAACCACATAGCACTAGACCTATCTTGGGTGATTGAATCTATCTTAGGTGTACGTATATTTTACCATGAGGGCATTCTGGAGCTTTACGCGAATCTCCTATCAACACGTCTACCCTAGCAAGCTTATCCATGTTATGTTTTAACCCAAACTTGTATTGGCAGTTTTCCTATAAAATGTAACTAGACTCTGTGAGACACATGCTCTTCAAAAGTAGGGTTATGTAAGAGCAATCGAGTCGAACTCGAATCGCATGATTACAAAATTCCAAAGTGCTTCTCGTTGACAGCGCAGATTTTTGTACTCTCCTATCTTCGGCCAATCTGTGACGAAGCTTCTTGGAAATCAAAACAAATGGACGTCAGTCAGTAAAAGTGGATGGATCGTGTAATAGTAAAACACATTTAAATATTGCAATGTAGGCCTACTTGCAAATGTAATATTCTAATTAATACTTATGAAGCTAGAAATACAGTTATTGATATTATCATGTCAGATTCAGAAGAGGAAACATCAGATAAACAAGTTAAAATCATTTTAATTGGTGAGGCTGGAACTGGAAAGGTAATCTGTCAATATTGACTTCCACTTAACGAGTATCACATTCTGTGCTAGGGTTTCTACTAAAATGTATTGGGTTTAGCTATCGTAACCCATTCATGACGGATGTGAGTAACGTATATATGTATATTTATTTTTATTATGTTCCTCAATGCTATAATATATATTATAATTTTGATTATTTTGACCATGCAAAATTACCTCCTTGTCGAGGAGCCTCGAAATCTAACATAGGCCCTACCACAATTATGTTCAAAAATTGCTCTTAAGAACAATATTTGTATTTTCATTTATTTTTATTTTTCATTAGGAAGTGTAAGCAACAACTCAATGTCATATACTAGAGCCCTTGAATTTGTCTTTTTAAAATTGACTTACGTAATCAATGATAAAGCATTAGGCCTACTTTAAAAAATTGGGCTCAAATTTGTGTGATAATTTTGTGCTTATCATCATACAAAACCAATCAAATTCAATTTTCAAAATATCTATAACATTATAATAACTATGTAGTGATCGTACCAGGTAATTGCGTGTTCTTTATATATTTTTTTAAATACGCGGTAGGATTGCTAAGCTAATCAGCGAGGAAGTGGCTGACTATAGGTGTAGGTAATGGAATGGCAAATCTAGTCTTGATGAATATTATATTTCATGTGTGATTTCAGACTTGTCTAGTGTCACGTTATTGCCACAATGAATTTTCTCGTCAATATTTTCCTACTGAAGGCATTGACTTTATGAAACGTACAGTCATCTCTGGAACTCGGAATGTCACACTTGAAATATGGGATATTAGCGGTCAAGCACTATCTGGAAACATGCTTGATAAATATGTATTTGGAGCAAATGTAAGTTATATATATTAGTGCATTATGAACAGATATAGCTTGGCTTCTTCTCTGCAGGAGTTTTGTGATTCACCAAAATTATAGTATATTACTGGTATATTTTATTTATTTCACCTTTATTGAGCCCTGGCTTATCAGAATGTTTAGAGGATATAATCAATGTAGAAATAGGCCTACATATGGTAATTCTTATTAAAATATAAATAAATACCGGTAAGTTATTTATAGTTTAACAAGTAATTTAAACAGAATATAGAATAGGGCCTATAACATTGAATAAGAGTGATTAATGAAATTAAATAACATGAAAATGACTAATAGTAGCTAATTAGAAAATAATACTATAAGAAAAAGTAGTAAAATAATACATATAGGCCCCTATAACAAATGTAAATAAAAATATTTATGGTTCAGTAAAATATGAAAAAGATTGAAATTTAAAATTGCCAATTATATTATGAGTCAACCTGGCCGTAGCAATGACTACAGTTGGATTAGATAAAAAAAAATATATCAAACTAATGTTTATCAATCATATTTTTAGGTGATATTATTAGTCTACGATGTGACAAATGCCACAACTTTTGATTGTCTGGAAGATTGGCTAGAAGCTGTTCGCAGAATAACTATGAATCAAGATAGAACTCCGACAATAACAGTTGTAGGAAATAAATGTAAGCATAACGAGCACTTACCCCAACGATTTTTGTAATCTAATAATTTATTATTATAGTTTGAATGATTGCTTATGGCTTATAAGCCATAAGCAAACATTCAAACTTTCAACATTCAAACAGTAGTACAAATCGGCTACTATATTCATTAGTATTTATTACTGAGTTCAGTATGGTAGGGTTCTCCAAATTTGTTCTCTTGTCGAGTTGTCGTCCATAACGATTTCGGATTGAAATTCTCCTTTGACCCGTTACTATCCAAAATGCAAACCGGAATAAGGTAACTTTTTCAACCCGAAAGCATTCCGTCATTGTTGGTTCAAACTCAATGGACACAGTCGAACGACTTCTGGTCCGGCCTTTTGGTTATTCCAGAAGGTAAAATCACTGCACTGCATCCAAGTGCTAATTTTGGCAAAACTTTTGATTAATTGGATTCAGAAAGAGCAGTGGGTGTAAAAAATACAGCAATAAAAAATACCTGTTCACGAAATAATCGTGGTTGAAACCGGTATCATATTTTCGGTTCAAAATCGTGACGATGACAAGGAGAAAAGCAGAATGGCAACCTTGGCTAAAAATAACAAAATACTTATTCCATCTATTGTAGTAAAATCTTTGTATAGGCCCAAATATTTCTGACATTGACCAGAAAGCTATGTGTGCAAGTAACATATTTTGCATACGTATATTTGCACGTTATATTTGTGTAGCAGTAGTATATTTTGGTCATTAGTACAAGTTTTCGGGGCAAGGTTCACGATAAAGAACACAACAGTAGCCTATCTTTCAATATTGTTAAATCCCTGAGTTAAGCAGCAAGATAACGTAATTTGTAATTACCAAAGTACAGTATTTATAATTATTCTGTTGGTGGACAATCTTCTTCTTTCCTGAATACAACTACACCCTGTTGTATACCCAAAAGATATATAAAATAATAATTCTAGGGCCGCTCCTTCGGCTAAGTCAACTATCGCTAGCGGTAGAAACTGAAGTCACGTCGAGCGTGGGTTCGAGTCCCGCATTAGGCATGGGTTTTTGTAATCGGCCTTTCACCCATCATCACTTCATCGTTTCATTATCACCCGCTCATTCGTACTCCCGTATAACCTAGCTGTTGGTAGGGTCGTTAAGCAGCATTAAAAAAAATATATAATAATAATAAATATTCTAGACTGTATTTGGTTCCCGCAGGTGATATGGAACATCAGCGTACGGTGCGCGTAGAGAGACATCAAAGATTTGCGCAGGAAAACGGACTATCGCACCACGTAGTATCGGCTCGCACGGGTGAAGCCGTCACGTTGAGTTTCCAAAAGATCGTTGCCGAGGCGTTGGGAATCAAACTGACTCGAGCCGAGCTGGAAGATCAGCAAACGGTGATGAAAGCTGAATTAGTTCTGACGACCGCGGAAGCTCCGACGAGTCGGATGAGCGTGTCCACCGTACCCGTCCCTTCGAAGCCAACCGTGCTGTGCGTCGTCCAGTGACGCGTGAGAGTGACGCGCGAGCTTGGATGTAGTGAGTCTGTTCGTGTTCTACATGAGCAAAGGAGACTCAATTTTACCGTGCTTGAAATAAAAATCGCGCTCCGCAGGATCAACGTAAGTAAAAATTCAGTTGAAACTTTGCATAAAATCATCTACGTAATTCGATTCTGTGGAGTTTTGAGGCGCAATCACTTCTGAGAAAACCCATTTCGAAGTTTTTACAAACTCCATATCTATAACCCAGAGAAGTTGTAAAAATAATTTTCCTTTGAAGAAATTCAAATTTCTACGGAATGTCAATATAATGATGATACACATTGTTCCGAAGTTTCACGTAAATTGGATCAGCCATTTCGATGAAAAAAAAATGATGAAATAATTTTTTACATGAATCATATCTTGACTATTAAGAAATCAAGCAACAAGTAGGCCCTATAACCAATTAAATAGTAGAACAATTGAAATGAGTGATGAATAAAAGAGGAAGGCAGTGACATGATTGAACAAAGTAAACAATGATTATCGATCAAGATTTTATTCCTAATTAAACATGTAATAGTATTATAAAGTATAAACAGAGTTGTGAAATACTATACCGTAAACGAAACGCCGCATCGTGAAATATAATCACCCGAGGCGCGTGTGCTGGCATGTACAATAATACCAGACGCACTCGGAAGTAATTATAAGGTGCGGATACACATACTAAAACTATTCTATGCATGTAAAAACAAAATATGTAACAACCAAACACGATCCTACACTGCGTTTCCATGACGACAAAATCACTTTTCCACCGCGACTTTCTAGTTAGTACACGTTGATTGACTTGCTGTCAACGCACAAATACTTCAGCGGTATAGTTCGCCGATGGAACGTTCAAGTCAAGTCGATAGCTCCCCTAACGTACAAAGCGAACATATCGTTTTCATCGAGAAGAAACCAAACTACGGTACTTCCGTTGCTTTCGATTTACGAAGGCACAAAATGTCGAGTTGAGAAATTCACAGTGCGAAAGCGATTTCATGGTCTCGGAAACACGCTATAAAACGTAAAACACGTTATGATAACATGACTTACTATGTAGACAAAAACCAAGACATTACCACGCATTGTTCACTATCGTGGTAAAAAAAATGTAGCGAGTATTAACTACTATCGCTAAGAAGCTTATTGATATTGAACATAGAAACAACTTCAATCTACCAATGAGTATATCAAATCTTTGGACTAGTCATGTACTGAACACCCTCAATAAAGTTAACACTACCCATGTGCAAATACTAAAATTAAAACAACTGTGGTTACTGGTTGCACAATTCCAACCTTACACAAATCTTGTTCCGTCCTTAGTCTCAGGTTATACCACTGACTAAAGAGATACTCAAGACGTCCCACGTAAGTTACTTTGCCAGATTCAAAAACCTTTCATTATTACCTGAAGTTACTTCAATGATCGCTACACATTCCTAGAGCGCTGCTAGCAGTCAAGTTGGAGACTTGGCAGATAACCCAGGCAGCATCCATCTAACTGTCGACTGAAGCACAATCGCCGAAACGATTCTGAGCGCTCTTAGCGGTGATTGCAGGAACTACGGGGTAAGGGGTGAGGGGAGGGTAGAGACAAAGGAGTGGGGATAAGAGTGGGGATGAATCTTAATTTAACGTTGGGTGAACTGTCTTTGTTGTATCTCTCTAGTCTATGGTTATACTGTATTTTACAAACCGTACAAACAATCTTCGAAATGGATATGATACTGAATTGAACGAGATCTCGACCAAATCTCACATAGTATATCGCATACCTATCTCTCATATCTTCTCACAGAATACCATACAAAAGCTCAGATAGAAATTCTGTGTTAGGGCCTCGGGGTTGTACACATCATGGACAACGGGGTTCCGACTACGTTCTTTCCTGGCGTCTTTCACTGTCCTGACACAAAAAAGATGACTTTTTTCACCACGAAATCGTGTCATCGAAGTTGGTTCAACTTCGATAACAAGTAAAAACCCAAAGTATTTTGGACATAAAAGTTGTTATGTTACCATGGTAACTAACTTCTGGCCGATACGTTGGATTGTCATCCAACGAACTGCAATTCGTCTCGGTAAAACAAAACGTGGAAACTGGTACAAGTTATCGAGGCAGACGATACAAACGAATCGCGGTGGGAACCCCCGGTTACGTTGCAAGTTCCGAAAAAGAGTTTCGGCCTGCCAACCCTCACTTGAGATACAGTTTCCGTTACGTGAACAGACCCCTACATAACCTAAAAGCAATTTCTGAGGACTAATAGTACCGCACAGCAGTATAAACCTACATTTGTTTTTACTTTACTACAATATTCGACGTAACTGTTCCATTTAGTCACGAGTATTTGATGCATTAAAAACGTGTTCTATTTCTGGCTACGAATACCAATACGTACAATGTAGCAAACATTCATCAGTAACGTAGAATATTTCATAATAATATACCTATACAATAAATGGATTATTCGGTGTTATCAACTAATGATTGAGCATTATAAACTTATCATTTTCTTCTTTTATGGTCAAAATGAGAACAAGATTAATTTAATTGTAAAATAGAGTACGCAGATAGTCTGTCGACGAAACAGCAAGTAGATTTACCACACATTCAGCCCTACACCAAGTGAGTAGGCCTATAGCTAATAAATAGAAGCATGATTCAGAAATAATTTACAAACTCAATATGCCTTGTAGATTGCCGTAGAATAACTAAAAGGACTAGAAATAAGGCCATATAAATGAATGAGTAGCCTAATGATAAAATTTCATTTGATAATGTAAGCATATTTTTCATTCTTTCCATGGTGTATTATGTTGCCATAATTGTTTCCCAATTTAGGCAAAGAATGAATTAGAAGCGGCACCTTTTCGTCGTTTCAAGACTTTGAGGCAGTCTTGTCACCAAATACAATCTATAAATATTTAAAAACACAAAACCAATGACCTTTGATTGCTTATTAAAAGTAAATCAGTCCAAACCTACTAGCATATATCAAGGAAACGCCAATAGATCTTGGTTAAACCAAACAAGAGAATAAACAACCGAGCGTGCATGATACGTGCCCGCAATCGCTCATATCGTTCCAAGACTCAACAATTTATACCTAGTGGTCGAAGCCAGTTAGATCAAACTCCTTGACGAGCAATACGACCCAACTGCCGATACAATTACATAAATAAGAGCCGGCTTTACGAACTCTTAGTCAAGTATTAATTAGTTGGCTAATCGTTATTGTTTGAAAATCACAGCTCTGAAACTATTTTAAAGAATAATGACGATATTTATTTTCTCAACTTAAGAGAAAACTATAAATCATCATCTCAATCTCATAAATTGAAATAAATAAATTCGTCCTTCAAGACCCGGCCCTTTTTCCGAATCGTGACATAAACGTTACTCGATTCTGTTTGTGTTTCCGTACAGAATCGGTAATGTCTACGTCACGACTCGTGGTCTCTGGAGAATAAAAATTAATTATAATTTCCGGAATTAAGATGGCAATTTGTACCTAGTTTTCTCTAAAATCAGGGAAATAAGTACAGTGAAACCTCTATCCATAGTTTTTCAAGGGGCCATGAAAGTAAAACCATCCGTGCAGGAAAATTTAGCATTGATTATATGGGAGTGGGGTTAGAAAAAATGAATGATACAAGCAGGAAAACGATGCATAGAGATTTCACTGTATCGCCATTATTCAATAAAATCTGGTTCCAGGGTTATGATGCCCTTTAATCCACTAACTACCAGTTCGTAAAACCAGACCGTAAAACACTCGGTACAATTTATACATTCTACTGAATGATTGCCCTAGTTCAGAATTCTTTGTCCGTTTTGGCGAGTATATCGAGCGGTCTTTTTGGCCAGTGATCCCTGGCGAGCAGCTGTTCTTTAGCGTCCCACAGTTGCTGCAGCTGCGTGTCGATCGGCTTGACGTACGACTCGATCCACTCGCTGGACGTGAACTTGTCGTAGACGTCGGCCATCGCTGACGTCATGTCGCGTTCGATGTACACGAGTTCCATCTTGCAGCGGTCCAGCTCGGCAGTTGCATGCTCCACCTGAAACAGTTGCACGTCTTGCACTAAGCAACGGAATAGAAGAGAAATATAATTTTATTAGTTTAGCCTTTTTCTTTCGGCAACTGAAGACTTTTATCTGCGGTGAAGAAGTGTGGTCACAGACAGCGTAGAGCTGGTGTCAAAGTTCATTGGTTTTAATTTGAAATAATAATAAAATGGGGTGGTAAGATCGCCCTTGTGGTGCCCCGTCCAAACGATCCTACTCTCATCCTTAGCCTTAATAGGGAAACGATGATTTTGTATCAAGTTTCGATATTATTGAAAAAAAAAAGTTTACATTGTCTTTCATCCATAGCCCTAATTGGGGATCAATGAATAGGTATCACATTGTGAAGTTATTAAAAAAACAAAACGTTGTACATAATACAAGAAAGTGTGGGCTTACATGTGACGGACTGGAAAAGCCGTGTTTGATATTGTACGGCTGCAGCCAGCCCATTATGGTTGAGTCGGCCATGAGCCGTTCGATGGTGAGCTGCAAGCCGTGCAGCCGCTCGACGGCGTCTAGTATGCCGGCTCCGGGGAAACCGCAGCGCGTCCGGCCCTGGCCCGGGCTCATCGGCAGCATGGAGTCGCACTTCAACACGTCCAGCACGTTCTGAGGTACCGACGACATTTCTAAACACGGCAAACCAACGTTACTGTAATCACATTACCCAGCTGAAAGTATGCCTGAATAGGGCCAATGATAAGTAGGCCCTACTACAAATATGGCTTTCTGTTGATAATTTCGCTCTTGTGATAAGTTGGTCGTGGGAGACATATTATTTATCTAATTTTGAACAAAAATGTAATTAACTTTGTTATCATTGTAGTGCTGACTGCATCTTTAAACCCAATCAATACAGAATAAATAAATTAGTTTCTACCATATGAGTGTGACCACACAACACATGAGCACTATAAAGTATAAAATACCTAGGTCTATCGTGAACATAAAAACACATTTTTGATGTGAAGCCTGTTCATACCAACACAGTTGCACTTTTGTTCTGTCATTGTAGGCCTACGTCATGTGTACCAGTCAGAAACATTCCGTAATGACTTACCATACTGGGACAGAAAAACCGTTCAACCGCGTTACTATGAATCATGTTTACGCTCTGTCGCTTATGAAAATATGAATAAATGCATTGACGGTACCTTTGTTGTTTGACTGTATGTAAGCCAAGTTGACAGCCAAGGAAGGAATGCCCACAGGAAGCAGTTCACATAATATGGCAAAGTGATCGTAACGCTGCCACCCGGTCAAAACCAAGCCTTGAAACTTGATTTTCCCTGCGTACGTTGCGACAATTTCCATCCACGCCTGATGATTATCCAAGTGGTAGCCTGTAATGAAAACCAGACTTGTATATACCCTTTAATGATGTTCTGGAGGAAAGAAGTTGTACTATTTGTGACGTGGAAAATAAGGACTATACAGTTCGTTACACAAAAACTAGTAGGCCTATTACTATTAGTTGAAGAGGTTAGTTTTTTTATTAGTGGGGTTGCCGTTCATTGATTTTTTCAATCACTTCGATATTTTAGCATTTCGATTCGATATTGAATTAGAATATTTAAACTTCGATAAATTCTTCGATAGGATTCAAAATTGTAAATAACTCAAATAATAAGCTGTTCCGGAAATTTCGTATTCCATGCAAGAAACTCTAGTCTCAGCTTCTCGATCAGATGCGAGACACATCAGTAAACATCCTGTATAGCACTAAATTCATTTGCCTGGCACCTTCATTTTCTATAACCATAATTAACATTGTTTGCAATTCAATCTTTTCGATATCGATGAACAATTGAAAATTACAATTTGTTTCGATCAATTTTCGATATTAAAATTTCAGTAGCGTTTGCAATTTTTCTATCGAATGGCAACCCTATCCTGATAATTTAATCTGAACCATATTTCAACTTACTGATATTAGTTATGTATTTATTTGATCCTGTAGCTCCTTTGAAAGCACTAGCTAACCAAATAGCAGGAAAAACAGCAGCATATTTTTCCCACATGTCCGGAACAAGGTCCGTTGAAACATCTGGTGTATACTTCCACACGACAGGTTGCAGCAAATCAGCGACTCCCGCCAATTTCAACTCGGTTTCAGAAAGATGGCGGAATTGATCGTCCCACGTTAGCGGTATAACGCCGGGATGTTTCTGCTTGACGTATCTACGGAAGAGAACGGAACAGTAAGATATTTTTAGGCATAGGAAATAACAATAAGTCCATAAATGTGGTTCCATAATAGTTTTCACCACACTGTACCACAATGGCTGCTGACTTGATGGCAGTTAGACCTTTGCAGTACACTTAGGCACATATAAAGCACTACAATTCGTGCGTTAGCTGTGAATAAAATTCAACCTTTGCTATACTTACAAAAACAAAATGAATGCATACTTGGTGAATATTCAACTTACTTGGCTACACGGGTAACGTGATACAGAAACAGTTGTGTTCTACTCCACTTATTGTCGACCATTGCCAACCCGCATCGAACGCACTCCCCTAGATAATACACTTCATCGCAGCCAATATGCAAATACTTGATACCGGGGTGAGACTCGATGATTTGATCAATCATTGCTGTTAGAAGAGCATATGTTGCATTATGCGTAGGGCATATCACCTAAAAATATCAAGTTAATGTATTACGTAAATTAAACGCCTTATATATCATATATCAGAAAAGAGATCAATTATCAAACCTGAGGATATCTATGAACTTCTCTCATCTCAGCATATTTTTGAAGCTTCAAAATAAATTCCATGTGTCCAAAAGTTTGTATTAATGGTATAACTTTGAGACCGTTCGTCGATGCAAGCTTCAGTATGCCTGTGATGTCGGATTTTGAATAAGCGTTATAAGCCGGAAAATCCTGCAACTGTCCCGTGTATGGAAACATATCTTCATATTCAATGAGAACGCCTGAAATGAGTAAATTAAAGTTTTCATTCACATTTGACTTTTTGGTTCTCATTGTTGTCGATATATTGTCCCACTATTCTACGTGAAATTCTACGTAATAATACGCATTATTCTACGGTCTGTTCACTACTGATTTTCTACGGTTACTTTACTACTTCTTCAATATACTACCCACCTGTTGCTCCCAATGCTTTTAGCAGTGGAAAAAGATCTTCATAGTAACCCATTCTCGGAGGAGCACCTTTAAGATCTAAATGTACTATTCGATCCCCTGTAAACAACGAGGGGCCTCTTTTGGCTTCAACTGGTTTAATCATATTGGCTTCATTGAACTTATCTAAACCAGGATATAGCAACTTTCTGGACATGCGATTTTCTTCAGCTCTGTTTCTTACGTCAGCCATTATTCTAGCCTCGTATGCTTTTTGCTTAAGCATGTGTGATGGACTTTGTGTCATTGTGGAAAACTCGTTAATATTTTCCATTTTACCGGACGTTTTACGTAAGTGATGTCTTACAGTACTGCTTCGTAAACCTATAAGCTGCGAATGCGATCTTGAATCGCTCGATGACAATCGATACAGAATTAACGTACATAGTGAAATTATTATACCAATTGCGATGCACACTTGCGTTCTACCCCTAGGCCTAATTTTCCAAATCATTATTTAAGCTGTGTGACAGAATGTTCGACTGTGCATACAATATTTTTGTTCTAAAGTATGAGACCTACTCCTAACAGAGGGGTTGACTACCTACGCACAGACACCTAAATAAGATGTTGTTTATCAACACTGTAGTTCAATGGCACAAGCTCTATGCTGGTACAGATTATAACTATTCCACTTATAACGACTCAGTGAGTTCATCTTCATAAACTGGACGTATTTCCCTTTCTACGAGGAGAAATTATACTAGGCCCTACCATATTTCTTCCTAAAAGGAGTACATAATAACTAATTTGAATTGAGCCAAGTTCGCACAAATAGGCCGAGAAAACGTCAAATCTTTGCGTCAAATGACAGTAGTCCACCGCCTTTTATCCATCCACTGCCCACATACTTGATTCTAAACCAAGTTGTATAGGTTGCGCTAGAGTAGAAAACATTGAACTAGGGAGCAGGGATGACCAAAATTAAAAAGCGTCGAGCCTTACAATTTAGCGGGAACGTATGCGTTTATTGTGTGAGTGGATCATTGTCGTCTGCAGAAATCGTTTGTAATGAAATATTGACGCGTAACGTCTTCATCACTACCGTTGTAAGTTATTCAATATATTTCTTTGGACAGAAACTGTAGATAAAAAGCTTGAGTAAATGTAATATGTAGAGTAGGCTAGCAGTATCTAGCGATCAATGTATTAATGGGCACTACATCCTACACCATCAAAACACCGCTGCCAGGGCTCTACCAAAGACCACACAGAAATGATGTAAATGGGCATTAGACCAAGCCCTTACTCGAAAATAGAGATGATCTGCGTTGCTCAACTTCAAAATAATTATAATAGGCATGAATCTAAACTCCATGCGAATCAATGTACCTGTAGGTATCTACATAATTATTAATATGAAGTAACCTTGGCTCTGTTCACACAGGTTAGGCTTATTCAGGCATCACTTCCCTTATCAGTTCTCAGTAGAAACTGCCAACACTTTGAACTATAGGACTAAGGCATTGGCTATTTAGAAAATACCAAGCCTAGAGCTAGTTAAGGCACTCGGATTTTGTGACTAAGCTTATCCTCTAATGTGAGATGTAGACTGTGTAGACGTACCTAGACTAATCCTCTCCACCGAAGTTAAATTTTCATGTCAAAATGTCGTTCAATTGTTATTATTTTTGTGTAGGCCTAGACCTAGGTCGTAGACATAGGGGAATTAATAATGATGAAAACTCAACGTCTACATTCGTTTTAGGAAAAGAAAGGAATGCCCGAAACAGCATAGGCCTACCGTATTTAATCACAGTGCCCATGAGTTGTCAAGGTATTGAAACCGGGTTGGCGTAGCCATTGAGTAAATAAATATCCTTATGGGATAGAGTCGCACAGCCCTGCTTAAACAGTCTACAGATCTTGGTGGAATTATGATAACCCTGCTAGGAGCGCTGTAATCACCAAGAAAATGTAATACGCTAGAGCACTGTTGCAAATTTATCCTGCTAGGAGTGCTACATGATTATCATAGGCACTGTCATACTTCGTTGCCTATCTAGAGACTACTTTATCTATGGTATAGCCTAATTGCTACAAATCCAATCGGATAGAAAACCTTGGTAAATTCATCTAATTTTGGTCAAGTCGGTTTGATTACTATTCAGTTGAGCAACTGAATTGAACGTTACAAATCGGCTTGAGATATCTTGATTAATGCACAGTCATCAAATCGATTGAGGTCATTGTGCACAATACACAGCCTTCTTATTGATACCAGCTGAACATTCCAGTTCGTTTTAAAGAAGGCAACCAATATATATTTTTTTATACCTTGTGGTTGTTGTACGGTATTTGGAGAATTTTATTTCAATCCAGATGCAAATCGATTGGGTCGACTTGATAACCTTGATGAACGACTTGGTAAACAGACACCTTAAAATTGGTTTGTGTCTAGCTGGTTTGAATGCTTGATAACTCTAGTGAGTGGCACTTCCCTGGCAATTCCAGAACAAGGCATAAGGAACGTCATCATGACATTATAGAATGTTCGTAGCTGCCAGAATAAATCTTCAGGAATTATATTCTCTTTTATTTTATTTTACTCCATGAAAAGCTTGTTGCCTTGATTGATTTCTAGGCCTACTTACTGCAGAATGTTGTAGGTGGTAATCGGCAATTTACAAAAATTGCATTCCAAGTCTTATCTGGTCAATATTATTTGTATGATAAATATACAACGTTTGCTCAAAGTACGGTAGACAAGGCTCACTATTGAAAGTGGTCTTCCACCCAAACCTTCAATTAATAATGAAATATTAATAATAATAATAATTTTACTGTAGGCGTAGGCCCTACCATAGTGTTTCTTGTAAGATGGGCCAATAACACCCATTAGGTCTGCCAGTAGGCCTACAACCGCCTAGTCCTGTGGGCTATGTGATTGAACAGGAGTGTGCATTAAATTCTGGACAATAATTATAGTCGGTAGGCCTACCAACTGGTTATCAATTATTAGTTGGTTGATTATTCGTTCAGGTACAAAAATAACAAACGTAAACAAGGGTGATTAATAACAGGTTATTAATTATTGATTAATTTACTCCAATCAGTTATACGATCGCGGACCGTATCTAAGTATCATATAATGATGTACCGGTACCATATTCTTTTTTCAGTTGAATTCTACTTCAAACTAAAATACATGCTTATAATATTAGGAAAACTCTCAAACTGTAGGAATTACTTTTCTAAAAAGTGGTTCAACCGATTGCGCCTCGGAACTATAGGCCTACAGCTAGATGATGACATGACTTGGCAAATTTCATCAACAATTTTTTTACGTTTTGACCTGTGAATCGCAAAAAAAGAATGAAATTTTTTTTTTTTCAGGTACAGTAAAATTGAGTCTTCACTTCACTTATACAATTAGGCTTGAATTAAAATAAAATAACTTCGACATTCAAGTAGCGTGCAGTATCCAAGTACCGGTATCCATGAGCTAGATATATTCAAAAATAGCAATAGGCCTATCAGACAACATTAAAGATTGTGCCACATAAAAATGAAGTGTAGGCCTAAATCTAAAGTCATCTTCCCATTCTAGTCCTTGATGTTAGGCGTACAAAAGTATAATTCCGTGTAAAATTTCAAAATAGGTACAGTAATGACTAATGTCCAATTATGTGATAGTGAAGCAAATATAGAAAATCAGCTAATAATATAATCAGACGAGCTTTAGCGAGGATTCAATTTGACATACTAACAAAAATTGGTCTTCGTTGTTATGTTTTCTTTTTTTTTCATGTTTTTTTGTCGGTCAAACGACTACAGATATCAACTTCAAACTTTTTTTCAATACGGTTCCTCATCTAACTTAGTTCTGTTTAGTTTTGTGGCATTATCGAGTGGTAACTTTTTTTATGAATTTTATACATTTCAAAAATACCCATTAAAATAACACAGCGGAAAAAAAATATATTTCCCGAAAAAATGAAATTTTGTGTGAAGTTGAATTACATTTTGATACACATTTCTAGAAATTTTCAGCTTGATCGGGTCAGCCATTTTGAAGAAAAAACATGAAATGTGCTAAATTGGTACCACTCCAAGCAGTTTTTACCTATTTTTACCCATACTATTACTATCCGCTCGTCTAACAACGCATCTATGGCGTTTTCCTAGTATAAAAAAATTAATCTTTGTATCTATTTGGTTTTCTTCAAGACGGAAACATGGATGAAGAAGATCCCTCTCCTCCGTACTCTCCTCTGCCTTGGCCAGATCAACCTGACGATGTAGTAGATGAGAAACTCACAAACAACAATCCAGGTGACGACACTGGAACAGGAGAATGCAATGACGTAGAAAACGTTCCAGTATCGGCTGGGAATATTTCCAGTACTTTCAATCGTGATGGTAACACTGCAGCTGCTGGAGGGGAAGAATCTGCCGATGTCGTTTCACCCGATAACATTTCTGTAAACAATGACACAGTCACAAAAACGACCTCTCTCTCAACAGATAACATTGTCGATGACGATAGTAATATAAATGTTGCTATTGTACCCGAGACTAATTTAACTAAAACACCTAAAAAATGTTCCTCGATATCAGAAGAGAGATCGGTCGACGAACTCGACTTATCGAATGATGAAAATTCCCCGATGAAAAGCCGATATGGTCGAACACGTAAACCGAAGGTTTATTCCGACGATTTTGTCATGATCGATTCTGTGTTTGGAACCAGTGCTCTTATAAGAAGCCCACGCGCGAGTTACAGTCCACGAAGCAGTCCGAAAAAACCCAGGAACGGTTCTAGTCGTAAAAAAAATCAGGCCATTGTCGATGGAGAAGAAAGTGATAAATGTGCAGACGTTTCCGATTTGAAATGTAGTCCGATAAAGACGCAGTCTGCGTTGGAAAACGACGATCCACTAGAAAGTATTGTCGGGTCGAGGACTAAATCAGCGTCGCAGGGAGAATGTGAGCCGCACGACGTTCCGAGCAAGAGTTGCGAGTGGAAGGTCGGTGACCTGTCGTGGGCTCGGGTCGGCCGGCATCCATTCTGGCCGTGCCTCGTCTCTCTGGACCCCGACCTTGGGGTCTATAATAAAAGTAAGTATAAATAAACTTACCCATTTTACAGAATTTTTCGTAGGTCTAATTGAGTAGTGCCATTCCATATTTCCGCTTCTCAAAATGTGGGACAATGCAGTTTTATTGGTGTAAATTTTTGTAAACTATCATCATAACTGATTTTAAATTTGTGTGTTGTTGGCATAAATTGCTTAGGCCCTAGGATATATCTTAATGTAAGATATTTTAATCGTGATCCCAATTGTACAGTACGTATGTGGCATTTAGTTGGGCCTATTCTTTGCAGAAATCTCCATGTTCAACATGAAAGACTTCTAAAGCACAGACATGCTTATTTATCACCACTTGATAGCCGTGGACGAGTATGTGTCCTCACACTTTCCAATACGTTGCGTTTAATATTTCAACAACGTTAACGTTCTTCATGTTGACATAGGACTCGTTGGCCTACTGATATCCAGAAGATAGATATTGAGAAATTAGTGTTGATTTTTTTTCGCCGATAGAATTCACTAAGTGTATCGAAAAATACTGTATACACTCGGCTGTTATTTCAGAACCTCGTTCTAGGCTTTCCCTCCCTTGTGATATCAGCCAATTTATTGTTTTACATTGGATCATCAAGTACAACAATATGTCAAGACAATGAAACCATTTGTTTCCGTTATGAACGTAATAAAAGGCCATCTAAACGCAAGTATCTGTGCAGTGGAACCTGTAAATAACCTGGCCTGGGAGGTAGGGTAGTGACCTGGTAACCTGACTGTCAAGGGGTTAAATTTAATGTGGACCTATATCGGCCTATAGAAAGAAATTTAACACCTGAAAATCAATATGTGGTACGGTAGGGTAGGCGTATGTACAATATGAAAACGTCATTACCGTACTAATAAAATCAATGTTGTTAGGAAATATGTATATGAAATGAATATGCTAGAAACTATGTTTGTGACATAATGCCAATAGATCTAGGCCCAAGTCATCAGTACAGTGCGTCGTTGAACCCAATATAAAGGATGTTCTATTAATTCCAGGCTCACATCGAATAAACTCTCTTCAAACCTTTATCCACGTTTATTTCTTCGGAGACAAAGGCCGTCACTCGTGGGTCCCCTCGTCATGCTTGATTCCATTCGAAGGACTTGACAAATTCAACCAGTCCTCTGCCAAAGCGCTTTCCGAAGTCAAGACTTACGATCGAAAGAGCTCGTGTCCGTTTGTCGTGAAATCAGCGTTGAAAGACAAGTGGGATTTTGCTGTTTCGGAAGCAGAAATCGTCTTACATAAATCTCCCGAGTGTCGTATTAGTTATTACCATCAGTCTTATCCGCTTACCAAACCGTTGCCGTCACGCACTTATAAGAAGAACAAGCTCGGTGAACCTCGGACAAACTTATCGATATCAGAATTGAGCGAGGATGGAACTCCAGACGATATTCAGGTCCGAGATGAACGTAGCGTGACCAAGAAGAAGCTGTCGCCAGATAATAAAAAGAGGCGTAATACTCGTCAAAAAGTACCGACCATTGATACTGATGTGGATGATAGTGTAATCATTAAAGGAATTGTAAGGTCACCGAAAGCTCTAAGAGCGGGAAAGCTTGGCCTCATAGGAAGTCTGGCCGACAGAGTCGCCTCTAAACGTAAATTACGATTGAGTGATTCGTCGAGCGTGAAAAGTGCGAAAAAGGAAAAGAAATACAAAAGTCGGCCCACGTCGCCTTTTGAAAGCGATATCGGCGACGAAAGTGCTACGTCGAGTACTACTGACGCTTCAAAAAATCCTCGTCGGCAGTTGAAGCGTAAATCGTTGTTGAATGAGAAAATTGTTCAAGTTAAAAAAATGAAAGCGAGATCCGATTCGCCATCCAATAGCTCGGTAACTTCTAAAACGTCTTCGAACGTTGATTTTATGACGAAAGGTGCGGATAAGAAAGGCAAACGGATGATGAAGAAGTTGGGTGCCGGTTTCGAAGAGTACTACGACAAGAATTTGGATCGTTTATCCGAGGAACATCCCCAGCTGAGCGCAGATGAAGTCAAGAAGTATTTGCAGAAACTGTGGATTGAAATGACAGACCTACAGAAATCAAAGTAAGAACAGTTTATGGTGGTACAGAAATGTACTCAAATTTCTCTCGGAAGTTTTCTTGAAACTACCATGGTATCAAAGACTGTTCAATGTCCCAAATGTCGAGCCTTTTAGAAGCTGCTAAATTTTAAAGTATTGGTTTAATTCGTATATTAATTACTGTTGATAATTTGTACTCTATAAAATAAAAATAATTATACCTATTCCAGACACTTTTAATTTCACAATATTATAATATATGCGGTAATACAGGTAATATTATAAATTATTACTCTATTCAAAGTAATGTTGGATAGGCACATTTTTTGCACTTAGTACCAACTTTATTTAGTAAATCTTGATTCCCTTTCAACAAAAAAGTTTCTATTCATCAATAGGTATAATTTTCAATTTTTCTTCATTATTGTTTGTCTTTTATTTATTTACACAAAATAATTTCAGGTACAAATCACGAATCACTGCCAAAACAGACGTCTCTGAATCGTCTGACGGGGCGTCGTCTGTCGAGTCGGACACTAGTAGTCTTCCCGTTGGCTTGTTTGAAACGGGCAGCAGACGGAAAGGTTTATTCATTAACATTCGGAACGAGAAAGTGTGCATAATATGCGAGACTGCTGGCAACACTGTCAAGTGCAAGGGACCATGCAGTGAAAACTATCACGTCGAGTGCGTCAGCAAGAAATATAGTTCGGACAATGCCGAGAGGCGTGGCGTAGACATTGCAGTTCAAACTAGAATAGTTAATGTAGATGAAAGTGTAATTTTAAATGACGAGGAGCTGGGAGAAAAATCTGACGTATCGATTAAAATAGAGATTAGATCTAGTGATGTAGGTGATGATTCGATATCTACCGAAATAGTGGATAAAGATGATATAAAGAATAAGTCTTCAAATATCTCCAATGAGGAAAACGACAGAGTTGACGTCATATTAGAAAATGAGAATAGTAGGGAACAATCCGAAGGCAATGACACGGAGGCTACAAGTTTAAAAAAAACTATTACCTCGGGAAATGCTAGCAAACCTAATGTTGACGCAACCAATGCAGATACTTTTATTAAATCTAGTAAAGCAAAACAAATCAGTTTATTGAAATCGGAAGATGCGAAACAATCCACGATCGAAGACGGTTGCGTTAAGGAAGACGACGCGACGGCAGAATTCCGGTGTAATCCGTGCGCCGAGGGAAGTACTCCGAAATGTCTGGCGTGCCACAAAGAAATCTCACCGGAATCGGGTCAGGAAGAACGGAAGTGTTGTAATGTAGGTGAGTAAATCCAAACAGGTGATTGGTTGAATGCGGAGTGAGATTTACTCTCGAGACCGATCACGTAAGAGTCCATGATAGGAGTCGATTCAGAAGGATATCAGGTTTTGGTGATGACTTTTGAACGGTATGAATTATCAAAATTCTAATAACAAGGAAAACAGATATTTTCAAGACGGTATAAGTAGGCTAATGACTAAATATCTCATATCGCATAATTGTCACGCGAATACGGTTAAAAATGTGCTTTTTTTTAGGTGTATACGCGTGGCGGTTATGAGATGAGAGATAAATAGTTATTACTCCTACCATATTGAAGGTATTTTAAATGTCTTTGTTTCCTTGGTATTAGAAGTTCTATATCTCATACTGTTCCAAAGTTATCACCAAAAACTGATATTCCGCTATTCGGAAGAAAAGTTTCCCTGCCCGCTTCGAGTCCGCTAGCTTATATCTGCTGCTGGCTGAGTAGCCTACTGACGGTCGGCGGAAGAATCTGATGTATTCAACAGACAACTGTACAATTAGTTCATTACTTCATCGTCATGACAACTGATAGCGGCATCATCTTGTAAGCTTGTACCGGTAATTAGTGACTACATCTATTACTACATCCATTGTGATAGTATAGAAGGGAGTGGAGGTCATGTAATAGGGTCTGTTTTATTTCAACGTTGCATGACGTGTCTTGAATTATCCGCCGCCTATGGTTGAACTACAGTGAAACCGCTATTTATCGTTTTTCAAAGACCGTGATAACAAAACTATCCCTCCATGAAAAATAAACATTCAACATTTCAATTAAAATTACCAGAACTTTCACTGTTGGTATATATTTTTACGAAGGCCTTTGACAGATATTTTTTAAATAGTAATTTAATTTCTATGATTTGTTTTGTAGGCTGGTGCAATAAATACTACCACTTGGACTGCTTGAAGAAATGGCCGCAGTCGAAGTACGTTGTGAGCGAAAGCAAGCTACGTCGCAAGGACCCCGGAACGTTGACTTGCCCGCTTCACTCGTGTCACACCTGTGTCTCGGACGATCCCAGGAACACCTCGTCCAGGTAGACAGATAGATAGATATAAAACCCTAAATACTGAACGTGTACGTGGTACTTGTCAAAGAAATGAAACAAACTATGAATGCTAACAATATTTCGAGAGCACTTCAGCTCTTGTCTTCAGGTTGAATAATGACTTAGTGTGTTTTATTTCTTTGACAAGTACCACGTACACGTTCAGTATTTAAGGTTTTATGTAGTCTCTTGTGGTACACTACTTCGTTATCTATTTGATAGATATCGTTTAGTGTCATATATTCTTCGAGGGGTTAACAACTTGACATTTCAGTGTACACCTGATTTTTGACTTTTTTTATTCTTTTGATTTTTCTCGATTTTTTTGATTTTTTATGATTTTTTGTGATCTTTTTGAGATTTTTGTGATTCTTCCTGATTTTTCTTGATTTTTGTGATTCTATTTGATTTTTATTTTTCGTGATTTTTTTTATTTTTCGCGATTTTTTGATTTTTTTGCAATTCTTTCTGATTTTTCTTGATTTTTTTATTTTCTTCGATTTTTCGTGATTTTTTTTATTCCATTTGATTTTTTGATTTTTCGTGACTTTTGTTGATTTTTCGGATTTTCTGTGATTTTTCGTGATTTTTTTGATTCTTTTGAATTTTTCTTGATTTCTTGATCTTTTGAATTTTTGATTTCTCTAGATTTTTTTGTTTTCTTTCAATTTTTTCTGATTTTTCTTGATTTTTTTTATTTTTCTTGATTTTTTTTATTTCTCTTGATTTTTTTGATTTTCTTCATTTTTATGATTTTTCTTGATTTTTTTTTGATTTTTCTCGATTTTTTTGTTTCTTCTTGATTTTTCGTGATTTTTATGATTTCTCTCGATTTTTTTGATTTTTCTCGATTTTTTTGATTTTCCGTGATTTTTCTTGATTTTTCTTGATTTTTTTTATTTTCCGTGATTTTTTTGATTTCTCTCGATTTTTTTTATTTTTCTTGATTTTTTTGATTTTCCGTGATTTTTTTTGATTTTTTTTTCAAGTGTACACCTGATTTTTTTAGTTGTTAACCCCTCGATATTCTTTTAAGAATGCTTTTACATTGGTGATACATTGATGGATTGTGCTGACACATTTATTCTCAGCTGATTGTAGCATCAACTGTAAATAAGTTCATAGTATAAATGATAGTTAATAAATGATAATTAATGCTTGTAGTTAGATAGTTGATAGCTGTAGCCGTTTAACCTGTGAAAAAACAAAAAAAAAAAAAACTTTTTTTTTCAGTATGTCAAATTGAAACCTCGCTAAAGCTCGTCTAATGACTTTCTTAATAATTGACGTATTCAATAACATGCGTGTGTTTCAGAACCACGAGCGACCGCGTGATGAAGTGCGTGCGCTGCCCCACGGCCTACCACTACAGCAACCACTGTATCGCTGCCGGCACGGAGATCATGAACGCCACGCAGATCATCTGTCCGAAACATTACGAGCACACCAAGAAGGGAACCAATCACGTCAATGCTTCATGGTGCTTCATTTGTGCCATCGGTAAGTTGATTACCGTATATTACGTAGATTTTTCTATGGGGAGTCAATTTAATATTCAATTGATTTAGTTTCAAAAGTAGGTATACGTAGCATATGCGTTTGAAGATGAGCGTGATATTTATATAGGCCCAGAATGAAATAAGAATCTACACACCTGTGCAGTGCTTACAAACAAACAAGTTCCAAAAAAAAAACGGACAGACAAAGCTCCGTAAGTGTAGCATAGAAATCTTCGCTAACGCTTATCTAATGAAACGAATGTTTTGTTTGCAGGCGGCTCGTTGATCTGCTGCGACGCTTGTCCTACGTCTTTCCACGCCGAGTGCTTGGGCATCTCGCCGCCAGAGGGCAGCTTCATCTGCGAGGACTGCGAGACGGGTCGGCTGCCGCTGTTCAGCGAGATCGTGTGGGTGAAGCTGGGCAACTATCGCTGGTGGCCGGCGCAGGTGCTGTTCCCCAACCAGATCCCCGACAACATCATGGGCCTGCCGCACACGGGCGGGGAGTTTGCCGTCAAGTTCTTCGGCTCGCACGACCACTATTGGGTGTCGCGCGGGCGCGTCTTCCTCTACCAGGACGGCGATACGGGACCCAAGCACAAGTAGGTTGCGCTTCGTTTAGTCTGATATCTTATACAGGGTCTGGAATATATTAGGCGTTGTTAAAAATAAAGAAGATCAATATACCGTGAAGATATAGTTAAAAAAGTGTACTGTTGAACTAGCACGGTATTTGTCAAAAAAATTGAAAATAGTTTAGTTTTTAGTTTTTAATTTTTAATTTTTTTGACAAATACCGTGCGGGTTCAACAGTACACTTTTTTAACTATATTAGACGTATTGAAGCTGTTTCGGCTGGTACCAACGGTGGAGTGATAGGCCTGATTATACTTATAGCCTATCACTCCTTATTATTTATTTTTTTAATTTTTTGTCATTGTATAAAGCTGCCTTTCCATAATCATCTTTGCGAAACGTAACGAAATTAGTCGATAGCCAATCGCAGGTCCGAAAACCACTGGGAGTCCATATTGGAATTTCGCAACATGGCGGCCAAGACGCGTTGGGCCAATCTGTACTTTTTTTCGTTGCAAATTTAATTCGCAACTGGCGGAAATAGAATAATAGTTTCCAGGTTTTACTCCTATGATCGCTAGTGTCTACTTCCGTTGACGGCACATCGAGTGCGTCCACAGTGCTTCGAGTGCATCGAGTTTCAAAGAAACCCATCAGGATGCGATGGAATCAGTTCAAAATGAAATCACTAGGATGAGCTAGAATTGCGAAATTATTTCGCACATCATGGAAACAGCTATGCGAATACGTCACGCAAAGCTTCGCAGTCATTTTTTTCATGGAAAGGAAGCTTAATGGTGAACTTTGCATCTGCTGTTATTGGAAGAAGTGAACATTGCCTACGAGACTTAGTTCAAATTTAAAGATATCAACATTCGTGTGTTTGGATTATTCCTAATACCAATGTTGGTAGTGTCCGGATATATCGCCAGAACGGTTAAGTAACGTTTGTTTTTGTAGGACTGGGAAGAAATCTGCGACGGACGAAGTGTTCCAGCGAGCGTTGGAGGAGGCTGCGTACGTCCACGGCAAGCTGAAGGACGAGAAGGCGACGAGAGACATGGCACCCAGACCGGGGCTGGTGAGTACGCCCCTTCTACCAAACCGATTGCTTGTGCTGCTATCTGGCGACATTTCATCAAACTGTCTGTTCAGAAGCTTTCACGAAATTTATGAAATGCGAAATGGAATGAGTAAAATGAAATGAACTTTTCGTTCTACTTTTTAGTCCACTTTTTAACTTTTCTGTGATTCTCGAGTTTTAAAATCATGAAATACGAGACGGTATAAAGAACGCTATGTTGGCTTACTAGTTGTTGACGCTTAAATTTATGTCGATGAGAATGATAAAATATGTAATCGAATAAGGGTTGTCATTATTAAATATGTAGGCCTACTGTTCATTAATCACATTCCATGATGTTTAAAATCTCTTTCTCCATCAACGGGTCCGCTTCCATTTCAAAATTTGCGTCTAGGAACCGTAAAATCTGCACTTTCGTGTTTGTTTGTACTTCAACATTTAGGTCTCATTTCCTGCACAAAACCCGTAATATGACGCTCTTCCTTGTTACATCAGCTACACTTTAGTTCGGGTTGGTATGGCAATAGAGTGAAAGGTAAGATTGTAAAGAGGGATGTAGGCAAGTTTGCATTTTTAAACAGAACCGGAAGGGAGTGGAACAATTTGTATGGAAAAATATTTTATATAAATGGAGAAGATGCAAAATTGAATAAGTTTAAAAAAAGGTTGGAGAAAAGGATTGAAGATTGGCGAGCATACCTAATACGAGAAGATTCACTGTTTTTATTTTATTTCAATTTCATTATTCTGTTCCATTATAGTTTAAATAGTTTTATTTAGTTTTTTAAATACATATTATATTATCAATCTACCACCTGTTAAAAACTACTTGTAGAAACAAATAAATGAATAAACAAACAGGCCTAATGCTTGACATCACTCGAAATAATCCCACGTGATATTTGTTCGTCAGAAACCGCCTCCGTTCATAAAGATCATCAAAACAAACAGGTCTAATGCATGACATCACTCGAAATATTCCCATGATATTTGTTCATCAGAAACCGCCTCCGTTCATAAAGATCAAGACGAACCGTCTGATCGGCAACGTGCGCCTGGCCGAGTCTGACCCGAGCCTGATGTCCGTGTGCCACTGCGACCCGACCTCCGCCGACCCCTGCGGTCCAGACTCGGAGTGCATCAACCGGATGCTGCTGATCGAGTGCCACACCAAGGTGTGCCCGGCCGCGGAGCGATGCAACAATCAGCAGTTCGAGAAGCGACAGTATCCACCGCTGGCGCCCAACAGGTCTGGCGGCAAGGGCTGGGGCCTCTACACGCTGGCAGATCTCAAGCAAGGTCAGTTTCAAGTAGTGATGACATCGGGCCTGGGATTTAAGACCGAGTACCCATTAGTAGAGACCGGTCTTTACGTCCCCCCAGAAAAACGTGAAAGTACCAAAATCGCAAACCTTGCAGTAGCGCATGACTGTCAATATAATGTAACGAATTGATACAAATGAACAACTCTCCGAGATAGAGAGAGGTTAAAGATAACATGCTTCAATTTTAATTTAGATATCAACAATAGGATTAATTCAGACATACATCAGCAAAAAACAGATGACAATAATATGATTGTAACAACATAAAAATACCGGTTATGTAAATCGGATCCGATTATGTGGTCCGGGATCGGTCTCCGGGTACCCGGTGTTATCATTAGTTCCAAGCAAGCAGATTATTCTCATTTCCTGCTCGATGTAATGGACTGCGTTGTCATATTATGTAAATGTCATATTAACTAAAGATTTCTCAATTTTTTAAGCATCATGCAACTGTTCAAACATTGTATTATCTAAAGAACTAATAAATTCAACTGAATTGAATGTAAAATGTAAAATTATTATTCATCAGTTGATAACTTGATTGCTTGAAAGCCATCAAATGATAGGAAAAATTACAATTTGATTTTCATCGTCATAACAGCTGACTTGAAACAGCTTAGTCGGGATGTCTCGTAACTCCCTTTTCTGTCGTGACCGCAGGTGATTTCGTGATCGAGTACGTTGGCGAGATGATCGACGAAACCGAGTTCCGACGGCGCATCGATAACAAACACCACCAGAAAGACGAGAACTTCTACTTCCTCACGCTGGACAAAGACAGGATGCTGGACGCTGGACCACGAGGGAACATCTCTCGGTAATTACTCTCGTACGACTTGGTGTGTATAGGAAAATAACCAGGCTTAATATATGAATTGGGTAAAAGGGAAAGAGAGAACAGCAGCTTACCGAGGTCCACAAGTAGATAGGCCTACTTGTGGTGGTGTTGCAGACGTTGATAGAGCACATAGAGATGAAGTAACACGAGATTTTGACGTTTCGGCTGTTGCCTTTATCACTGTAGAGTAGGCAACAGCCGAAACGTCAAAATCTTGTGTTACTTCATCTCTATGTGCTCTATCAACGGCTGCAACACCACCATCAGTAGGCCTATCTACTTGTGAACCTCAGTAAGCTGCTGTTCTCTCTTTCCCTTTAACCCAATTCATATAATTACTCTCCCAAGTTGGTAACAGAACGGCGTTGAACGTGAATCTTTTGTTTCGTATTGTTATTGATAAGTCCAGTCGAGAGTGGGTTCGAGTTCCCCATAAGGCATACGTGTTCAAATATAAACTTGACCTACATTTTTTTTTTCAATGTTGCTTAACGACCCCACCAACAGCTAGGTTATACGGGGGTACGAATGAGCGGATGATAGTGAAACGATGAAGTGATAATATAGGTAAAAGGACGTTAAAAAAACTCATGCCTTAGGCGGGACTCGAACCAACGCCCAGCGGTGACTTTGGTTTCTACCGCTAGCGATAGTTGACTTAGCCACCAGGGCGGCAACCTACATCTATATCACCCCCAAATAACCTCGACATTGTTGAAAAAAAATCATCACGAAAACCTACTTTTTACGAGCTTGCACTTATTTTATTTTTGTTCATTTTTTCATCATCATTTTATTCGTGCATTTGCTGTACCGGTACATTAACCATACTTGAAATGTTTTCATCAGATTCATCAACCACTCTTGCCAACCGAACTGCGAGACTCAGAAGTGGAATGTGAATAACGACACTCGTGTTGGTATCTTTGCTCTGCGTGACATCCCCGCCGATACGGAGCTGACCTTCAACTATAACCTGGAGTGTATCGGAACCGACAAGAAAGCTTGTCTCTGCGGAGCACCAAACTGTTCCGGATTCATCGGTCTCAAGGTTAGTGCCCCGGATTTCAAACTCGTATTTTGTGCTTTATTTGGTGGAGTGAAACCAAAGTTTATCCTTCGTTTATCAAAATGACGTGATCTTTGTTAAGGGGGTGCATGCACGGTGCTTATGGAAATAGAGAAATTAATCTTTACCATTTTTTTCTTCATCACGATCAATTGTATTTGGATAAAAAGTATATCAAACCCAAGATAATTTTATGCTCTTCAATTATTATGACATTCTATTTTTGTTAATTCAACCAGTTTTAAGATAATACGTCAATAAATATCAAGAATGTGATGAAATATATTGACGTATTATCTTGAAACTGATTGAATTCACAGAAATATAATGTCACTAGCTGATTCGGCAAACGTTGTTCTGCCATCGAAGTGATTTGTAGTGAATGTCGGTTGTTACGCTATCTAGCGCAAATGGTGAGTAACGTTGAGTGACATTGTGCAACGCCGTCAATGTCATTGTACAACGTCATTACTGTTGTTGTCCTTGAAGTGCCAAAATTTGGATATTGCTCATAGGAGAAAGCTTGGCGGAAGATCTCGTATACTTTAGGACCTTCTACCAGCCCTATCGAATGTGCGTGAGGAATTTCACGACACTCGGTCGAGCCGTTTCGGAGGAGTTCATCCTCTAACATGTGACACGAGCTTTTTATATATAAGATAATAATTAAAGAGCATAAAATTATCTCGGGTTTGATTTACTTTTCATTCAAATACACTTGTTCGTGATGTTCATCACTTGGTCGAATTGGAATTTCTATCAACACACTTGGGCATATATTAATTACTAGCTTTGCATTCACTTTACAAACGTTAAAACGGATTGGTCAACATCAGCTTTTAGAGAGAGAACTATTTTCACGGTGAAAGGAATCGTGTATGCCCTGGATATCAGCGCGCGTACTAATTGTCTGGCTGTGTGCCCCAGGTCAGCCGACAGGTCGCGACCGAGGACGCCAGGTCGGACAAGCGAGGGAAGAAGGAGAAGAAGAAGGCTCGACGCAGCGCTGCGGCCGCGATACAGAGCGAGGACACGTGCTTCCAGTGCGGCGACGGGGGCGAACTCATGCTGTGCGACAACAAGACGTGCCCGAAGGGCTACCACCTGGATTGTCTACACCTCAAGACTTGGCCAGAGGGTAAGGAACGTGTTGCTGCTTTTACAGATCACCGACTTATTCGTTTCGAGTTTGGACCGAAGGGGTTGACGACTAAAAAAATCAGTTGTACATTTTGAAAAGAATCGGAAAAATCATGAAAAAAAATCGAGAAAAATAAAAAAACACAAGAAATTGAAAAAGTCAAGGAAAATAAAAAATAAAAAGATTAGACCCTACAGAAAATCAGAAAAATCAATTTAAAGAAAAAGAAAAAATCAAGTGTGCATTAAAATGGCAAGTTGTTAACCCCTCAAAGGTGACATTCGACCTAAAAGGTGATCCAGTCTGAATTCCACGTACGTATTTAAACAAATGCTGATTGTTTTCCAGGCAAGTGGCTGTGTCCTTGGCACCGCTGCAACGTGTGCGACAAACGCACGACGCGCCGCTGCGGCTTCTGCACCAACTCGTACTGCGACAAGCACATGGCGGACAAGATATTCCTCGACTCGACGCTCGGCATGGTCTGCGTCAAGCACAGCACGTCCGTCAACGGCGTCAAGGTCGTGCCGGAGGACGACGACGATTCCGAGACGGACGAGTACTGCAAAGCCCCGTTAGCCAACGCCAGCCAGAGCATTCTCAACAGTATCTCCAGGTCCACGTCGAAAGGTTTCCCGGTTCCGAGCCTCGACATTATCAAGCAGGTGATCGGCATAACCGACTTGATCAGCTACAACGTTCACTCGAAGCTCGCGGACGTTTCGTCGGAGGATTCGCCCGTGGTGAGCGATTCGGAAAATTCTACGTCGACGACGGGAAGAAACCGGTCGGGAAAATTACGTGAATCTACGGATAGTCAGCCGGCTAGGAAAAGGGGACGTCCACGTAAACGTCCCGTGATCGAAGGTCAGGTGAAAGAGAAATTATCATCCGTAGAAATTCTGCTTGAAAATTCCATAGAAGACAAAGTAGTTGATTCCGATATCAAAAGCAGGGTGGAATTAGAAAACAACAATCAACAAATGGTTCAGTCGACGAATGACTTGCTAAGCGACTTGACTGTTCACGGGAAGGAATTATCTGCACCGTCGGTGAATCTCGTGTCGGAATCGAGCGACGATTCAAAGCCAGTGAGTAAAAGCCCAGAAGTGATAAAGTGTGCTATCAATGTGATTGATGCGTCGCCATTAATAACAGTTGGAAGTGATACTGCCAACAGCGTCGATGTAATTAAAACGACAGTGAACAGTCAAACTGATGTCGAAGGAGCAGACCAATCGTGTTCCGTAACAACTGTTGTTAATGGTCATACGAATGACAGTGGTACCAACATTTGTGATACGAGACAATTAAGAGGAAACGAAGAAGATTTGACACCAAAAAGTGAAGAGCTGAAAAATTCCCCATCAAAGTTGAAGAGTAATTTGTTAAACAACAAAGATTGTTCGATAGCAGTAAATGGAAAAGTAGATGCAATAGTTGTTAATGGCGAGCTAATCGTCCCAGTACAGACGAAAGAATGCAATGGAACGTCGGATAAGAATTACAGTAACCTTGTTGCAAAAAAATCGAAATTGTTACCCGTGGAGTGTTGATTTGATTGCTCTCGCATTCTCTCGACATTAGGCATATGTATTTGAAACCCAAATAGATAATAGTTGTGAGGGACTTGAACCAATTGCTGACTCGATCTACAGACTCTGTTTTAGGATGTTTTAGGACCTCATCTCTTGGCCGGTGAAAAGCCGCGCAATCTCATATATCACCTGACGGAGAATCCTGAACCGGTGTAAATCATGAAATCACCGGTTTGTAACGGTAATGTTTGACTTTCAAAGCTGTTATCCACTATATTGTGTTGATACAGAGCACTTACTACCCAGTTAATTGTTAGTTAGAATTACTGTATATGATTTAAATGCATACATATTATTAAATGCATTACAAACGGCAAACAAACGACACAACAGCACACGTTAATCAGGTAAGTTTGTTACACCCCTAGATGTTTTCTGGTTAAAAAATGATTTATAATTATTACGCGGCAGCCTACGTAGAACATCAGGTGTGTAGCGTACTATTGGCCCCAGATCATCGACTTCTATCATCGGCACGTTAGTTAATTGTGTTCGTTGCTAGGGACAAACGTTACGGAGGATTACAGTTTCATGTCTGAACGTATTGTGGTTGAACTGCTTCATTACATGCAGAGAAGTAGCATCTTGAATACTATCACAGTGAACATTTGTATTAGGTTATATGTTATTTGTATATTTTGATCTGTGATGAGGTGAAAATAATTCTTGAGAATTTCTGCTTTTACTATTTCAGATGTTTAATCTTTCCATGTGTGTTTTTACAAAATATTACCCATTAGTATTTAGTGCAGTTATAATCTAGATAGTATGACAAATCAATTAATTTCATATCTTGAACTGCCAATGTTTTATGGTTGTTTATATTTATAAAATCCGCTTGGTAGGATTTTTTCCGTCAGCGCGCTAGAAAATTGGCGTTGTGATATTTGCCTAGATCGGGCATCCCATTGTCAGAGTCTGTTGATCAAGTCAAGAACATACGGTATGTTGCAAGTCGATTTCTTCAATCCTCCCGAGTTGAACTGTCATGGTTTTGACATTTACTTTTTAAATGATATTTATTTTTAAAATAACTTTCTAGTTATGTACTCTTGTTTGAACAAGTTTTTTTTTGTATATGACATAGATAATGTTTCAGAATTTTACTAGTAAGTTGTGCGTTGTATTGTGCTCCCTGTAGGCAGATTGATCACACTGACTTACGTTGACTTACAGTTTATCTCGGAGTGTAAACCTGTTGGCCTGAAAAATGTTACGAGAAATAATAGTTATCAAACACAATTCATCCCATATTTAAATATAGAGATACTGGAGCTACGGTAATTATTTTAGTTTAATACCATAAATCAAATGTTCGGTACCCTCAATAAGAATATAACATAGCACATGATGTAGAGTGAAAATATAAATATATTAAATACATACTGTATATCTAGATTGTCTATGTGTAGCCTATAGCATGATTATTATTTCGTTTAATAGGCAGTACCTCATTTAGTAAATGTACTTCAGTTAGAATTACGGTAGGCCTTCGTACATAGATAATTTCTTATTGTAAGTAATCTGCACCAGAATTTGACTTCTCTTGTGGTAATATTGTTATCACTACTTATTTGTAATGTTCAATGCTTAGTTATAAATAAACAAAACAACCACATAAATCATAATAGGATGTTCATTGCCTGGGCAGCCATTGTTCCATGACTTCCCATATCCTTGAAAGAAGAAGGTAGTCTACCATCATAGGGGCGGACTGGTCGGGGTGGCGAAGCGGCAATTGTAACCCTTGTTCTATTGTTTCAGGTCAAGGCTTATAAAGTATCTGATAGAAACGAAACGCTAGATATGTGGTGCTGAAGAAAATAAACAAGTGCCATTTGTGGTGGTGAACAGGAAATGTTTGGTTCTGTATCAATGTATATTGTACATGATCATGAGTCAACAATGAGAAACTGTGTACAGATATTCATGATGATGATGATTATTGTTTGCTCAACGACCCCACCAACATCTAGGTTATACGGGAGTACGATTGAGCAGGTGATTATGAAACTATGAAGTGATGGTAAGTGAACGGATGTTTACAAATACCCATTCCATATGCGGGATTCAAACCCACGCCCAGCGGTGACTTTGGTGTCTGAAGCGTGCCTCAGCTAACTGAGCAAATGAGGGCGGCAAAAAGCCACATATTCTTTTACAATATTCTCTTCCTTGTGTGGCATTACGTATGGCATAGGCCGTCTCGAGAGACCCTGTGAGCGTGCCAATTAGTATTTTTGTCTGATGTGAATGAAGAGAAATGTTTTTGAAACTATGCTAAAATAAAATCTTCACTAATGAGTGCTCGGTTTTAGTAATCCTAAACATTACTCCCAACTAATTCTGTATAATCATCCATAATCTTGGGTCAACTGAAAAGTTGTTATTTGAAGAGATTTAATAATTATGACTTATTTTTTTCTATGGGGGTTTATATGATATATTTCAATATTATGTATCTACTTAATTTTTAGATAAATTCGTATTTAGGTTTTCGTGAATGTTCTTTGTTTATGTTTTAATTATTTGCATTTTTATTTTTTTTAAATTTTATTTCGATACTTTAATTTCTTTCTGTTTGCAGTTCAATAATTTTTGGAATTTCCTAATTTTAAACTTATTATCATGATTTTAATGATTGTTTACATTTATCTTCGAGTGTTTTCTTTGCTTTCTCGCCATTGCAAATGAATTCGTTCAAATTTGGTTAAAACTCAAACAAGTTTCACATCCTCCACTGCCTTTAAAATTTAACTTGAGATTTTGATAATGGTGGAACCCAGTGGAACATTTGTGTTGGAATACGTGCGAAACTGTAGTGGAGATGAAATGTTATGATATAATTCAAATTTAGGACTATATGATTTCACTTCATAATCAGTAGCGTAGGCCTATATTTCTTAGCTAAATTCGTACAATAGTCAACACTCCTTTATTATTAGAAATGTGTGATTTAACGGATCCTAACCTACAAATGTTAATGTAGGGCTACTCTGTCATTGAGTTGTCTGTGTTTATGAACATCACGTAGATTTATTTTATACATATGCAGGATCAACTCATAATTGTCTCCTAGATTGATGATATATTAAACAAAAAATGAGTTGTCCTAGTCGTAAAATTACCATCTTGTATGGGAGTCAAACAGGAACTGCCCAAGAAGTAGCAGAACGAATTTGGAGAGAATCACGAAGGTACGTTATGAGTTTTGGTCTTATGGATTGCGGCATTCATTGCGGCATTAACTTCGTTTAGCCAACGGCATCATTGAATTGCACGTATATTATTTAAGCAGGCATTTAACATAAATATAACCTAACCTAGTAATAGATAACCTCGGGTAAATTGTACCGACCTATGAAATATCAGTAAATTTAAGTAATAATTAGCCAATTAACTTTTTCTTGTCCTTGGTTTCTTAGCTTCACTAATAAGGAACTAATTAATATCTAATACTTAATTGGTACAACTGTACAACCGCCTCAAAGTAAAAAAATAAAAGTAGGTAGGCCTAATAAATGATGATACAATTTAGTAGGGTGGTCTACAAACCATACTTGAAGAGTTTCAAGTTCATAGACATCTCTTCCAAAGCTCATTCATAAGTTTTATCAGTGTTGTTTATTATGTTTCAGATTTCATTTCCATGGTCCTGTAATGCCCATGGATGAATTTCCTGTCCAACAGCTTATTTACGAACAACTCGTGATCTTCGTCTGTTCGACTACAGGCCAAGGCGAGGAACCAGACAATATGAAACGTTTCTGGAAATTTCTATTACGTAAAAGTCTTCCTACGAATTCTCTCACGGAATTGAGGTGTGTTAAGCAGTTATAGTTATTTTAATCTTCTACGCCTCACCCCCTTTTCATTCATTATTTAAAGTGGACATGACATGCCTACTATTAAATATTCTGATGTTCGGAAACTAACGTGAATTGCACAACTGCCTATGGAAAGCCCAAGTGCCACAGACATATTAATATTAATACTGTTCTTTAATTCACCTTTTATTGCTCCACTTGTTTTATAGTCTTGTAAAATTATAAAACTAGATCATAGGCCTACTTGAACTGACTATCATAAGCTCTGTGGATTGCATATATTTGTGTTCAATTCTATGTGTACAGTTTTTAATGTGGTGTCTTTATAATTACCTATATACTAGGCCTATAATTCATAAGCACTTTTTCATATCTTTTCTTTGACTTCACCGTATTTGTAGGCCTATTTGTAAACATTCTTGCAGATGTACAAGATGCACGGTGTTTGCAACAAACTAGGCCTAATTACACACTTATGTCAGTGTTACATTATCTAATCTACAATTCAATCATTTATAGGTGGATTATTTCACAAGTTGGCAGTAATGAAACACTGTTATGAAAATATCACTTCACAGGTTTGGCGTCCTTGGCTTGGGTGATTCTTCTTACCTTCGCTTTAACTACACCGCTAAGAAACTGAACCAGCGACTGCTTCAGCTCGGTGGTGAAATGTTGCAAAGCGTTGGCCTGGCAGACGACCAACACGACTTGGGCGCCGATGCGGCCGTAGACCCGTGGATAACCACGCTGTGGTATACGCTAGCGAACCTTTATCCTCTGCCAGACGACGTACAACTCGCGGATAAAACTGTGCTCTGTCCTCCGAGGTGAGCCAGCGGCTATAAGCCGGTTGCCAAATATAGCACTGGTACCTTATCCATACTTGTAGGCCTATAAATGAATGTGGCTAGGCCTATATATGAGGCCCTAGACCAAGACTCTTACCAAGCTTACCAAGTTATTAATCTATTTATTGTAAAATAGACTTGCAAACAAATTTTCGCTTCTCACTTTCTTTATCATCATCAACCGGATAAAAATATTGAAACCGCGTGTTCTACCTTCATTCGTTTTTTAAACAGTATCACCACTTTTCCCTAGAATTTTGTAAACTTTTTGATTGTAAAACTTTTCAATTCCCAATTGTAGCCTACTTGTTGTTTTATCGATAACTAACCTGGCTATAAGCCGGTTGCCAAATTTAGCACTGGTACCTTATCCATACCTGTAGGCCTATAAATGAATGTGGCTAGGCCTATATATGAGGCCCTAGACCAAGACTCTTACCAAGCTTACCAAGTTATTAATCTATTATGATGAAATCATCTATTGGATCGAGACAAATAACAGCTTACTCATAGAATATGCATTTTGGATCGAAAGAAATGTTATATCTAGTTTGAAATATTCGTTTCAATGACAATTGTCGTTACATTAAATTAAATCTTAATATTACGCCTCTTTTCAGATGGCAAGTGTCAGTCAGGGGGAAAAACGTAGACACAACAAAATCGGGCAAAGATATAACAAAAGATGGTGGCTTTTTGCCAGAAGGTGTACACAACGTAGCGAACATCGGAGACTTGCATTCTGATTCGTTGGAGTCTCAAGTCGGGTCCGGCAACTCTGCCGTCAAGTACGGAGAGGGTAATTCAGTCGAGAAGAGTGCTCGGTTAAAGTCGGGGATTGTCACGGTTCGGACAAATACAAGAATTACAAAAGAGTCGCATTTTCAGGTGAGAATAATTTGAATTTTTTGTAGTCTATCTTTTCACTTATAGCCAATGAAATATGGTCAAGGGATGTAACATGTATTTATATAATATACAGTGAAACCTCGATGCATCGTTCCCGGATTACCGGTAATCAATTTCCTGCTTCTATAATTCATTTTATCCCATATTACTGATGCTAAATTTTCTGGAATGAATGTTTTTTCCTGGTCCTTTGAAAAGCAATAGATAGGGCTTTCATTATGTATTTACATACTCTTTAATGTACCGTACTGTACTCTATAGGCCTATGTACTATAATATATTTATAATTAACATGTAATATGCTGTATAATGTAATATAATACATTCTATTGTTTTCATCCGATTATTAATTATATTTTTGTACACTAGGACGTGCGATTGATTGAATTTACTGCTCCCGGCATTTCTTACATTCCCGGTGACGTCTTGTCAGTTGTGCCACACAATCTACCGTCGAACATCGAAGCCTTATTTGAGTTGTTGTCCAGTAATGAATTGAACAAACTCTTGCCGGACACCGTTCTCCAAGTCACCGAGATTGACTCAGATATTCCTCTACCAGTCCACTTGAAAGATCCAATCACAGTCCGAGAATGTGCAGAAAAATACTGGGATTTAAGTGCAGTTCCAAGAAGATATTTGTTTCAACTTCTCTCCCATTTCACGACGTCGGAACTAGAAAAGGAAAAACTTCTGGAATTCACTACACCCGAAGGACAAGAAGAATTGTACAGCTACGCAAATAGACCGCGGAGAACCGTGCTTGAAACATTACTCGATTTCCCGCACGCCGTGAAACGAATACCAGTCGAGTATCTGTTTGAACTATTCCAGCCAATCAGGCCACGAGCGTTTTCTATAGCTTCCTCCCCGATCGCTCATAAAGACCAGATTCACGTTTTAGTCGCCGTCGTTAATTACCAAACGCGATTGGTAAAGCCAAGGCTCGGTTTGTGTTCAAATTGGCTAGCTAATTTGAAGCGCGGCGATGAGATTCACGTGTCAATTCGCAGTGGTTCTTTCAGTTTTCCAAAAGAACAGGTAAGATATATAAACTGTTGATATTATACACCTTGGATCTTGCAAGGTTTAGCAAAGCATATTCATTATCATTATTATTTCCATTGGTCCAGTAGACAAAGCCTTGTTAAGGCAGAGCGATGACGTTCTACTTTGTAGCGCAGTTGTAGTTTGATACTTATATGTCAAACATTTTCACTCACGCATTGAGGCTTCAAGGCGTTGTCTAGGCTAATGCCGGGATAGTTCCCACAACCGCTTCCTTCCCATTATCCAAGGAACCTCCATCCCATCATCTCATTCAATCATCCGTCTAATGCTAATAGATACGAGTTATTATTACAGTGCGTCGTTTAACCCAATATAAAATGTGAAAAAGGGGTTCGATTTCTGCCGTGCTCGATCACCCTGACTTGAGTGTTTCATAGTTTTCCTCAGTCTTCCATTAAATAACGGGAATCGTTCCTTAATATTACTTGACGATTGTTTCCTTCCCACTCTCTACGTAGTGTCGTCTTGTTTTGTTTCAGAAACTGCCGATAATCATGATAGGACCCGGTACAGGTGTGGCTCCGTTCAGAAGTTTCATCAACGATACGGTAGCGTTGGGTAAAGCGTCCGCTGACTCGCTGTACTTGTTTTTCGGCTGTCGTAACGAAGACGGCGACTTTCATTGTAAAGACGAGTGGGGTGAATTACAATCCAATAAACAGCTGTGCATGTTCTGTGCTTTTTCAAGAGATCAAGAACATAAAGTGTGAGTATTAGTATTCCAAAACTATTATTTGATCAACAATTACATGTTGTACTTTAATTTTATTAAACTTTCATTTATTGTACTTCAAAGCTATGACGGTAACTTTCGTGTTTGCGGGTGCGTCATGACTCTGAAGAGAGGGGTGACGAAGAGTAAAAACAATTACGCGAGGTTGAGACAACAACCTCTCGTTGATGCCTCTTTTTATACGTGTACACAATATTTCCCATATTCCGGGTCACGGAAATAGCCGAGTACACACGATCAGCGAGGCCCTTAGCAACGGATCTATCACGTAGTCTCAGCCGGTGACATAACTTCCTCTAGCGCGCAATACAAAATTGACTATATTCTGAGCGGGAAAAATGAATTTTTGGTTAATCCGAATTTTTATAAACCAAAATCATTTTTTTTAGGTCCCTTCGATTGCGGATTAACGAGGGTTTACTGTACCAGAATAACACCTGGATAATGCATTACCTGTACTCGAAGGTATCACAAAAAAATTCATATAGGCCTATATTTTTTTACAGTTACGTTCAGCATTTAATAAACGAACACAGTTCTCTCCTTTGGGAACTCATTTGGGAGAAAGAGGCGTACATATTTCTGGCTGGAAGCGCGAATAATATGCCCGCAGCTGTGAAGGATTCTTTCATCTTTAACGTTGGCGTTAAGCATGGATTGTCGGTGGAAGAAGCAACAGCTTATTACAAGAAGCTCGAAAATAACGGGCGTTATCAGTGTGAGACTTGGTCGTAGGGCTGGAGACATATGTAAGCAAAATATCCGACAACAGTGAAAAGTTATCAACGTACTTTAAAAGTGACAAATAACATTACTTATTTTTATTTTAAGGTTTAATGTGTGTAGGTGAACAAGTTGTTAACTTATTTCATGTAAATAAAATGATTTTGTTGGATTAATGAATAAATTCGGAACTAAATTAATGAAGTTGTAATGAAAATAACGACAAATTGTTTTAAACTGTTGGCGGCCTGTTTCTGAACGACGTGTTTGACTTCTTCCACACGGTTGACGACGATATGAGACCGGCTTGGATGAGGGACTGGCTGAAGCGAGCGCCGTCGAGTGAAGTGGGCAGCGGGTGCGGCGCCTTGGGCCCGGTCTCCAGCTCCCCTTGGAGCAGGTCTTGAGTCACTTGCAGTCGCCGGGCAGTCGCAGCTGGCTTAGTCTTCATGAAACCTGGCAACAAAAGATCACGTGAATACTCGCACGGTGTTACAGGTAGTGGGATTCGTTATTGATTTTATTTTAATATCTTTAAAATGGCATTTGGGCATTCTGGTCTGGCAGAATTGTGGGTAGTAGATGATTTGGCTTTATATTGAAGAACCATTCTAGTATCAACATTAATATTAATATGAATACAGTGAAACCTCTATGCATCGTTCCCAGATCCATTGTTTCCCTGCTTGAGTATCATTCATTTTTTCTCACCCCGCTCCCAATCCTCCCATATAATCAAGTTAAAATGTCCTGGGTGGATGGTTTTCCTGCATGAACGGTTTTACATGAACAGGATAACGATGGATAGAGGTTTCACTGTAGTGTGCCAGGTAAATGTGATTGATCCCTTGATTACACAGCATATACAATCATTGCGACATGAGCACAAAATCATATTTAACCACTCAATATAATCAGCACATGCAAGCGCAGTGGTTAACGCGCTCGCTTCATGTGATCTGGTAGGTGAGGGGAATATCCAACCTCGGTTCAACATGGACGTTTCCTTCCCGCTATCCCTCCCAATATTACACGGCAAGCGTGGGATCTTGGTTCCGTTGTTTATAAATAATGATAATGTCTGAGGGAAACCACAAAACTCCCAAGTCAGGATTTTGAACCCCGGCCCGCTGAATGACGGTTAGAGCAACTGACTCACGCGTCTCAGTTCTTGTATCAACGTAAGAAGCCATCACATTTACCTTCCGGTGGCTTGGACGTTGCCCAAACTTTCTGGCACAGTTCCCGGTTCGATCCCAACGTTTCGTGGTCATTGGCTGTTCCTTCTACGAGGGCAAATTCTGAGCCGAAATCGTCGTCTTCGTCACACGGGCCTCCGGGGCGACATGTGCAGCAATTACAAACGGGTCGCTTGTCGTCCGCTACAGACATGGTGGTCGCTGATCGGTATCACTGTCAGGAGAACTAGTATCTCGGCTATAGAACATATTACAACATTTACAAATATTGAATCGTTTGACATTGTGTACTATATAGTGATAACACCGGGTACCCAGAGACCGGTCTTTGAACAGCTCGGTCCCCAATCTGCATAACCGGTCTTTTTATGTTGTTATAATCATATTGTTGTCATCTGTTTTTTGCTGATGTATGTCTGAAATAATACTAGTGTTGATGTCTGAATTAAAATTCAATTTCGTTATCTTCAACCTCTCTTTATCTCGGAGAGTTGTTCATTCGTATCAATTCGTCACATTATATTGACAGTCATGCGCTACTGCAAGGTTTGCGATTTTGGTACTTTCACGTTTTTTTGGGGGGACATAAAGACCGGTCTTCACAAACGGGTAGGCCTACTCGGTCTTAAATCACAGGACCGATGTCATCACTAGTACTATACTTCATTTTTGGCGAATTAATTAGTCGTTCATTAGCTTGAATAAGATGTAATGTTCGTATTTTTTTGTTCTATATGTGTAGGCCTATATGATATATGTATTCGTATCATATATGTAGGTATGTATGATGGATAAATGTATTATAATAGTAAGTACACGGAAGTATACGGCTGCTGAAAGTAGGCGGGGTCCACTATTGGAAGTGATCTTCCACCCTAACCTTCAAGGAATAATAACATGGAATAATCAATTCACAGCGACCGAGATAGTGATAGGAACCTGATGATGTTATAAGATGAAATAGTACATGAAGTTAGGGAGGTTGAGAATTTGAGTAATTTTCATGTGTAACGGTACGGATGATAGAATAGTGATAGAATGTGTGAACAAGGCTAATTTACTTGTATGTATGGAAGATTGCAGGTTTCTTACTGATGACATGCAATCTGAATCCAACTCTGAAATTCTAAATGGATTCAAACTCTTTACCTTTTTCTGTGCAATATTTGATATAGTATTTATAATTTACTATACATGAAGTACGTTGATTGAAAATACTAGAAATTTTATTGAATCAAGAGAAGTACATATTAATTTGAGAGATAGCTGTAATTTATTGTCATCAACATTTCTATGGATATTGTAACAATGATTGTTGAAAATGTCTGATTTTAGTTCATATTATTATGAAAATGTGATTCAATATTTTCTATTATTATTAATAACAGAACCGTGCTGTACAAACAGGTTACACAGCAGATTACGGAAATGTGCGGTGAAATAATGAAATATCGTCCGTAAAAAAACGAAGACATTGTGTTTGTAAAAAATACAAAAACGTTCTGTAAAATTATGGTTCGAGATAATATGATCAGGAATTCATGCTGTACAAGGAGGCTACACGGTAGATTACGGAAATATTCCGTGAAATAACGAAATATCGTCCGTAAAAAAACGAACACTGCGTTTGTAAAAAATACGGAACTCTCCGTAAAATTACGTTTCAAGAGAATATGATCAGGAATTCATGCTGTACAAGGAGGTTACACAGTAGATTACGGAAATGTTCCGTGAAATAACGAAATATCGTCCGTAAAAAAACGGACACTGCGTTTGTAAAAAATACGGAACTCTCCGTAAAATTACGTTTCAAGAGAATATGATCAGGAATTCATGCTGTACAAGGAGGTTACACAGTAGATTACGGAAATGTTCCGTGAAATAACGAAATATCGTCCGTAAAAAAACGGACAGACACTGCGTTTGTAAAAAATACGGAACTGTGCGTAAAATTACGTTCAAGAGAATATGATCAGGAATTCATGCTGTACAAGGAGGCTACACAGTAGATTACGGAAATGTTCCGTGAAATAACGAAATATCGTCCGTAAAAATACGGACACGGCATTTGTAAAAAATACGGAACTATCCGTAAAATTACGTTTCAAGAGAATATGATCAGGAATTCATGCTGTACAAGGAGGTTACATAGTAGATTACGGAAATCTTCGTGAAATAACGAAATATCGTCCGTAAAAAAACGGACAAAGCGTTCGTAAAAAATACGGAACTCTCCGTAAAATTACGTTTCAAGAGAATATGATCAGGAATTCATGCTGTACAAGGAGGTTACACAGTAGATTACGGAAATGTTCCGTGAAATAACGAAATATCGTCCGTAAAAAAACGGACACTGCGTTTGTAAAAAATACGGAACTCTCCGTAAAATTACGTTTCAAGAGAATATGATCAGGAATTCATGCTGTACAAGGAGGTTACACAGTAGATTACGGAAATGTTCCGTGAAATAACGAAATATCGTCCGTAAAAAAAAACGAACACTGCGATTGTAAAAAATACGAGTGTCTGTAAAATTACGTTCCAAGAGAATATAATTAGGAACTCATGCTGTGCACGAAAATGTTCCGTGAAAAATCGAAGTATATTTAGTTGAATGACAACTCTGGTTATGATAAAATCATTGAAATGTACTGGTACTTTAAATACTTTTATCAACTATTGGATTATGTAAATATCTATTAAAATACCGATATTACTATACGAGCAAAGAGCATCACTGCATCAGGTACATTTTGCATAAGAGACTTTGCTGGAAAATATAGTTTTTTTGAAAATAATTTTTTTATAAGCAACCCAGTTTTTCATTTATATATATATATAGGCCTATATATATATATATATATATATATGTAATGGAAACAGTTATAGCCAACATAGGGCCTACCGTTATTTAATATTTAATTGAAATATAAGTTTAAATCCACTAAGGAAAAAGGTGGGTAGGAAATGACTGGAACTTGTGAATAGGCCTACTGATTAATCATTGCTATAATAAGAAATTACAAATACATATCAGAGGTGTTATAATGATTTTCTTCATTAGATGTAATATACTGACATCTTGCAAAAAATGCAAGATAAAACAATTCAAATATTCAATGCTATTCTAGCCTCGAAGTGCATGGTTGCAGTTGCAGTACCCAATAAATGCAAATATTTATAAAAACATTGAAAGAACACTAGCACAAAGTAGTCGAGTCTGTATAAAAATAAAATAGAAATTGACTTTAGGAACTGACATCGTTGCCAATAATAAATAAAACTTTATTCCTTCCTGTCTCAATTTATTAAATCACATGAACTTTAAATACAAAAAAGACTTCAGTAGAAATATCTATTATTATTATGATTGAATATTGAGATAAAATTTCACTGTTCTCTTGGAAAACCAAATACTTTAAGAGTTCCGGCATCTCTTTTCCTATCGTAAGAATCTTTGTCATCACAGGCATACGCAAGTAGGTACTGACAAGGATGCCACGCAACTGTGAACGTGGCAGCTTCGACTGGAATATCTGCGATTTTCTCTCCGGTTGCAACTTCGCCGATATCTATGACCAAATCTTCCGACGCCGACGCTAAGAGTTTACCGTCGTGACTGAAGCTTAACGTACGCACCGGCCAATCCATGCGCGAGAAAGTACGTAAACAAGCCAGCTCCTTGATGTCCCACAACGAGACGAGGGCGTCGGCAGACCCCGTCGCGAAATACTGTCCAGTCGGATCGACTTCGATACAAATGCACGTACCGGGATGAGCTTTCAAAACATGTTGTAATTGAAGTTCTGGATAACTATAATAACAAAAAAATTGTTATTGGCTGCCATTCGTAACTCAGTCAGCTAACGCAACACTTGGGAAACTGAAGTCAAGGATTCGCGTCTTGCATAAAGCATCGGTTTTTGTGAATAATTGTTCACTTATCACTTAATACCGTCATTTGTACCTTTATTATAATAGGCTAGCCTAGCTGTTGGTGGGGTCGTTAAGCACTTTTAAAAAACACAACAATAGTCACCATTGACATTTATACAATGATGGAGAGAAGAGATGACATAAACTTACCTCAGAATATGAATGCACCCCTGGCCATTTGTAATGAAGAATAGACTGCTCTCTTTGTTCCACGAGATTTCGTTAACTTCAAAATTAAACTGTTCCTCGGATTTTATTTTGTTTGTTCGTGGGTCTATAAATGTAATTAGATCTTCTTTGTTTCCTACAGCAATTGTATTTCCATCCGGAGACCATGTTATATTAATATTCTCGCCTGTGGGAAGGAGTTTATAATTAGGCTACATACAGTCTTTTAATAAAACTCTTCCACTATACCTATTGAACATGTCAGTAGCTCCGCTTACCTGTTAATAGATACAATAGAAAAAGCGCTACAGTACTAACATAAGGGCCTTTTGAGAAAAATCAGATTGATTTAAAAAAAATACATCGGGCCTCGTAAATGTTTCATTAATCCATAGCACGTTTGAGAATTAGAAATAGATAGATGTTGAACGATTAGGTATTTAATAAATTGAAATCATCACATATAACATCTATAAGATAAAATACATAAAATACCTTTTGTGCCAATGGTAGCAGAAGACTTTTGCGTCCGAGCATCCCATATGCGAACAGTTTTATCTCCACTTGCAGTGCTTAATAAGTCAGCATTCGATGCATGCCAGCACAATTGATCCACACTTCCATTGTGGCCACGGAAAGTAAATTCTTTATTCTGTTGTCAAAAGAAGAAAGATTAAATAACTAGAAATTATATATATTGGTAGGCCTATTGCATATTATTTTATTTGTTCAATTCTTTAAATCTCTGGGCCAGGATTTTCAACTTTATATGCAATGATAATGACAATCTCTCTCTCTATATATATATACATATGTTATGACGAATGTTCTAGCACATTGGGTGAAGTGTTATGTCAATCACTCGGGTTGTCTGCGTTTGCTCATAAGGGAGAAAATTGTAGTCTCATTTGGGACCTTGTCTTCTTTGCTATCGTTCAGACAGGATGTGACCTGCCATAGTCAGGGATTCTTCTCTACAGCTTGGCAAACATATATCGAATGAAGTGATCAGTGTGAGGCCGTCTCGTAGCGCAAGTGGATGTACACTGATCGGTCCGCGCGTCGCGAGTGACAAAACACAGCTCGTCTTGGCCGTTCACTTTCCATTTTGCACGTCTGCCTGGGTCTGGGGGTAAATTTTCTCCAAAAAAAGCAAACACGCTCAACCCGAGAAATCCACATAACACATAGGCTAACATGTATAGGCTAGGCCCTTTATATCTTTTTACGGCACAATTTTGATATTGTTTAAATATCATAACGAGCATTCTGCAAATAAGGTCAAGCAAGTAAGCTCTTATTTTTGTTACTTTTTTATTGACATTCCATGTATAAAATAAGTCTTATAAATGCCAACAGTTCATCTGTCATTGAATTTATAACCTTGTGTAAGGGCAACATAACCTACCAATCTTTCTCCTAAAACAAATATCGCAACAGTTCGGTCGAATGAACCAGACGCCAGGCGTCTCCCATCACAACTCCATCCTACAGAATGTACTTTTGCTGAATGAGCTTGAAAATCACGTATTTTATTATGATTTTTAAAATGATTTTGTAAATAATCCTTTTCACTGTAAAATGCCGCCCAAGACATTTTCTCAAAACTCAAAAGTGAGTGTTTACGTTTTGGAGCCGCCGCCTTCGAAACGTTTTCAAAGCATTATTTCAGTAGGACTTTTTGCCACCAGTAGCTCTGATTTCAAAATGGCGGGAACTGACCGATAGGAGGGTGGTCGTAGTTTTGTATGTGCCTGGTTGCTTTAAAATATGAATTTACGTGTTCTGACTAGTTATTGTCGTCCTCAATTGGTGAATAAGAGTGTTTGACAGATTTTTGACATTATCACACCTTTAACTGGTAAGAGACGTGTTTCTGTACTTCTAAATTCAGTACGCGGCACACGGGTGGACACAGCAAAGCATTGGGGTGCAGCGTCTAAGCACATGTCACACGTTGCTGGAAGGCCTTTTGCATGCATGGGCTAAGACCACATCAATTTCTTTTAATTTTTGCCTAGGCCTAGTTTATTTGTTCAATTTGTGGTTGTAGTATATGAGTATGACTGTATGACATTGATGACATTCATCTGTTCTTCTTGACTTGTGCGAGAGTTATATTATGCAAGGGTGTTGAGTTTATATGCTAGGCCTAGGCCTAGGGCCTACTAGGGGGCGTAAGTAGAGAGGGGCTATAGGGCCTAGTCTCTCTAGGCCTAGGTAGGCCTATGGTATGGGCTATGCCTATAAAAGTGCTTAGACTTTTTTCATGCCTCTATCAAATTCACAGAGTGGTTCGATCCCTTACGATCATACCCCACAAATTGGAAAATGACTCGGCATGGCAAATTGTTCACGTTACCGATATTCTGTAGGCCCTAATCATATCCCGTATATCCGTGGGTGTATCCTGAGGTACATCTACTTTTTTCGGTATTTTATGTTTACGGAAATGCTATATTCACATTTTAAGGTGAGCTTGAGGTTTGGGTAAATATGCTATATTTCCCTTTCCGATCTACCGTTCATTTGGGTTGTTTTAGGTTGTGGTTGATGATATTTGTTAGGTAGGGTTGTTAACCCAGAGGCTACAATCTCGATGTCCATCTGACACAAATGTTACCCTACCTAACCCCAACCGTCACTAAATAACCCTGTAAACCTAAAAGATGATATACTAAAAAAGTTCTGTTAGATACGACATAGGCCTATTTACTGACGATTGTACGAAAAGAATTGAAGTAAGAATCATACTCTCTCTGTGGTTTCTGCCTGTACCGGTATAGTTCAAGTAAGGTGACACCGTATTAGCAATGGTAGTCCTATTAGGTAATCAGTGACACAGATACCATGCAACAATCAGATTTTGGACCTGCTTAGCATTTTGATGAAATTTTGGTGAAGAAAATGCTAATTATATTACTTTTCTTTTTTATTAAAAATGGCTCAGTCCAATGAATATTAAAAGTTGCAACTCTGTATATAGTGTAGGGCTCACAATTCTGTTTACAAACATTGAAATTGGTTTTATTTAATTTTTACAATTTACCATTGTTTTTATTGTTTTTTTTTTAAACAATTACAAAAATGTTCAGTTATTTTCTGGTATGAAGCTTGCAGATTTTTAATCACTACAAACATTGAGTTTGTAGTTATACAAACTCAATGCTACAAATGACACTGGTCTTCAAGTACACCCTTGACCTTAGAATAGATTGGACTTTTGATTGTTTGATAAAAATAATAACTAGGTCCAGGCTTGGCGTTGAGATAAGCTGCTTGGTGAAGCCTCGTACCATAACCACAACCATTTCTCAAGTGTATAATTTAAATTTTGAAGACACATTATCCCAATCAAGAATTCCATTTGAAATCGGACATTTATTGTCCAAAATTTTCAAATGCTTGAAAATTTTCAATTTTTTTTCAAGTAAATTTTCTGGGATTTGTGTGTTGCTATAGAAGGAGTTAGCATTTGACTTCACTCTTCGCAATGATTTGCTGAATTACTACATGAATTTGAAATTTGCATTTGGATACAAAATTGTCCAGGATAGGGAAAATACATCAATTTGACTACAGCTGGTAAAACTTGTGTTATGGGGCCAGTAGGCCTACTCGTTTATACTGACCTATTTGAAAATGTCATATTTGAAAAGTAAATGAGGAAAGATGTTGGAAGTTTTCTGTGATAATTTAAAGCAATTTGCTTTGAAAATTTATATAAATTTGCATTGAAAATTTAAATACATTTTCAATCAATTGAACGAAACCCAACATTTTTTTTTTTCAAATTATTTAGTTTAAATTTAAATCATTTAAATCAATTTATTTTAAATTTAATTAGATAATTTAAATCATTTGACCATGTTTTCAATTAATTTAAAATTTTCAATGCTCCATCACTTGGCATACAGGCAAAGTAATTAATAACTAGTCGACTAATAGTAACTAATCAAGTTGAAACTTTTTCATCCTGATATTAAGTTATGATAAGGAGACGGGGCAATGCTGGTGCGTCCCAGCAATACCAGCTGACCGGGACAAATGGTCACCCTAAACCAAGATGTAATAGAACTGCACTGATATTTGTTTACGTGTGTGTGTTGTGTTTTCTTACGTTGAACAATCTTTTCCAGCAAATTTGATCAAAGATGAGTCAGAACACCAGCTACAGTCTTTCTAAGAAAGCTCCGCCGGCAGAACACAATAGTTTTATTATGAACGACGTATCGCGAAATGGATCCACGCCGAGAGAGTCGAGAAAGAGTGAGTTTACAAACGTTGAACGTTAATTACCGTTAATTAAATGTAGGTCTAATATTATGCAGTTGGTATTCTCATGGCTGTTGAGATTTCTTCGTACCAGTAAAGTATGTGTTGTGTCTTGATACAACGTTTTCCAACCGACTCTCGGTATCGTTCGATTGTGAGAACCAAAATAACCAGGCTACCGTCAATGCATGCAGCCTGCTTTTCAAGATGGTGCATGCACGTTGCTTGAAATTAGAAATTCATCTTACTATTTCTTACCATTGAAACGATTCAATCTTCTATCCATACCCTTAATTGGGGAGCAATGATTTTGGATCAAGTTTCGATGTTATTAAAAAAAAAAAAAATGTTCTTGAAAAAGTTTACCATAATTGAATAAAGAGTGTGTCATCCCCAAGCTTATTAATTAATATTACATTATATTTTTTATGTAGGCCTACAGTATTCAATCAGTTTTAAGATAATATGTTGGAGAATTTCAAGAATGTGATGAAATTCAATGATGTGTCATCTTAAAACTGATTGAATTCGCAAAAATAGAATGTCATCAACTCATCATAAATTTGTCTTGAAGTTGATACAGGTACATTCTATTTAATTACAGTGATCCCTGAACATAAAAAAAACAGTGAAGATGAATTTTTCTAGTTTTATAAGCACCGTGCACGAACCCCCTTAAGTACTCCATTATTTAAGTACTCCATTAAGCTTACTCCATTATTCTGTGTATCTAGATCTGATATGGAATTCAAAGTTATAGCAGTTTAGGCCTAATAATAATATTCATTATATAGGCCTAGTCTCATTCATTGGTCAAATAGGCTCGTAGTGTGTTTTATGTTATAATTAGGTCATCTCCTAGACTAGGCCCTGGAGATAAAATTGATAACCCAAATAAAGTCACTATAGACGTATGTTATCATTGCTCACAGATATATTTGACATCACAATCATTGTTCTTTTTGAGTGCAATCTATAACATTAAATATTACCATCAAATATTGACTCCGGGAATATTAAGTGATCTGACTTTCAAGTTGAGATAAGGACCATGACCCATTAAGTGTTTACTTTATTAGTACAGTACCGTACTTGATTTCTGTAGTGTTTATTATCCTTAAATCCTCTTTAATCTGCTGTAATCTGTAAAATGATTTGATTCAAGGTTCCACCTTAAACTGTATATTTTTCAATATGTCAATAATACAGTAAATTGGAGTTCTAAATACTTTTAGCTCAAGATAGGGGGGGGATAATACCAATTCTTAGTTGAAAACCAGTTGAATTCTTTGTGATTATGCGATTATGCTCAACTACTGTCCTGCTGGTAACAATGCTAAGAGTTTGCTAATTGTTTACTGTAGTTGTGTATCTTTGTTAGCAAATTAACGTCTACGGCCAGTTTATGAAGATTACGATTAGTCACTTGATTACTGTATTTAAGTCAATATTTAACCATTTAATTAGGCCTAAGTTAGTTGAGTCAAACTTGAAGATACTGTATTCATTACATCTAATCGTTGAAAACTTGAGAAAGAACTAATTTTAAAGTTAATTGTAATATTACGTCAAGTCAGAGGAAAACATTTTTTAAAAATATTAATCAAGTCCTATCTTATTGCGAATGAATGATAACCTTGTCCCTTGTTGGTTCACAATGAACATTCACATCCCAGATAATGGTTCAGCCTACCAAACCAACTACAAATGAAGCCTTCAGCTACGATAGATGTTTTCAGAAGGAATCAATGGATAGATTGTATTAGTTCAAAAAAAGTTCGTAAAAATATGCATTCCTAGAAAGCCTAAATCTATATTCAACATGATGTTGTAATATTTGGTTTGTTGCTATGAGCCTTTCCTGAATGAAATGCATCTGGGAAGAGAGCAAATACTGATTCGTGATTATTATGGCTGTGGGAGGCACCAACCAAAATATGTGCATACCGTCAGTTTTTTCGTTGAAGGGTCAAAGAGCATAGTAGACAGAAATAAAAAAATGAGTAAAATAAAATTCACAGGAGAACCTCTTTGGTAAGTTTCTCTTTAGTACATTTATTACCGTAGTAAGTTTTATTTTTCAATCCCATTCATATGCTCCCACATGTTGAATAGTCTCTTTTTTTTGGATAGCTTCTCTGGACGTGGATTATGTTTATTTGTTCTAACATTTCTACTTCTTATTCTAAATAAAGGTGTTTTATTAATTTTTTCAAATGGATCGTGAAGTATTCTTATAATATCTTGAAATAAATATCTTCTACGCCCATACGCGTTTAAGAAAATTATATGGTATTGACATTTACTATTTATACTACTATAGACCACAGTAGGCCATGTAGTATTCTTTTCAATGAATCACATTGCTGTTTTCTATCCGTGCAGTTCCCCTTGTAATTCTTAGCTTGCTTAGGGTTTAGTATACAGCCATATTTTTTCTTCTAAATATAACTTATCTAAGTTTGTTACTTCCTTCTAACTGAAACTTCCTTCTCAGTGCTTGCTTGCGCTGGTGAGTAGGGCACTAATAGCCAGCCGTAATAATAGACTGCCAGTGCGAAGTAGATAAGTGGGAACTTGTTGCTGCTAAGTGGCTTCAGCTCACACGTGGATGTCCATCCAGACAAGATAATAGTCGGAGCTGTCATGCTAATCTGCCAGGGTTGACCAAAGAGGGGGGGAAATATGGCGTACCGTACTTCAAAGATGTTCTTATTAATTCTTGGGTGATTATAATGACAAAATAACCCACCAATGAATATATACTTTATTATCAACAGAGGAGTAAATATTTTGCTTTTTAATAATTCACATAATTTAATTACTATTCCCCCCCCCCCCCCCCCAAATTGCTTCTAAGTTTGTTTTGATTTAAAATGATTGAAATTGCAAATTTTTCCATATAACATAGCCTAGTTTAGTGAGTTTGGTGTCAAGTTATTGTTTGCTCAACGACCCCACCGACAGCTAGATTATGTGGGGATGTTATAATAAAGTATATTGCGATTCTTTCATCGGAATTGAAGGTACAGCCATCTGCACATGTTTTTCGATTTTGGAATCATTTATCCAGTTAATGGACAGTCCCAACGTAAACAAAATGTATGTGCTAAAGAAGTATGTGCTAATTGCATTTAAATAACAGTTTGTGTTCCCTCTTTTCAATAATCTATCGCTTTACGTTTCTAGTTACTTCTCACTTTGTTTTTTGGCACACACCTCATAGCCACCTGAGTAAAAACATTATTATTGTGCAAAAACCAAAAAAGTAATTAATTAAAACTGAAAAAGTGTGTACTGGTACTGAAATTAGTAGTTTTCTATTGACTTTATTGCTTTCCGTTTATATCTGAATCTTCTACCAAGTAAAATACCACCAGTTAATAATGTAAAAGTACACCAGACTAGTGATATCAATATCACCAGATAGGTCATCGTCATTCGATATGCTGAAATGTGGCCTGACATGTATATATCGTGGGAATATGTATTTTTAAATTTCTCTCCACTTCTTTTAATGTTTATTTAATGTTTAATCTGATCCAGTCATGCTTGTTGCCATGAACCTGACTGGTTATCCACACAGCCAGTACCATATTAGACTTTGTTTACATTCTAGGCACAGATGTTTTGACTAAAGCTCATGCCTTGACTTGATGGTTTTCTAGCAGTGAGTTTTTGACCACATGTTCAGAGTAAAAGAACAGATATAATAAATTACCAACAAATCCACCTTATAATATGTCCTGACTTGTAACATTAAATAATGATACTAAATGTTTCTCTTGAATGTAAATCTTGTGATATATCAGATATAATATCACAATAATTGTATTACATATATTTTACGTAAAAACTCATCTAACCCATTTTCCATGGCTTTGCTCTGTAAAATTGTTGAAAGCAAATCAACAGACTAAAAGTAGATCCCTATTTTTACATATTTATCTCCTTTTTTATATCCTTAGTATCTACATACTTCATCTCCTTTATTCATGGAGAATGTAATTTTAGTAGGCATGCAACATGGTGCTATTTTTTAGTACAGTGAAACATCTATGCATAGTTTTTCAAGGGACTAGGAAAATAAAACCATTCATGCAGGAAAACAATCCATCCAGGAAAATGTAGCATTGATTATATGTGTGTGGGGTTACAAAAAATTAATGATACAACCAGGAAAACGATGGATCCAGGAACAACGCATAGAGGTTTCACTGTATTTATTTTTGTAAATGTGGTTTCCGAGACACTCTGCGGTTGTCAATTTATAGACACTGCAGCGTAGTGGTGACTTGCTCGCTGCGTGTGATCAGGAGTTAAAGGGTAGATTCGATCTCTGCCATCGTCGATCTTCCCCCACAGAGGTTTATTGTAGCTTCCCTCACTGGATGGTTCCCACAATATAGGCCACGACCGCTTCCTTCCTACTATTCTCACTACCTGAGTAACCTTCATCTTATCATCTAATTAATCATTCGTCGATGACAATTAATCTCGGATCAGTACAGTGTGTTGTAAGCCCCAATGTATAAGCCATGATAAATAATGGAGAATCGAACATATTATGTGTGTCAACTACCTACTTGGAACTAGTTTTAATGGCTAGGTATTTGCAGATAAACTCGCTTCAGTCGTAGTGAGCTCAGAGGTCGGGCTCAGGTCAAACCACAGCTATTTAATGTTTATCAAGTTAACAGATCTGAAATTAATAAATTAAGGATTCGGGAGATGGCAAGTTGAAATGCCCTCTCGTCTCCTTGAGATATCCAGACATTTCATTCACAGAATGGCTTATTATGATTGGTCTATAATGGGACTCATAACATCATAATTATACTACAATAGTAGATCTATCTCCTAGGATTCTTTTTGTAGAACTAGTTCATTTGTGTTGCATTCTGTCTATTGTAAGAAGTTTCATTGACAATAAATGTTGTGTATGCATTATGAATGAATTGCTTTTAAGTAAAGTGTAGGTGCTATATCTAGATGTCAGCATCATATTATGTTTTTGAGTATGGTGGATATGAATGATTGTTGTTTGCGTAACGAATCCACCAACCCTCTTGGCTATTTCGGGGCACGAATTAGCTGGTGATAATGAAGCTATGATTTTTCTAAAAAAAAAATCTGTGATCTGTTTGAGGTAGTATTATGTTTTATGAGTTATATGTTTCATGAGTTATAACAATAATTAAGCCAATTTCAATCACCGTACCAAGTTATTTTAGGACACGGTCGTAATATAAACCCCAAATATAATGAACGGCGTATTTGAACTAGATCCAAAATTGGCAATGACCGTGATGATTTTTGACATTTTTCCTTAACGATCGTGCATAACTTTCTTATCTAGACGTCATATTACTGACTCTTAATCAAACCTCATGCATAGTATTATTTGGCCTTGATAATAATAATAATATTGATAGTAATTTCTGGAAACTAAGAACCAAATCTAATATATGGATTTTTAAATGTGATGAAACACTTCACTTGATAAATTTCTGCAATGTTAGATACTTTCTGAATAGACCTAGATGTAGAATCTCTCCTTTATCCCTTTTCCAGGGATCACTGATCAACATATCTACAGTTTTAAATGTATCTAGGCCTATCTGTCTTATAAACAAGTTAAACATCTTATATTTAACATAAACATCTTAATTACCATAGGAATGTTATTTGGGTCATTAAATTATACCCATTGATTTGTTTTTAATAATCCTATTGTTTTCTTAAAATAGCATATGTAAATATTTACAAATTGCATAAAATAAAATCAATATCAATTGCAGACCAAACCATAATTATAATAATTATACAGTTCCTGTTCTCCCGTGCCCAGTCAAACCTGTTTATTATGTAATACAGTGGTATAATGGGATTCTGCAGCCGACCCGAACAATTGCCCAAGGCAGTGCATTAGGCCGGCTGTTATCCTCGGCACACTGCCAAACCTGTTCGGGGCAGACTGGTGATGTTTCCTGTCTCACTTTGTATACTCTAGGAGTTGTAGATTTGCAGGCTTTTTACTTTTATATATGTTTTTACTAGAAGCAGTGATGTTTTCTATATAACCTTGAACTTGAACTATGTTCTATGAACTACTATTATGTTTAGGTTTTATGATAAATTGGTTGAGAAGTGGATTATTATCGGTATGCTTATATACATATGGTCTTAGTGCATGATTGGATGTGACATTAAATGTCTAAGGCCTCATAGACTGCATTAAACCAATAGTTCTGTATCCATGTGGTGGCCAAAATGAAAATATAGTCCAGTTTGAAGATCTAGTTTGTTTAGATCCACAAGCTCCGAAGACTAGTATTTTTCTAGACTGTATTTGCAGTGAATAATACTACAAGTTCATGTCTATGATAACCTAGATTCCAGTATTTTGAGTCCGTGGAAGTCGATTTAGCGGAAAATCAGTTTTTCGATGATAACTTTTGAACGGTATGAGATATCGAAATTCTAATAGAAAGGGAACACAGATATTTTTAATAACTTCAAGATGGTGTAATAAGTAATAACTTCTTATCTCATATCGCATCATTTTCATCTAAACAAAACATGTTTTTAGCCGGGCCTGACAATTATGCGATATAAGTTGAATAGTTTTTACTTGACCATCTTCAAAGTATTGGTATTCAAGGTAGGCCTATTCCCATTTATTCCCGTGGTAGAATTTTGATATCTCAAATCGTTGGAAAGTTATCATCAAAAAACTGATATTTTGCTCAATCGACTCCCAAAGACTGTTAGTGAACGTTGCCTGGTCAACGTGAGTGGCTACACGTTGTGTGTCAAGGTTGAAAGCTCGGACTCAGGAACTGAAGTGAAGTCGGGTTCGGGTCCGAGTCCCTCATAAGGCATGGGTTATTGTAAACATCAACAATCCGTTGATCTGTTCCGCCAATTATATTAGCTGTTGACAGGTTATAATAATCATAATGAAAATGAATAATAATGTTGATAATAATCAAATTCTGTTACTAAATATCATTAATTAGTAATAGTTGATTAGTTTATGAATGTTGCTAAATTGTTGCAGTATACTTTTAGTCATATTTTCCACAATCACTTGCATACCATAGTTAAGAAGTATTTCACGTGTTTACGTATAGATAGACCATAGTGCACTTTTATTGTCAAATGAAAATGAATACTAATATTACTAATAATTGAATTGTTTGACTAAATATTATTGATTGATAATTGGTAATAGCTAATACATGTATGAATATTGTTATTGTTAGCAATATACCTTTGGGTTCTAGTATCAACAATCACTTCATGTACATGGTTTTGTTTACATATAGATAGACCGTAGTGCACTTTTAGGATCGAATGAAAATGAATAATAATATTACTAATAATTGAATTGTTTTACTAAATATTATTGATTGATAGGCCTGATTGGTAATAGCTAATACATGTATGAATATTGTTATTGTTAGCAATTGAGTTGTAGTATGAACAGATAGTTTTGTGAGCGTAGTGCAGTGGAGGTGCTTGTGTGCGTAGATGCGGACCACTACGAGAAGCAGCCTCTGTTCGAGCGGCCGTCGGAGCCCGTCCGCCTGACGCCCGCCTGGGAGGATACCAACCTGCCCAACGACGAGCTCAACTTCAAGGGGGTCACCATGGAGCAGGCCGACCTCGAGATAAACCCGCCCAAAGATCGGCTCAATCTCGTCTACCTGACGTTGCTGCTCCACGGCGTCGGCACGCTCATGCCCTGGAACATGTTCATCACTGCGAAAGCTGTGAGTACAACGGCTTTGATACCTCGACAATTCACAATTTCTCAATATTTCACAAATAAAGTGAAACCTCTATGCATCTTTCCCGGATCCATCGTTTTCCTGCTTGTATCATACATTTTTTCTAACCCCTTTCCCATATAATCAATGTTGAATTTTCCTGGATGGATCGTTTTCCTGCATGGATGGTTTTATTTTCCTGGTCCCTTGAAAAACGATGGATAGATGTATCACTGTAAATAGTTCATCACAAATAAAAAATGAATAGAAATGATATACAAATGAAACCTCTATCCATTGTTTTTCAAGGGATCATTAAAATAAACCCATCCATGCAGGAGAATGATCCATCCAGGACAATTTAACATTGATTATATGTGAGTGGGGTGGGACAAAATGAATGATTCAAGCAGGAAAACGATGGATCCGGGAACGATGCATAGAGGTTTCACTGTATATTAAAAAAATTGTTTCAAAAGAATTTAGCCGTATGTCGCAACTTTCGATGCATTTCTAACTGTCACTCTTCATTCTCTTCCAGTACTTTGTAGACTACAAGCTTAGCGAGGAATATACTCATATCGAATCGAATTACGCTACCAACTTCTTGGCCTATCTGGGATTTGCGGCTCAAGTACCCAATCTTGTATTCAACTGGCTGAACATCTTTATACAAATCGGGTAAGCTTAGCTCAATAGTAAACAGAGGACTTCAGTAACAAAAGTCTTTACTTTCGACTTGATAGTTTCTGCTGCTATGAAGTTATAATACCGATAACTGTAAGTTTTTCATTCATTCATTTAAAACTCATTTTATTCTTATCTTCGAACACTTTACAAATTTGTATAATCCAATATAATGTTATAAAATGAGATAAGAAAGAGAAAATTCTCTGTGTGGGCTAAAAATTTGAAAATTGTACTGAATATAATATCCAAGATGACATAGAATTTATACATGTAATAGAATAAATAATACACGTTATTAAAGTTACAAGTTACAAGACATTAATTATTAGATTTATAAGTGTATATAGTTAGATGAGAGTCAATGCTCAATTTACTAAATTTAAAACAATTCTCTTTCATGGCTTGAACAATATAAAACAATATAAGTGAACTATTGCTAGCGGTAGAAACTGAAGTCACCGTTGGGCGTGGTTTCGAGCCCCGCATAAAGCATGGCTTCGAGCCCTGCATAAGGCATGGCTTTTGTAAACGTCCTTTCACCTATCATCACTTCATCGTTTCATTATCATCCGCTCATTCGTGGCGTCGTTAGGCAACAGCCAACAGTAAAAAAAAACTCATCCCTCTGAGAAATAGTTGCGCATTTCCCTCGGTTCTGACGAGTAGTCTTGTGTCGATCGCAGCGGTAACCTGACGACCCGCATCGTGTGGAGCATCCTGGTGGAAGTGTTCGTGTTCGTGCTGACGGTGATCCTGGCGATGAGCGACTCGTCCAGCTGGCCCGGCTTCTTCTTCTGGTTCACCATGGCCACGGTCGTGCTGCTCAACATGGCCAACGGCATCTACCAGAACACGGTGTACGGCATGGCGGCCAAGCTGCCGTTCAGGTACACGGGCGCCATCGTCCTCGGCTCCAACATCAGCGGCACGTTCACGGCCGTCATCAGCATCCTGGCCGAGCTGTTCGCCCCGAACGCCCGGACGGCGGCCATCTACTACTTCATCATGGCGCTGTTTATCCTGCTGGCGTGTTTTGATACCTACTTCGGCCTGCCCTTGAACGTGAGTACCGTACGACTGGACGGCTGTTTAACGATCCTCGGGAAACCCGAATCTCAAAGAGGGTTCTATTTTCGGTCTGTCGCTTTTTGTAACTCTTTACATGTTAATTTGAGAACAGATGATTTTTTTATACGTTTTGTAGACAACTTGGAACATTTTTACTTAATTAGATACTTGAAACTTTACATATGTTAGATTAGGGATTATGTTAAGCATTTGTATTTCATATTTAGTTAGTACAGTAGAACCTCCTTAATACGTTTCTCTTTAAGACGTTTTTCGCCTTGGTAAGTTTTAGTTTTTGATCCCATCCATATGCTCCCACATGTTGAATAGTTTCTTTAGTAAGTTTTTCACTTTAGTAAGTTTTTTCGATTTGGTCCCCTGAAAAACGTATTAAAGAGGTTCCACTGTAGTTAGTATTTAGTTAGTATTTCATATTTAGTGCTAACTGTACAGATGAGAAAATGTAATTTTCAATGAGACCAAACATTAGCTAACCAAAATATCAAAATATAACATTATTTGAGTTTAATTTTTCGAACTACCGGAACAGTGCAACCTCTATGCATCGTTCCCGGATCCATCGTTTTCCTGCTTGTATCATTCATTTTCTCTCACTCCACTCCTATATGATCAATTCTAAATTTTCCTGGATGGATAGTTTTCCTGCATGGATGGTTCAATTTTCCTGGTCCCTTTGAAAACGATGGATAGAGGTTTCACTGTATTCTATTTTCGATTGTTTTATATTGGTCACTCATTTCATTCAGTTAGAGCCAGTTTTTCAAAGTTCCGTTAGAGTGGTCGTGAGAAGTTGAGCTCCAGTTGCGCGATTTTTTCGTTTTTCGACCTGCCGTCAGCGATAACGCGCACCTGACCGACGGTTATCTACTCACAAAGATAAACCCTGGATTGGGTCTTCGTTTAAGTGCCCGTCACTGCACTGCCTTCTAGCATACAATTTTGCATACGCATTTAAGCACAACCAATCAGAATCGTCGTTGTTCTGGTCAGGTTGTCGTTAGAACGAACAGATAACCGGGAGTTGAAAAACGATCCTGTTGTTACAGGTCGGGGTTAGACATAACCGTCGGTCAGCTAACGCAGACCTAACGAGGACTATTGAAAAACTGGCTCTTAGTGTACTCCCTCTGAAGTAGTGCCAAGCGAGTGTGGTTGCTTGGACGGTGTGATTGTGTTGCAGAGGTTCTACCGTTACCACGAGCTGGTGTACCAGAAGGAACAGCTGGCCAAGCGCAGGGCCAACATGGGCGTCACTCCGGCCATCCCCTACTGGACCATATTCAAGCAGTGCTCGCCACAGCTGTTCAACGTCTTCTTCGTCTTCTTCGTCACGCTCAGCGTTTTCCCAGCCGTGCACTCAGGTACAGTGAAACTCTATGCATCGTTCCCGGATCCATCGTTTTCCTGATGGAATCATTCATTTTTCCTAACCTCACTCCCGTATAATCAATGCTAAATTTTTCCTGGATGGATGGTTTTATTTTCATGGTCCCTTGAAAAATGGTGGGTAGAGGTTTCACTGTAATTAGTTTTATTCCCATTTTACAACTTGTAATTAGACGAGCTTTAGCGGGGATTCAATTAGACATACTTGAAAAAAATTGGTGTTCGTTTTTATGTTTTTTTTTTTTTTTTTTTTTTTTTTTAGTTTTTTGTTGGTTCTCCACAGGTCAAATGGCTACAGCTATCAACTTCAAACTTTTTTTCAGTATGGTTCCCCATCCAAGTTAGTTTTGTATAGTTTTGTGGCATTATCGGGTGGTAACTTTTTTTTCATGATTTTTAGAAATTTCAAAAATACCCATTAGAATAACATGGCAGAAAAAAAAAATTAAAAAAAAATAAATTTTGCATGAAGTTGAATTACATTTTGATACACATTTCTAAAAATTTTCAGCTTGATCGGGTCAGCCATTTTGAAGAAAAAACATAAAATGTGCTAAATTGGTGATACTCAAAGCAGTTTTTACCCATTTTTACCCATACTATTACTATTCGCTCGTCTAACAACGCATATATGGCATTTTCCTAGTAATATTGTCAATATGAGTGTGCAGTTGGTCTTACTTGTGTTCTTGTCCAGACATCAAGAAGACAGACGACGACTTCATCATACCCAGCTCGTTCTTCGTTGAGATCACCTGCTTCCTGACCTTCAACCTGTGCGCCATGCTGGGCAGCCTCATGTCATCCTGGGTCACCTGGGTGAGTTGACCTCGACCTTCAGATTCAGTTACAGCACGCATAATGTTTGTGTTGGTAACGAGTCTAAGAGCCGATTGTACCACTTGATGATTAAATATTAATCATTACTTCAGTACTCTGTATCTCTTTCTATTCACTCATTTTCATTTCTAGTCTTGAGTATTTTCTATATTTGTATCATGTAGGCTACAAATCTTTGAGAAAAATAAGCATTTAAGGACATTTAAGGTACAAAAATAGCATATCTATCCAACGGTAATTAATAACAGGTTAGTTCTCTAATTATTGCTACCGCCCCAAGATAGATTATCTATCAATTTGGTGTATGTAGAAATAATTAGTGTGTCATTATTATCTATTATTAATTAGGCCTGCTTTTAATTAGAATTGGTCTTGGTCACATTGGTCTGGTGGCAGTTTATTCTAAATACTATTCTTATTTTAACATGGCAAATTTTTAGTTCAAGTATACAGTTTATAAAAATTTGAGTAGAGCAAAAAGGGAAAATGAGTAAAAACCAAAAAGAAAAAAAAAAAAATCGCATGGAAACTTTGCTTGTTCACGAACCTGTATGGTTAACAGTACCACCAACCATCTGACAGAAAAAGGATGAAATACACATAAAACATACCCATATTTTCACTGTTCCTTTTGTTCAAGTGCACAAGATACATTTTATATTTCAAATATATTCATTTTCAATTATTATAATCATCAAAAACAACCAATAACGAGTGTATTTGTGAAATATCTCATTTTCCTATATGTATGAAGTTTTCTTGTGGTGGCTGCACGAATCCTATTCTCTCAGTGTGTCGTCTGTATCCAGCCGCGATGACCGATGGCCGTGATTGACCGACGCGTGCGTGCGTGTGTTTCAGCCGACCAAGAAGTACCTGGTGGTGGGCGTGGTCCTGCGCGTCCTCTTCATCCCGTTCTTCTTGGTGTGCAACTACAGGCCCGCCAACCTCGAGCGCGTGTTCCCCGTCTTCATCACCAACGACTGGGTGTACTGGGGCGGCGCGGTCGCCATGGGCCTGACCAGCGGACACTTCAGCTCCCTCGGCATGATGTACTGTCCGGGGTGAGTCCAACACCGAGTAGATAGATCGTCTTCTTTTACACTCTTTCACATACACTTCATTGATTAGAAACTGACTACATAGGATAATAAGTGGATATAGGAAAATAGCCTTAGGCTTAATATATGAATTGTGTAAAAGGGAAAGAGAGAACAGCAGCTTACCGAGGTTCACAAGTAGATAGGCCTACTCATGGTGGTGTTGCAGCTGTTGATAGAGCACATAGAGATGAAGTAACACAAGATTTTGACGTTTCAGCTGTTGCCTTTATCACTGTAGAGTAGGTCAAACGTCAAAATCTTGTGTTACTTCATCTCTATGTGCTCTATCAACAGCTGCAACACCACCATGAGCAGGCCTATCTACTTGTGAACCTTGGTAAGCTGCTGTTCTCTCTTTCCCTTTTACATAATTCATACAATGTTAACGTGAGTTTGTTGATTGTTGAAACCTACCTCCCAGCACTTACGTCCAGTCCAGTTTGTGTTTTTTGTACCCTATCCATGTGTTTCCTCCAACCTGTACCCACCTCATTATTCTCACATCACTTGTTACTCTTACTCTGTATCATCATCTATCATCCACCTCTCATAGCGTCCATCACCAATTGATACTACTTGAATATTGTAGCAGTAATCCACATGATTTCAATTTTTCTAAACTGACGAATTGTGGTTTCCAGAACGGTTGAACCGCAGAATGTGGCGACAGCTGGTATGTTCGGTGCAGCTTCGATTATAACTGGCATCTGCAGCGGGATCGTGTTCTCAATGTTCCTACCGTGGTTCGTCTCGAACGTGGCGTGGGATATCTAGAGCTTCGTCTCTTGTTCCACCAGACTCGTAGAGCGTACCAAATTCGTGGGAATCAATTTTTGGCTATTTATTACTTCCATTGTTTTAACGTTTATCAAAGTCGCCGTATTCGGCGACGCGGAACTTTTGCCTTTTGACAGCACTTTGCATTTTTTTATCGTAATTTCTACGTACGCGTTTCGACGGCTTCTATCGACACAAGTCTTGCACTGTTGGTTCGAGTCTACGAACTGGATTAGTAGAATATTTTATTCGTTGTGTTTTATACAAACTTTTACCTAAAATTGTCTTAGTGTCCGTAATATTACGGATGACGCGGTTCACTTTCCGTCTTCTCGAAATCTTTTTTTTGTATACTAAAGTTTCATCGTGCTTCAATCAGTTTTTAATTTTCATTACAACTGACCAGGGTTTTATCGAAGGAATTTTCTTTTCCAAGTTTTTGTTGAATGAAAACTTGATCTACTTGTGCATATTTCTCGTTGATTTATCAAGTCAATCATGCACATTAATCCTCCACATCATCTTTTATGAGAATCTATGCTCATATTATTTTATATCAACATAGAAGACTGAAGGTAGATTGCATGTTGAAGTAATGTCAGAAAGCGTGTTTTTGTAATCAAAGTTTTAAACTTTCAAATGAGTGGAGTGTTTTAGCGTGTAGTCTCTACTATTGAAGAGAAAGATTTTGTGTCGAGTATGGGATAATCGGAGAGCGATTAGTCTCTAATCGACCTTTGACCTAGGACGATAGATAACTGCTTTGGTATTGACACACAAAAGACACTTTGATATTATGGTACATTAACATACCTATAAATAATGGCAATATTTTATTGATGTTTCTTAGACCTATATATCTAGCTCCTTATGCCTACAAGATATTTAGGACTGTTTAGGCTACTTTGGCCTGCATGGGAAATGCTTTATTCATCAGCTGATATTGACAGCACGTTTATACCCACGAGATATCAGGGTAACTCATTTACTCACAAAACTTGTAATCAAACAGTCGAGTGTCATGAACTTACAAGGATGGTAAAAATGTTGATCTAAAAGGTAGTTCTAATTGTCGGCTTTTCTCTGGTATATTGAATGTCTATCTCTGAATAATAGCGTAGAACGTAGAAAGCTGAAGTGTTGTTGCGCGTGTGTGTCGATATTGATGTGGTTGTTTCAGTTGGGCAAATATCACGAGAAACGTTTCGAGTTTCAGCATATCGGTAAGACGTAGAGGCAACGGTTGTCAGCGACAATCCTTGGAACGTGCAGTCGTGCAGGGATAATTAAAATACTAATACCATCTAATGGGACAATAATCTACATTAATAATTAACTCGTTTCTAATAGTTTTTTTAAAATGAAACATAGTCGAGATATTTTGGGTTTAGATATTTGGGTTACTAGTTTGAAAATCCATCGCCAGTCCATCCTGTTATAATACGCTGAATATATTTTTACTAAGCAAACCTCGATAACTATGTTGTCGAAGATTTGTTGTGGTAATCTATTTTTAATAATATGACAATGTAGATTATGATAATATTATTAGTGGTTGATTGCTGTTTATTATGTATTCGAGTGTTTTGGAATGTACCACCTGTTTTTTATAGCCATTGTTAGCATTATTTAATTGTTAGATGTTTTTTCGTGTGTTAAATTCTACTTTATTTGAATATCGCTTACAAAACTGACGACCATGTCTGAGCATTTTGAAACTTGTTTGTTAGGTACCAATCATTTTGAACCATATGCTTATTATCTTTGGTATGGTACTGGTAATAAATTTGTACCTGATATTGATATGTAATCCAGAAAAAAAATCTGTCACTAATTAGTAAATAGTATTAATGCATTTGAAATAAAAAATAACTATTACTACTAGAGAAATTTACATACAAATTGTACTTGAGCTACTGGCCAGTTTAATTTAAATTATTTTTTAGATCGAGGCCAATTAGCCCATTTATTAGTAGGCTTAAGTCACTACCAATTAATATACAATCAACTCATTTGGGAAATATAAAACAAAAATCATTGACAGATAGATGAACATAAAGTGTACTATTATTTAATTAACAATGTTGGAGCTTTTCTCCCACATTGAATGACTGCATTATACTGTACTATTAATTACTAATGAGAAAAATAATAAATACAAAGTAAAGTGAACTGAGTATTTGATTATATATGGCAAGATTTAGTCTAGCGGCCACAAATTGAAACAATATAGGCCTAGAATTAAATTAATACTAAATTGTCATTTTCCCCATTCTCAATTTCTCGTTTATTAGAATCTACAAAAATATTATGTGCTATGAACTTATGATATGATATACAGTATACTGTAGTTGAATTGTTATCAATTGGATGATAGGCCGTACGGTACGTCTAATTTGGGTGGCGTGCAATTGCTAGTGTCATTTGAAGAGTGCACCATCTGCGGGTTCAACAGTGAAACCTACGTTATCACCCCAACCAGTTCCGGAGTTGTCCTCGCAGTGTTCGACCTACTAACAAGGGTTTCCGTGGTTTCCCTCGGATGTTGAGGCGAATACTAGGATGTTTCTTCAACAGGCCACGACGTCCCTTCTCACTGTCCTCTGAATAACCCCTCATCTTATCATCACCTCATTTTATCATCACCTCATTTATCATCAGTACAGTGTGTCATCAACTCAATACAACTGTACTGCAGTGAAACATCTATGCATCGTTCCACGAGGGACCAGGAAAATTGAACATTGATTGGTATCTGGTAGTGGAGTTAGACAAATGAATGATACAAGCAGGAAACGATGGATCCGGGAACGGTGCGTTTCACTGTATATGAAAAAATAGATAGGAACATATATATATATATATACCACTTGGAAAGATTCACTAGCAAGTAAATATTGGTAATGTGCATCAAAATATAATTTTATTGAGTCTCAAATGTTGAGAAAATCTTATACAAGAAGTTATAACTGTACTGAATAATCAGAATGCTACTGATAATGTATGGTCATATCAGTTGAATAGTTACAATGTAATGTTTTAATTACTAAGAAATTGGTTAAATACTAAATATATATAAATGGGTCAATGGCTACAAAGTTCAACTAGATATTTATAGTTTATACACCTGCTGTACATACAAAATAAATGTATGACGTTTACACAATGAAACACGTTATAAATGAGTAACAACAGCGTCATGCTACAAATCAGTTGCTGTTTCGATAGCCTAGTGTAACGTGACAAGACAAACTTACTACTGTATCCTAAATAGATTGTAACAGTAACTCGCTAAAGCACGGTTCCAAAGAAGTTCTCCAATCGAACGAGCGACTATAGACCTTATAGCGTCACTATAAAATCTAGGTCTAAATGGAGTTCTCTTTTTATCTTCTAAACAACAATTGCTCGTTTAAAAATCACATTGCGACAATTTTAGGAATTGTTCTCATTACGAGAATAGAAATTTCTACGGCACATTAGCAAAATGAGGTATTTCACAGGGAAAGCCGTGTTTGTTTATTTCAGATACCTTTCTTATTGGTAAATTGACAGAAAAAATAATGTTTCACATTAATATCAACAAGTTGTCATAATAATGATATTTTACGCAAGTGGTAAATACTGTCGTCATCAAACAATCACGAAAATAAGCCGTAATAAATATCTAGATCAATGTAAGATAATAATTATATAAAGAATATGGCTACTACACTACTGAATAAATGTTACACGTAGAAGTAAATACTTATTCTAAATGGGAATCAATATAGTTCTGAATTTCAAGCCAAAAAAACATAAGAACGAGTTAATCTGTCGACAGCGAATTACATGACGTAGACTTTCTCCAACTTTTTGTATGGATAGATCTCTTTCGTCTTCGGGCAGACAATTAGGCCGTTGTGCTCGAGCGCCATGTGTTCCAGAGCCTGAAACAAATTCAATACATTACGGTGATTACTCATCTTGTGGGGTCACTCGACTAAAGTACCTTATACCACCTTACATATGGCCTATTCTTGTGAAACATTGTAATTGAGAAATTGAATTGTTTGAATTGAAAAATTCCCCAATCCCCTCCCTCCATCGTATATCTCGTCCCTACATTACCAAGCTCGCCTCTCAAATTCTATCTCACTCTGTTTATTTCAACTGTTATATACCGGTGTTTTAAAAATATGTTTGTGAATTGCATAGTGTGTTCTTAGCAAGTTCTCACGTAAGAACAGTGCGGACAACAGGGAGCGCATTCTTATACGATTTAATCCGATTTTAGTGAAGATAATACCAAAAAACAGCAGAAAAGCAGTTTTATCCTATATTAACAGTCCATACACAGCCACCTTGAACCTTGGGTTTATCTTGTACAGGAATGTCCCCCCTGGATAAACCCAGTCTCAACTTGAACCCAAGGTTTAAGGTGGCTGTTAATATAGGATAATAATGCTTTTCTGCTGTTTTTTGGTATTATCCTCACTAAAATCGGATTAAATCGTACAAGAATACGCTCTCTGGAAACCAATTAAAATGCCACACTATTACCGTATTATCTGATCTAAATTGTACAAATAATCGATTATGAGTGACGGTCTGAGAATTGTTTCCTGTAAGTTTTCTGAGCGTACCTGTTCGCCGTAGACGTGGCCGTTGGGCAGCATCATGGGCTGGTTGTGCTCGTTGAGCGGCAGGCCGGATATGGTGCAGACGAGCCGCGACTGGGAGCAGTGAGCGAACGGTAGCGGGGCCGCTAGAGCATTGAGATTCTCGTGGCACACGGGACACGATGGGTTGTGGTTGTCGTGGGTACTGTAGCACTGAGTGACGCTGCGTTAAGGAACCAAATGTAACAATATTATGTCATTTCATACATTTTACTGGTAGCAGAACAATTTTTTGTCAATAAATGCTAGGATTTACAGACATTGAAAGGATACAAAAGATATAACATCTTTTGTTTGTCCTTTGTACTAGACTACCATACGTAATTTACTTAAAAATTACAAAATTGCATATAATTTGCTCGTTTTTAAATTGGTGTCACGATCGCCCTCATGGTGCCCCGTTCAAACGATCTAATCTTCCATCCATAGCCTTAATTGGGGAACAATGATTATGTATCAAGTTTCGATGTTATTAAAAAAAAAAGATTCTTGTTCATTTTCAAGTGTGAATTCCTTTTGATGTGGACCATATTGTGTTGTGAACTGTCGGGTATTTGTCTGGGTAATACGTAGCATGTTTTAAGTACCGAGGAAAGATTTGAGTGTTTTTGAATTTGTAACATGTTGATAGTTTTCAATTTAGCTGGTAGTTTATTGTCTATGTCATGAGAGACATTAGCCTTGATCATGGGAACACATGTTTCTATCACATTGTATGATTATCTGTTGTAGTGTAGTGTATTGTAGTCTACGATACGACCTCCCCCCTCCATATCGGCTGGTGTATTTACACTTTCCCCCCAAAATTGTTGGTAAATTATTTGTTGTTGTAAAGGATATGGTGTTTTCAGTGCCGAGAGCCCTGCTTGGAGAGCGACCGTGAATACCGACTGTGACGCTAGTTGGAACAGACGGTAATTCTCTTGACGGAACTGCTCCACTAGCTTCCCCCAACGACCTTCATCGAAGAACTCCTTGTACGGTTGAATTTCTAAGTAGAAACAATTAACATCAATTTTAGTAAGTAAAATTTAGCTTCAGCATATAAATGTAGTCCTACTATAACGTCCAGAAAACTACAAGTAATTAATTATGCTACATTCATCCCTCCAAATGGGCAAATCGCAAGGACTAATTTGATGAATTTCGTGGATACAAGTATATATTATAGTGTAACTAAGTGTTCAGTTGAGTCACCTGTGTCTGTAGGGAAAGCTAGCAAAGCCATGCAATGTTGAATGTCTTGTAGCTGTTCATCTTCAAAGCAAGAGAAGTATTTTCGAGCATGTCTGAAAAATGAAAATCTTCTGTTAAAAAGCAAATTTTCACATAAAAAAGACAACTATTCATAACAATAAGTACGGTAACTTTGAAGAAAACCTACAATTTAAAAATCATAAACCAAGTGCCAATATATAAGGACTACTTCATAGTTGCACCTAACAAGGCTTGGAAGAGAAAGTGCACCTTATGCATCTCTAGTCAGGTCATAGTCAGATATAAATTACTCATTCAATGCAGTACTAGTATGTAAAGTAGTATTACATAACAATCAGGTTATCCTTATATAATCAATACTTTGTAGATTTCCAATCTAATCAATCTCTTGACAATTATGCTTATAAGTACAGTACCGTACAGTACTATTATTTATAAATGCAGCAGTAAATAAATTTATGGTAGGCCTAATTAATTAAAGGTAAAAGTATAAGTCTTACTTTACAGCTTCCATTCGTCGATCAATTCGAACAAATTCTACAAATTCTTGAATACGGAGATTGAATTCCATAGTAGACTTGAGTTTTCGCAGTTTCGAACGATTGTCATGACACCAAGCTAGGCATTTGGTTGTTTCTCTCGCCGCCAATGAACGTTCCACCTCCCGAGACACCAAAAACACATCTGAATGAATAAATAAATTGAGTTTTGAGGGTGGCATCAGTAGGACAGAAATATCAATGCATAATAACTGTATGAATGCACAGTACATCTATAGACTATGTATACGGTAATTGATATTTCGTGATTTTCCAACAATCCCTTTTTTTTAATAACATCAAGTTTGATACAGAGAGACAAGATTGTTTGAATAAGGCACCAAAAGGGCGAACTTACCACCCTTACTGAATTATTTTGGATAGCCATGACAAGTTTTGTTTTGTAGGAAAATAATCATAAATGAATCAATTAAATATGGCAAGAAAGGTGAGCAGTTGGCAAACAAGTAGCGAGTCCTACTACTGTAGTAAAGTGCTCATGACTCAGATTTAACCCTGAAAAATCACAAAACAACCAACTGTAAGGTGAACATGAGTCAGGAAATACGTAGGGGCCTACCGGTACTGGTCATATTTTGCATTTTAAAAACCTTTCTATTTGTGTCCAGATGCAATAAGGGTGCCTTCTCGAGATAGGCTAAAAGGAATTCAAATAAATGTTGGGTGTCCTCTTTTTCATTGAACAATGTCAAGATTGACATTGTAATAAAACAATGAAATTGATATTATTTACCAATATTAGTTAGGTCCCGCAGGTCTGACCCATTTGCCAACTGAGTAGCTGCTCCATAATAGCCACGCCGCAAGAAATATTCCACAAGCATTCTATCGAGACGATGACGTCGCCATTTATTGACAGCCCCAGTAGCGACAGCGGCAGAAGCATCATTAGGCCCCGAATACTCTCGTAAATGTTCCAAACGTCGTTTGCATACGTACGCTGCTTCTAATTCTTCTGAGATACTTTCCTCAGCCTAGGAAATACATAAACTGTTAGCACAAAAAAGGTTGTGAACAAAACGATGATGGTGTAACTGCACTAATACATGTAAGCATACTTTGCGCTTAAGAACATGAAGTCTCTCGACCATCCCTCCCAGAAGTCGGCTAATGTCACCTGCACGAACTGAATCTCCTTGCAAGCCACGTTCGATTTCCACAGTCGTGCTTTGAACGTGCGACACTTCTCTATCCAATTGCTTCTGGGCAGCCCGAAATTTTTTATTGAGTAATTCGTAAGGTACCTAAAACCAATGGACAATATCATCGTAAAAGCACTCAATTTTGAATCAGACTGTACACAGCTGCTGAGGCCCAGATGTTTGTGCTCCTCTTTCGACATTATTCGAATAAAAGAAAATAAGAACAAAAAAATACCTTTAGGGTAGGATGTTCTAAAGACTTTATATCAGCCATAGCACGCGTATCAAACAGCTGGAACCAAATTAGATGTCGCACAAATTCAAGGAAACACAAAGGATTATGCCAAATAGCCCATCCTCTTTTTTGGCCATTTGTCAATAAATTCCAATGATTAACAAGAGAAACAGCTGTTTGATATCAAATGGACTCTCTGCTCTTGAGAACTTATGTAGTTCAACAAGTGTGCCACGAGAGCTCGTTCTGTAATGTTTGTCAACTCGTCAAATCGAAGTGGCTGTGAAAACTACTGTCGAAACTGGAAAATGGCCGCTGATGGCGCCTGTGTATTGACGCTCGTCGGGTACTAATGTCGGCTTCAATACGTTTTCTGAAGTTATAAAGTCAAAATCGTTAGAAAAAGATGTATGAAGCGGAAGAGGGTATGAATTTTTCAAATTATTCTCATAATATACTTCATATTATGAGCTCCTTATTCCCCCTTTCGTATTATGTATAGGTCTATAATGTAGGTCCTAGCCCTAGGCCTTTCTATGCGGCTTTTAATAGCCAGTTGGTCCTAGGCCTAGGCCCTATGGTCATACATAGGCCTATCATATAAACTCAATGCTCTAGGCCTACATCTGTGTTTTGGCTCTTGAGACTTGATTCTACAGTTTTTCACACTGCGCTGTCATATTCTAGAAAATAAATAACTGCAACAATGTCCAATCTTGGATGAAATTTTGGGAAACTTCAAAAACACTGTCATATGCTGTGTATAGGCTTATAGTATGACACTATAAACTCGATAGTAAGGGCATTAAATTAGTAGGGTAACGACACCGAAAGCATAAATTTAGTTTTTCAAGTAGGCCTATGCTGAAATTAAGGGTTCAGTTGGCTCATAACCAATTATGGGTATCTTCTAGGTTGTTACAAATTTGCATTAAAATGATGAGAGTTAGGTCTAGAACAGTCCTTATATTTTACAGATAACTTTGAGGAAGAGGATGGAGAAGAGATTTCATCCGAGCTGTGGCAGGAAGCGTGCTGGATTGTCATCAATGCTTATTTTGATGAAAAGGGTCTTGTACGTCAACAGCTCGATTCATTTGATGAGTTCATTCAAATGTCAGTCCAGCGTATTGTCGAAGATTCCCCTCAAATTGATCTGCAGGCAGAAGCTCAACATACTTCAGGAGAGGTTGAAAATCCACCCCGCTACTTGTTGAAATTCGAGCAGATTTATCTGTCGAAACCAACTCATTGGGAGAAAGATGGTGCCCCTTCCCCTATGATGCCGAACGAAGCTCGATTACGTAATTTGACATACTCTGCACCGTTGTACGTCGATATCACCAAAACTATCGTAAAAGATGGAGAAGAACCAATCGAAACCCAACATCAAAAAACATTTATTGGTAAGAAATGTATTTGCATTTTTATAGAGCATTTTGTTTTAATTCTGATCCAACAAACTAACCTATTTTTGTTCCTCTAGGTAAAATTCCTATAATGTTGCGTTCCACATACTGTCTGCTGAGTGGCCTCACCGATCGTGATTTGACTGAATTAAACGAATGCCCATTGGATCCTGGTGGTTATTTCATTATAAACGGTTCCGAGAAGGTTCTTATTGCCCAAGAAAAAATGGCGACAAATACAGTTTATGTATTCAGCATGAAAGACGGTAAATTTGCATTTAAAGCTGAAATTCGATCGTGTCTGGAGCACTCTTCAAGACCAACATCAACTCTGTGGGTTAACATGATGGCAAGAGGAGGTAAGAATTGAAAAATCATTAAATGATAATCTAGACTTCGATGCCTGTCATTGATTGGCCTATGCGTAATTGACATTAATTTTATCAGAGAGTTGTAGTACGCAGTAGTACGTTGTGTTTAACGTTAACGTGTTTATTCTCTTAGGGCAAAGTATAAAGAAGTCCGCAATTGGTCAAAGGATTATAGCAATTTTGCCATACATCAAGCAGGAGATTCCTATTATGATAGTATTCCGTGCTTTGGGTTTCGTGGCTGATAGGGATATTCTTGAGCACATTATCTACGATTTCGATGATCCGGAAATGATGGAAATGGTAAGTTGTTATTTAATATTTTTGTTTAGGCCTAATATAGGCGTAGCGTAAGTTTTTTCCTGCCTTTGCCATAATTTTTTAAAAACATAATTACCTGACACAGGCTATGTAGATGGACCATAAAATTAGCCTATTTTTTGTTATTTGTGAAAATGTGAAATTTTGTAGCCTATCAATACTGATACTAGCCTCTAGCTCTGATACTACCCATAACAATTTGTGATTTTTTTGTAATTTTTTGTCATTCAATTGTTGTAGACCTAGTGTGAGCATTCAATTTAGTCAATTCACACAAAATGAAAATCTTGGTCTCTTTATTAAATAAATTGATTGAAATTACCGATGAATATTTGAAAAAAAACTTGATCTTGATTGTTTTGTACAATATGAACCGTGTTCTGTTGTTGCTAGGTGAAGCCTTCTCTGGACGAAGCGTTTGTAATTCAAGAGCAGAATGTCGCGCTGAACTTCATCGGCGCGAGGGGTGCGCGGCCGGGCGTTACGAAGGACAAACGTATCAAGTATGCCAAAGAGATCTTGCAGAAAGAGATGTTGCCACATGTTGGTGTCTCGGACTTCTGCGAAACAAAGAAGGCCTACTTTTTAGGGTGAGTAGAAAATCGATAAGTTATAACCAGAAAATAGTCTGAAGTATTTAGTATTTAACCTCCCCACCTTTGCCCATCTGTGCAGATGCCTGTAGCGATCTAAATATTTCCCAAGTCTTACGGTCATGTTTCGAGTTCGTTTCTTTCTCGAGATATCGAGTTCCATCAACGAATACCAGAAGAATGGTTCATACCTTGGAATGAAAAGCGGTTTAATATGAGAAATTTACATTTAAAACCTCAATGCTTCTCTCCTGTATCCCATTATTTTCATACTTTTATTGTTATTGTATGTACGGTACTTTTATTTATTCATACTTTTACTATTCATACTTTTACCTTTATTTCATGCTTATATTTACTTCTCATCCTATTATTTTATAACCAATGTTAACTTATTTTGCGTGCATTTTTTCCTGGTCCTTTGAAAAATGATACGTAGAGGTTGCACTGTACGTCTTCGTAGGACCTATTGGGTTTTACGCACTATGATTGTGATCAAGATTGGCGTCTTCTCGTACTTACGAATGTGTCGTCTGACTCATCTGGTCTTTGTTTGAATATTTCCAGATACATGGTCCATCGTCTCCTCCTGGCTGCTTTGGGTCGCCGAGAGTTGGACGACCGGGATCACTATGGCAACAAGAGGCTGGACTTGGCTGGACCACTGCTCGCTTTCCTCTTCAGGGGGTAAGTACCGAGTCTCCTTATTTATGATCCCGATATTCTCTGCTTATTTACTGGGACGTCATTTTTTCCCGAAATGGAATGAAATTTTATTCGTATTTTACCGAGCTAATTTTCTCAGTGACTATGTAATGTGAACGTCGCCTGCTTTGAGTGGATATATAATGTCAGTAAATTTTCTTCATGATGCTTTTTAATGTGGATAGATTGTTCACTTCATGTGACCGCAAGTGTGCATTATGAATTCAGTAGGACCAACTTATTTTCTCATTTTTAATTTCTCACTTTTTTGGAGATCTTGTAAATTCAGCATTAAATTCTCAAGAAAAAGGTAAAGTAAACTACCACACTGTCTATTTTGATTTGTGAAATGATGAATTGAACTGTCAAATTCAGATTCATGAATACTAGAAACGAGATACCAACAAATTTTTAATCTCGACAATTTTCGTCAGATTGTTCAAAAACTTGATGAAAGAAGTACGAATGTACGCTCAGAAGTTTATTGACCGAGGAAAGGACTTCAACTTGGAGTTGGCCATCAAGACCCGAATCATCACCGACGGTCTCCGCTATTCGCTCGCTACCGGTAACTGGGGCGACCAGAAGAAAGCTCATCAAGCCCGAGCCGGCGTATCTCAGGTGAGACTATTTCTTCTCTCGGTTGTTAGAACAATCAGTCGTCCTAATCTGAGATTATTTAATGGATTTGATCTAATTTCATACTTTTGAAAACTGAGATGGGTAGATTAGTCGCTAGCACGCTGAACTGTCATTCAGTTGACCGGGGATAAATTCTTACCGAAGGCTAAAGATGAGAGTAGGATCGTTTGGACGGGGCACCACAAGGGCGATCTTACCACCCCATTTTATTATTATTTTAAATTAAAACCAATGAACTTTGACACCAGGTCTACGCTGTCTGTGACCACACTTCTTCGCCGCAGATAAAAGTCTCCTTATATTGAAACTTTTCACATGCCATTTTCTCTAACAAAAATGTATTTTCACGTCACGTTCAGGTGTTGAATCGCTTGACGTTTGCGTCAACGCTGTCTCACCTGCGTCGCGTCAACTCCCCGATTGGTCGTGACGGCAAGCTTGCCAAGCCCCGTCAACTGCACAACACGCTGTGGGGCATGATCTGTCCGGCCGAGACGCCCGAGGGAGCTGCCGTCGGCCTCGTCAAGAACCTGGCGCTCATGGCGTACATCTCCGTCGGGTCGCAGCCGTCGCCCATCCTCGAGTTCCTGGAGGAGTGGTCCATGGAGAACCTGGAGGAGATAGCGCCGTCGGCAATCGCAGACGCCACCAAGATCTTTGTCAATGGCTGCTGGGTGAGTAACATTGACACTTATATTGCGAGGTTGAGTTTTTGTACATTTTTGTTAATTGTATGTGTGCCTATACATACAGCCATTTTCAAAAATGTACAAATACTCAACCTTAATTGAAATATTTTTGAAGAATATTCTGTAGGTCTACTTCTGATGAGATTTTGAAGGGAAGCAAGTTTTAGTGGAGTGGATTTCAATAATGTTCATCTTGTACCCTTGGACCACGTTTTTACGAATAGACCTAAAAATAGAAACGTGTTGATTGATACAAACGTTTTCAAGAAAATAATGTTTTAATTAATACATTTTTGTTGAAAAGCTTGAAATAGTGGTTGTTCTTCATTCATATCTTGCGCACGGTACTTCTTGGCTTTGTAGACTTGATAGTTTCCACCAAGGTGTGTACAGTTTTCTAGTAGACTTTTAATATATGAATATCGCGCTCATCTTACAACGCATATGCTGTGTTTTCCAGCTATTTTTGCTATTTTGCTATTTTTACGCACAATTTAATTCAACATTATACGTTTATCAGTATTTCATGGAAGTTACATTTAATTGGATTTGGTAATCAACCAATATTATTCTTGGTTCCAGGTTGGTATTCACCGCGACCCCGAACAGCTGATGGCAACCCTGCGCAAGCTGCGTCGTCAGATGGACATCATCGTGAGCGAGGTGTCGATGATCCGAGACATCCGAGACCGGGAGATCAGGATCTACACGGACGCGGGCCGAATCTGCCGACCGCTGCTCATCGTCGAAGGCGGGAACCTGTTGCTCAAGAAGCGACACGTTGACATGCTCAAGGAGAGAGAGTACAACAACTACGGGTGAGTAGAGAGACACGTCTGAAGAACAATTAGGAGCAGCCTAGGAGCCTAGTTTTTATAAGAATGTCTATTCATAATTCATCTTTTCATTACGAACCGCTCATTCCTATCCCCATATAAGGTCGTATAAGGCCATTGGTAAGGTCGTTGAGCATCAGCGTACCACTTCAAACTTCATCTGTTGAATAGGAACAACAAGTGGCCTAATATTTCAGTGGAGTCGAACCAGCAGCTTACCTCGATACAGTCGTTGAACCTAACGTTTGTGTGTTTAGCTGGCAAGTGTTGGTGGCCAGCGGCGTGGTGGAGTATATCGACACGCTGGAAGAGGAGACGGTCATGATCGCCATGTCTCCGGAAGATCTGCGGCAAGACAAGGAGTACGCGTACTGTACGACGTACACTCACTGCGAGATTCACCCGGCCATGATACTGGGCGTCTGCGCGTCCATCATTCCGTTCCCCGATCACAACCAGAGCCCGAGGAACACCTATCAAGTAAGCTCTATTCCTGTTGTAGTCTGACCTTGATACAATCACTGGGTTGAATAAAGTGGATTTATTAATAATAGATTACTATTATTGGCACCAGTTGCTTTAAATTTGAATTTTGAATTTTTCATTCAAATTTGAGTTGCATTTCGATTTCGATATTTTTGGTCTTAAATTACCAAAATGGTATGCTGCTGCTGAAAATTTTGTATTACGTGCAAGAAATTCGATTCTCACTCACTCGGTGCGAGGAAAGGTAGGGTTACTTATCATCGCTTCATAGTGTCATTCTGCTCATTTATACCGTCAAATAACCTATCTAAGACGGAGAAATTTGAAAGGACATTAAAAGAATATTTATTGCAGAACTCGTTCTACAGTTTGGAAGAATTCTTTCGTTGATACCATGTTTTTTGCTTTTATATAGGCCTATGATTATGTGATTTTTTCGGATTTTTTCATCTCTTGACCTATTGGTTGGTTTATGCATATATTCTTATGTTGACAAACCGTATATATTTCTCAAAACCCAGATAACCAATTAGATTGGGCCAGGAGGTGTTCTCACCACTTCTCCTAGGGCGGTCTTCTTATCAGTCGGTTCCTGCCAGTTCCGACTTCTTCTTCCTCTTCTTCACTACTACTATTCTCTCCTTCGTCTTTTCTTCTTACGAGTTCCCTCCACCTTTCTCTATCTTCCCACCATCTCTCATCTAGCACTTCCTCCCATTTTTCTCCTCGGTTGACCACCCCACACATTACTCCCTCCTGCCTCTTCTCTTTTGGTCTTCCGACTCTTCTCTCATCTCCATTGTTTCCCGCTATCTCAAACATTGCTCTCGGTATTCTCTCCTTTTCCATTCGTCGCATATGCCCGTACCACCTAAGTCTCTCCCTTTCCATTTTAAATAATAACTTTTCCACTCCCACTTCGTTCCTTATATTTCTACTTCACTTCTTCTCCAACTTTGACACGCCTGCTACGCTTCTCACAAACTTTATTTCTGCCGCCTCCATTTTTCTATCTTCTCTCCAGTTCATAGACCATGAAAACAACCACATGAAAAACCATGAAAAAAAAATCTGTTAGCTGGGTTGTTGAGCAAACAGTAATCCGTGTTGATTGCAGAGTGCCATGGGTAAGCAAGCGATGGGCGTGTACATCACCAACTTCCACGTGCGCATGGACACGCTGGCCCACGTGCTGTACTACCCGCACAAGCCGCTCGTCACGACGCGCTCCATGGAGTACCTGCGCTTCCGAGAGCTCCCCGCGGGCATCAACTCCATCGTCGCCATCCTCTGCTACACCGGCTACAACCAGGAGGACAGCGTCATTCTCAACGCTTCCGCCGTAGAGAGGGGATTCTTCAGGTCAACTTCAATTTATTATATTATAAAATGATATTTTTTATAGCAATTTTTTTTTGTTCAGTGAAACTTCTATGCACCGTTCCCGGATCCATCGTTTTCCTGCTTGTATCATACATTTTTTCTCACCCCACTCCCATATGATGAATGCTAAATGTTCCTGGATGGATTATTTTTCTTGCATGGATGGTTTTATTTTCATGGTCCCTTGAAAACAATGGATAGAGGTTTCACTGTAATAATTTGTAGGCTTATTATTTATAATAATTTTTCAATTCACATTTTTTTTTCTATTTTTTGTAAATTTCTTCAGGTGAATAGACTTAAGACCATTTTTTTTAATCATGTTATAAAATGATATTTTTTTGAAAATCATTTTTTGTAATAATTCTTACTAGGCTATTTATAATGATTTTTTATCGTAAAAAATATGTCCATTATTTATGATTTTTCTATTTTTGTGTTATTTTTCATAAATAAATTGGCGTCCCCAGTTTCCGTGGAGCTAAGAGTTCCCGCTACTGGTACGGTTATTTTACAGATATGAATGATGATCATAAACTTCAGCAACGTGCAACATGCAAAATTAACAAATACATCCTAAAGCTGTCATTTCATGAATGCCATTTGCTTCCGCTAGCGGAATCTCCAGCGAATCCATAATACTAAGACATCCGTAGTAGGCCTACTAACCTTGACCATACGTCTCGGATGTACAGCGCTGACTTTTGAACGGAGTCTCAAAACCATTGATTTGATTACTGCTTGTAATCCAGTGCCTGATGATCGATTATCTGCTGCATCCTTAATAAATTGGAATATTCTAATTTGATGTATTTTAAATGATTCATATGAACTTGGTTTAACTTGTGTTGTTCCGTGCGCAGGTCCGTGTTCTACCGATCGTACAAAGACGCGGAGTCGAAGCGTATCGGCGATCAAGAAGAGCAGTTCGAGAAGCCGACGCGTGCCACGTGTCAAGGGATGAGGAACGCGTTGTACGACAAGCTGGACGACGACGGTATCATCTCGCCCGGCATTCGAGTCTCCGGAGACGATGTCGTCATCGGGAAGACGATCACCCTACCTGAGAACGACGACGAGGTAAAGATTGCGGGGACTTATTTACGAGATGTTGGGAAGAGTTAACTGACCCATTCCTGTGCGTTGTCACTACCGTTAAGATCTGTCTGAACTGTTGTGTCTTCAATTTCCTATGCTGTAATATATTAGGCCTTGTTATTTAGTAATTTTGCTTTGTTTGCCATTCGTACAGGGTTTTGAGTTTTACTATTTTTTCTATAATAATTAAATTTGAAATTTAAAATAAGTCTATAATTATTGTTTTTTCTTTGTTTTTAATTTTAGGCCTACAGTAAGGCCTATTAGGTGTTACCTACTTCTTGAAACTGACGTAAAATGTAAAAAAATTATTGGTATGCACATGGCACAACTGATATAATATTTTATTCAATAATAGTACCGGTAGTTATTAGTTTGTCATTTTGTTATTTTATTATTGTCAAATTTATTTTGTAGATAGGCCTATTGGATAATTTTATATTCTAATTAGGGATAACTTCGATTATTCGAGAATCGATTACTAATCGAGAGTCAATTATTTGCTATTTTTTTTTTTGGTTCGAACTGTACTGATTTAGCCGAGTTTACGCGAGCGACGACCGTACTTCGTATAGTCGTAGTAGCTCGTGGTTTCAGAACCGATTCTTAGTCGATTCTGAGGAATATATAATCGATTTTGAATTTTCAGAATCAAAGTTATCCCTAATTCTAATGATTTTGAAGTTGGCCCACCTCTGTGAATTTTCTAAATTTAGGACTCTACTACATTCCTCTGTCTGTAGAAACTGTAGAAACAAATGAATACTCCGTAAAGCGAACTAATTATACCGCGGCATCGAATGCCTAACGTTGTCTAACCGCCGCCGGTGTTTCAGTTGGAAGGCGCCACGAAGAGGTACACGAAGAGGGACGCGTCCACGTTCCTGCGTAACAGCGAGACAGGCATCGTGGACCAGGTCATGTTGACCTTGAACTCCGAGGGGTACAAGTTCTGCAAGATCCGAGTGCGCTCGGTGAGGATACCGCAGATTGGGGACAAGTTTGCGTCGCGACACGGACAGAAGGGAACGTGCGGGATCCAGTACCGCCAGGAGGTGAGGGGAAAACAAATACACGTATTGGCTGTATAGCGGGACTAAATCGATTAAATTATTGTTACCAAAGATGCCTATCTCAAGATCGAATCCCATACAAGAATTGATGTACAGTGAAACCTCTATCCATCGTTTTTCAAGGGACCAAGAAAATAAAACCATCCATGCAGGAAAATGATCCATCCAGGAAAATTTAACGTTGATTGTATAAGAGTGGGGTGAGAAAAAATGAATGATACAAGCAGGAAAACGACGGATCTGGGAACGATGCATAGAGGTTTCACTGTATTGGTCAAGACTTGAGAATTAAGTAGAAGTCTTGATTTAGGCCTAATGTCTGTTTTTATAATTTTATGATTTGAATGAGTAGAAATAGAAACAACTTGACGCCTGCCGCCTGTATATCCACGCCTTATGCGTGACTTGAAGCTAGCTCCGACTAGATTCCAGTTCCTAAAGCAGTGCCTCGGCTGAATGAGCCGCGGGGTGCGGCCTACTGTCCGAAACATATAATAAAATAACATTCATCTTGACTTCTTATCATTTTATTCATATTTCACCAATGCCAATAATTGGTCTAGACACCATTAAGGCACGTTATTAAACCCAATAGGCCTATAATAATAATAATAATCAAACTCTGTTTCCAAACAATTGGGTCAGAGTGTGTTGTACCACCATATCTGGGGCTAAACTTTTCAAAACCGGCTAGCCACGCCTGGCGTTTCGTCTTCTTCCTTCGTTACCACCAGCTTCTCCACAACTCTTTGTCCTCCCACCTCTTCCCATATAAATGAATAATACTATCCTTGTTCCCTGACAGGATATGGCATTTACGTGCGAAGGTCTCGCACCTGATATCATCATCAACCCCCACGCTATTCCGTCTCGGATGACGATCGGCCATTTGATCGAATGCCTGCAAGGCAAAGTGTCGGCCAATAAGGGGGAGATTGGAGACGCGACGCCATTCAACGACGCTGTCAATGTGCAGAAGATTTCCTCTCTACTCCAGGAATACGGCTACCAACTTCGAGGCAATGAGGTGAGTGAGATTTCTGTACCTCGGAATAGGCCTATATGTTATCTCAGCTGTAATTTACTGTACCGTATACATTCTCATTTGCTAAATAAATTTGACCGAAGACAAAGTAGTGTAATTGACTTTGAGCTATACCTGCGGTAGTAATAAGCTGTTGAAATTGCTTCGTCTAGTGGACAATTGCTTTGTAATAGATTTCAAGATGTAGTAGACTACTAAATAGACTGCGTGCTTGTGAAAATATAAGCGTTCACTTTTTGTGACGTCACATGCCCTAGTAGCCGATCGCATGGACGTCATGTTCAAGTTTCAAATATTCAAAGAGGTCATCAATATATTTTTGCTATTATTGCCAAACCTTGTACGTCTAATTCATTCGAGTTTATTTTCAAACTAATTTCACTAACGAGGTCGACTCGCAATGAGTGAATAAGCTGCCCCGGTGGCTCAGTCAATTATCGCTAGCGGTAGTAACTGAAGTCACCGTTAGGCGTGGGTTCGAGTCCCGCATAAGGTTTTTGTTAACGTTCTTTCACCTATCATCACTTCATCGCTTCATCATCATCCGCTCATTCGTACCCCCGTATAACCTAGCTGTAGGTGGGGTCGTTGAGCAACATGAGTGAATACTGATATTGTTCCGTTTGTCCAGATAATGTACAACGGCCACACGGGGCGTAAGATCAACGCGCAGGTGTTCCTCGGACCCACGTACTACCAACGTCTGAAGCACATGGTGGACGACAAGATTCACTCGAGGGCGAGAGGTCCGGTGCAGATCCTGGTGCGACAGCCCATGGAGGGCAGAGCTAGGTGTGTGCATAGAGAAGTAACCAGAGAGATGCATCTTAGGTAGCGAGCGGGCGACCGATGCTCGTACCGCAAATACCGGCCTCGCGGCCATATTCTTCTTTTATATCACCATATAAAGCGGCATAACCAAGTTTGAATGTGTTGATATCCATTCTCATGCAACGAAATTACGAAATGATTGTGTATTAGTAAACTCTACGAGTAAGAGCAATGCAAAATAGCACATAATGGCTATGCGCGAGTCACAATAAAAGAAGAATATGGCGGATTGTCGTCATTTTTTGGAACACGGCCTTGTACGCCTCCATAACCTGTAGATGCATCTCTCTATATACTTCTCTATGGTGTGTGCAAACAGACATGACTTATATAAGACCAAGATTCGGGTAGATCACCATCACAGATTTAGGACATTGAAATTTAGAACAGATGTTGGCTTGTATTTGGGACATTACCTTATTTCTCATTTTGCAATGTGGATTGAAATTTGGGGGGAACCGGCACATGCAGCGTAGTGGTTAACGCGCTCGCTTCATGTGATCCGGCAGGCGAGGGGAATTCTGAACCCAGTTCGATCCCTGCTGCCGACCAACTTTACAGGGGTTTTTCATGGTTTCCCTCTGTAGTCTAGGCTAATGCCGGGATGGTTCCTACAATAAGTCGGCCATGACCGCTTCCTTCCCACTATCCTTCCCATCACCCAAGAACCCTCATCTCATCATCTCATCATACCATCATCTCATCTATCCGACACCATTAGATCTCAGTTATCATAACAGTGCGTCGTTAAACCCAATAAAAAAAAAAAATGAAATTTGGGTTTTACAATTTGGGATGGTAAGGAGTCATTGATTGATCATTTTCTTATTTATCCTCAAATTCATCCAGCGATATTCACTTTCCTTTCAATATTTACATTTCAGTGATATATAAATCCAGATTCAATATGTAGGTGCCGGTAACTACAATTTACTACTAGCGGGAGGTAGTCGTCATTAGACTCTGTATAGCGTCGGCCTAAGCCGTTTCTCTGGAAATATTGAGCTCAGACCTACCGTAACTATGTTCAATGTAATGGAAAATGGTTTCTTTTAAATGTAGTTTAAACTTATTTGTGGGTTAATTTTTTTTCTCATGTCTTGTTTTAGACTGATGTAAATTGATTTGCTTAAAATAACTCGTTTCGATAGGGGCCTATATTGTAGCTTCAAGTATTTGTAGTCGAGCGTACTTTGCACAATATCAAGTATGCCGATATCAAGTATGAAACAAGTATTAACGAGTCTGTATCGTCTAGGGATGGAGGTCTCCGTTTCGGAGAGATGGAGCGTGATTGTCAGATCTCTCACGGAGCCGCTCAGTTCCTCCGAGAGCGCCTGTTTGAAGTTTCCGACCCGTACAGGATACACATATGCAACTTGTGCGGCTTGATAGCCATTGCCAACCTTCGCAACAACACTTTCGAGTGCAAGGGATGCAAGAATAAAACACAGGTATGTCCAGTATTATTAGCCACGGTTTGGTTTCTGGTGTAGAGCTGTAGAGCGTGAACCAAAAATAAAAGTTCGGTTTCCTGTTCGTCTGATACCCGTTGAATCTTGTGCAATACCACTCAGTTGACTGGTTTAGTTTGGTAGAAACTGGTGATTTCAGGTGATTTCAAGGGATTTCAGGTGATTTCAGGTGATTTCAAGGGATTTCAGGTGATTTCAGGTGATTTCAGCGATTTCAGGTGATTTCAGCGATTTCAGGTGATTTCAGGGATTTCAGGTGATTTCAGGTGAATTCAGCGATTTCAGGTGATTTCAGCGATTTCAGGTGATTTCAGGGATTTCAGGTGATTTCAGGGATTTCAGGTGATTTCAAGTGATTTCAGGTGATTTCAGCGATTTCAGGTGATTTCAAGTGATTTCAGGTGATTTCAAGGGATTTCAGGTGATTTCATTCAGGGATTCCAGGTGATTTCATTCAGGTGATTTCAGGTGATTTCAGGGATTTCAGGTGATTTCAGAGTTTTCAGGTGATTTCAGGGTTTTCAGGTGATTTCATGGGACTTCAGATGATTTCAGGGATTTCAAGTGATTTCAGGTGATTTCAGGTGATTCAGGTTCAGGTGATTTCAGGAATTTCAAGTGATTTCAGGTGATTTCAGGTGATTTCAAGTGATTTCAGGTGATGTCAAGTGATTTCAGGGATTCCAGGTGATTTCAGATGATTTCAGATGATTTCAGCAATTTCAAGTGATTTCAGGGATTACAGTGATTTCAGGTGATTTCATTCAGGGATTTCAGGTGATTTCAGGGATTTCAAGTGATATCAGATGATTTCAGTGATTTCATGGGATTTCAGATGATTTCAGGTGATTTCAGGGTTTTCAGGTGATTTCAGGGTTTTCAGGTGATTTCAGAGTTTTCAGGTGATTTCAGGGTTTTCAGATGATTTCATGGGACTTCAGATGATTTCAGGGATTTCAAGTTATTTCAGGTGATTTCAGGTGATTTCAGGGATTTCTGGTGATTTCAAGGGATTTCAGGTGATTTCAGGAATTTCAAGTGATTTCAGGTGATTTCAGGTGATTTCAAGGGATTTCAGGTGATGTCAAGTGATTTCAGGGATTCCAGGTGATTTCAGGTGATTTCAGAGTTTTCAGGTGATTTCAGGGTTTTCAGGTGATTTCATGGGACTTCAGATGATTTCAGGGATTTCAAGTTATTTCAGGTGATTTCAGGTGATTTCTGGTGATTTCAAGGGATTTCAGGTGATTTCAGGAATTTCAAGTGATTTCAGGTGATTTCAGGTGATTTCAAGGGATTTCAGGTGATGTCAAGTGATTTCAGGGATTCCAGGTGATTTCAGGGATTTCAGATGATTTCAGATAATTTCAGCAATTTCAAGTGATTTCAGGGATTACAGTGATTTCAGGTGATTTCATTCAGGGATTTCAGGTGATTTCAGGGATTTCAAGTGATATCAGATGATTTCAGGGATTTCAAGTGATTTCATGGGATTTCAGATGATTTCAGGGATTTCAAGTGATTTCAGGTGATTTCATGGGATTTCATGTCAAGTGTACACCTGATTTCAGGAGTTGTTAACCCCTTGCTTCAGGGCCTACATGATCATTAAGTTAGGCCTACATACTTCCTGCACATGACAAATGATAATATTTTTCCAATATTTATATTCAAAAGTGTTTGGTAAAGAGTAATTTATAGCAGGTCCTACGTGATTTTCATTTAAATATTGTATCTTGAAAATATTGCTTCAAGGTGTAAAATTGGTAGGCACACTTGACAAAAAGAAGGGAAAGAAAGACTACGCTTTCAAAGAGTCTACTTGAATATTACATTGTTACGTAGAACTCGGTGCAGAAGAATTACGCTAATTGTCAACTGTTTACTCTTCCAGATATCTCAGATCAAACTACCGTACGCTGCTAAGCTTCTGTTTCAAGAATTAATGGCAATGAACATCGCTCCTCGTCTGATGGTTCTTTAAACGACTAAACAACTTGTCGCATGTTCTGCGTTGACGTGCATTAGTGGTGATGTAAACATACTTGTATTCACCAAAGATGAAACTAAATATCTGCCATTATCATTAATCTAACAATTAGATGAAAACTTTGGTAATTTCACAATCTCGCTCTAGATTTGATGATTTAACGCTTTTGAAAGATGCGTTTGTGTTTCTTTTCGTAAACGTCGCCCTGGAAATCGTATTAAGCCTACCCTAAAATATCACAGCCATATAAATATACTGTGATTTACACCAGAATCTTCATAAGAAGTTTGGACCGAAATCTCCAACTATCATTGTTGAAGAATATGGAAAACGGTGAAAGAGACTGCGTCGTTTGGAATCATTATTTCGTCTCGACTGTGATTATCATGTTGGTAGGCGACCTACATCTTTCGTGAATACGAGTATAGGCCTACGGTAATTATATGGTCCTAATCCGAACAAATGTTTAACGCTGACAACGTGCTTGGCGGTGGTATTTGTATTTAAAACGTATTTTTTTCAATAAATTTTTTCCAAACATTCTGTACTTTTTATTGATATCTATAATGTATGTAATTGTTAATGTATTCAAGTGCCTTACACCCGAAATGTGATATATGATTTAGTGTTTATATCTACATATAGTGTATTATCTGTACCAGGACCAATCCCAACCCTATGACCCACAACATAACATTTTCAGTGTCAACAATACCTAGAAACGTTGCAGTGACTTTCCGGATGAATATATTCCATTCACACCATTCAGAGAAGTATTTTCTAAAATACCGTCGAATGAACAATCACATTATGTTACATGTTATTAGCATGTAGCGGTACGCTGTGAGGTAAAAAATTGAGTGTTACTGTTACATACAAGTGATCATTCATTCTCTGTTGTTGAAGTTGCTATATTGCTAAAAAGTTTTTTTCTACCTGTATATCTCTGAAGATTAACTGCAATAAAAGTTGCAGTTTTCAATTATACATTACAAACCATCTTGAAGGTAATAAATATAGGCCTATGTGTGTTTAGTGGAATTCCCTATTTTTGATATTAGTTATTTATGATGGAATTTATATTTCTACAATTACTAAGGTGATTTGGACCACATTTTATGGTATTTGATAATATGATTTGTAATTAGATTTCAAACCTATAAGACAAAACTTGAAACTTTTAATAATGGCTTTTGTATTCTTCATAACGTTTACGATTTATAATTTAATTTCGGGTATTATAATATTTATATACATATTTTCTGTGCAAATATTCTAATAAAAGGTACACAATATTTTCTCTAGTTCCAGCAAAGATTTGGTACGGTCAGTCGTGGAACTAGCAGTTGTACGACACGAATATGTCAATGTCAGCTGTATTAATCTGACAGTTCAGTTGTCAAAGTATTTGATAATTCTTGGGAATTTCTTAATAGGCGTAGCCTGGTTACCCGTGATTTAACATGTCAGACACTGCGAAGAATAACCCATATGATCTAAATGGGCAGCATTTCAACCCTGATATGTATTTGCAAAAGCTTCTTAAGGTAAGATAAACAGTTCTGAAAATTTGAGGTTAAGTCTGACGGTTAATAATGTAAAATCCGACGCTTGTTGAGGAACATACACAGTGTTTGAGTTGATAAGTATGTTCAGTAATAGTTTAAGGTATGTAATGAATGATTATTGCTCTCTTTCATCAGGAATGTTCCTTGAAACAAATAATGGATCAAGAGGCGGAAATTGTGTCGGACACACAAGCTCTTCACTCGGACATGCAAACTTTGGTGTACGAGAATTATAATAAATTTATCTCAGGAACCGATACGATTAGAAAGGTAAGATTGAACATTCAGTCTACATACTACATAGTCTTGTAGTACTAGTATGTGCTTGGAAAACAATAACAATTATAATATTGTGACGAGGACGACCTTACTGCGTGCGAGTGCCTAGTCCAGGCCTACAGTACAAATTTTGGAATATTATATCAGCGTTGTTTCGGCAGAAGAATGCAAGTGTCGGTTTCTCACTTTCCCATTTAAATAACTGTTTTCTGAGTATGTTCGATACGCTGCATCGAATGAGAAATATGACGGGGATTATCTTGATCCTTTGAAAATTAGGTCAATTTATAGTAAGCCATTCCAATTTGTTTTTCGACTACTTTGTCTATGGTACCGGTATGGTAAAATAATGATGCAACAATTTTACAACACATTTTATTTTGACAATTACAGTCTAAAACTTGACAACTATCTCTATTAGTAGGCCTGATTATGATTGCAAATATATTTGAGAAAATTTTTAATGTTTCCTCACCAACTTTGAATAATGTGTATCCATAGAGGAAAGATAACTACCAAGACATGTCATGCAATGTTGAAATAAAACTACCACTACTTAATCAGCCCCTTATCTGTACTACTATTTTTTGATTATTAGATGAAAACCGATTTCAAGAAAATGGAAGATGAGATGGATTTATTAGCTGCAAATATGGACTCGATCACATCTTTCTCTGAACAAATATCAGACACCTTGCAGGTACGGTATTTTACCAGTAGGCCAACTACCAGGCCGAAATATATTCTCATTCTGTTGATGGTTTAATGCTAGTAGTTCTGTGGTTCGGCCCAATGAGGTTCAAGTTGCCCAACCTCGTGTACCAGCTGCAGGAGCACTAGTTGGACGACTAGAGTAGTTAAACGTCATTGGTTCTGCCTATAATACTTATTTAAAACCCAATGCATAAACATGCTGCATTGAGAGTAGATTTAAATAATGCCTTACATTTTCACAGGGTACAAGGCAACAAATAACGAAACTCTCTGGTGTTCATTCGTTATTGAAACGTCTTCAATTTCTTTTCAAACTTCCAACAAAACTGAAAGCTCGGATCGAAGATGGTCATTATTCGCAAGTACGTACCTTAATATTCAACGCTGAAGGACACACAATAATAATTATACTCGAATATCCTACTTTATGTTAGGATGATATTTGATGATTTACATCCTTGATCTTCTTGTAGGCCGTGCAGGATTACATCCATGCCCAGAGAGTGCTACACCAGTACGGGAATATGGCGTCGTTTCAAGGCATCCAAACTGATTGCGAAACAATCGTGGAAGAATTAAAACAAAAACTACGAGATCAGTTCAAAAGTAAAGAAGCAACGGCTAAAGAATTGGCTGAATCTGTAGATCTCCTGTTACAATTGAAAGAGCCGGCCGATTCGTTGTGCGCAGATTTTCTTTCTCATGCCAGTTCTCGTCTGAACGAACAACTGGAAACACTGAAAATAATGAAGGATCAGGACATCATCGAGTTCGTGGATACGGGAAGCGCAGGATTTCTAAGTGATCTTTGTTTGGTTGTAGCCTCTTACAAAGATATGTTCATCAATCGATCGCGAAGCCAAGAAGACTTGAACAGGTATTAACTATTCAGAACTAAATTTTTCTAAATGATGTGTCAGCAGCAATGTAGTCAGCAGTACTAAATTCACATACTTGTCAGGAAACATGCCCATACTTGTAAAACGGGAGATTAATGATTGTATTACAATTTCCCGCAGAGATGACTTTGACTCGGTAGCGATGTCGCAGCTAAGCAGCTTTGTCCTTCACAACATGCAACGGTATTTCAAGGTCGTTCAGTCGCGCGTCAACTCGGAACCAGATGGCGGTGATACCGTTGTCCTCGTGCGTGCTCTCGATCGGTTCCATCGTCGGCTCCAGGCAATGAACACTCTCTTCACGGATACGGACTTTGCAAGGTAATGTTGCTTTTTCAATCTCAATCGAATCGTTCTACACAGTCTAGGGTGAAAACTAAAATTCCAGAAAAGAGCTCTTGATAGTTCCTTTTAAAAAAGAGTGAGCCATCTATTGGTAGCTTTTGAAAAAAAACAGTATCGTGGCACGCTCATTTGAAATACTGTACTATTAACCAGTATTTAGTATGAATGATTCTTTATTATTATTATTATTATTATTATTATTATTATTATTATTATTACCCATGGTAACCATGATTCGAGCAAGAAAGTGACAGATTTGTTCCTCTAAAATATATAGTATTTTGATCAATTATCTCACCGGTCGGAAGGAGTGTGTGAACCGAAGTGACCTTCAAATAATTCTTCACATTTCAAGATGAAAATCAGCGTTTTGTGTTCAACATGAAAGGTTTGCCAAGTATGATAAAATTATTTATGTAGCAGTTAGGTTAAGGGATTATAATCACAGAAAAGTTTCTTTTCTTATTATCACGGTATATTGGATCTGAATGTGAGCCTACAAGATCATTCTTCGTGGGAGAGAAGAACCAAGGTGTCAAGATATATCAGTTAAGTGCGTCTAGTGATAAAACTAAATAGACAGAGTAATAAAATGGTTATTAAAAAGAATTGTAAGGCCAAGCAGTGCTTGAAGGAAAAGGAAAAATGTGTGGAGTGTAAGAAAGTTGTGAAAGTGGGTGTGAAGTGTGCTGGGTGCAAGAGATGGCGACATTGTAAGTGTGCGGGAATTCGGAGAATAGTGTTCATGACGATGGACAGAAATGAATGGTTGTGTGACTCGTGCGAAAGTGAGGGTGTAAAGATAATTGACACTATGAAGGTACAGAAATGGCAAGAATGGAAAGAAAAGGAAGAAAATTGGGCAGTAAAGATGGTTGAACTGGTGTTGGAGGTGATGGAAGAGGTAAAAATTCTCAAAAAACGAGAAAGTGAGCTTCAGAACGATCTCTATGATGCCCTGTCAGACAGAATCATGTGGGAAATGAATATGGAAATGGAGGAAATTTCGATGAAAAGAAAACTGAACACTCTGGAAGAACAGATGGAAGTTCAGTGTGAAAACAGTAAAAATCTATTGGAATTGAATAGGCATTTGAGGGAAGAATTACAGATTTTGAAACAAGGATTGTATAGTGTTGTAAATCATGATACAAACTTAGGCCTGAAAGCTAATAAGAAGATTCGAAGAAAACAGTGTACGCCCAGTGATAAATATGTTGGACGCGAGGTGGGAGAAGATATATGTCATGAACGTGGTGAAATGCAACATTTGACCGATAGAGAAAGTAGAAGGAACGGTGTAAACACACAGTCTCTCATTTCACATTCATCACATTCATCAGGTTCAGAAAGTCTGAACCTTGGAGATCAAGAAAGTCAAATAGAAAGTTATGACTTGGAAAAAGGTGTGGAAAGAGACCAAGAAGTATGGAACAGAGCAGAAAAGATTCTAGGTAAAGCGAGAATGACGAAAATTAATTATACAGATAAGGATACAGAAAAGGAACTTGTGGAAAGTCAGGTAGAGAGAGTGAAACAGGATAAATCAATACGTGCACAGCAAGAGGAGTTGGCAGTAAAAGTGCAAGCAAAGAAATCGAGTACGTGGACAGTGCTGATGGGTGATGTAAAGGTGGGACAGGCAAATGAATTTTGTAAAAAGAGGGGCAATGGTGCAATTATTGACCCGGGGATAAGAGTAAAAGAATTGGCAGCTAGAATGGTGGTGAGATATTACGATGAGAGATTGAAGGAAGTTGAGACTGTAATCTTGAAAGTAGGAAACCGAGAAGTGAGAGAGGGAGTTAACAAGGAGCAGATACTAATGGACATTAAAGATTTAGTAGAAGCCACGAGGAAGGCGCTAACACCAGACGTTAGAGTTGTGGTGTGTGGCCTGCAAAGCATAGAAGGAGCATACTTGAATAACGATCTGAAAAGGATGGTTGAGTCGAACAGTGCAGTTTTCCTGGAGGTTCCGTATATACCAGGATATAAAAGTAATCGATGGGAATGGGAGAGAAGTACTGGGAGAGAGCTACGAGAGAGGATGGAGACTAAAGAACGTAGCGAGATGAGGGACGCGAAGGAAAAAGTTGATGAGAACAAGAATTTTCAGTCCAGGTGGGTCTGGAGGACTCGAAGGTAGCGGAAAGTGATGAAGATAAAGAAGGTGCCGGTAGTTTGAAGAGAACAAGGAACAAAATGAAGAGAAATTTGCGAAAGAATGTCAGAAAGAGAATAGAATTTGTATTTGGTACACTGAACATTATTACGCTGAATGGAAAGGTGGAAGAAATGATAGATGTGATGGTGGAAAGGAAATTGTTGTGTCTGGGGCTGAGTGAAGCAAAGTGGAAAGGAAGTGGAGTGAAGAATTTGAGGGATGGTTTCAAGCTGTGGTGGTCTGGTGGTTTGGAGGGGAAAAATGGAGTGGCAATAGTGGTTAGTCCGCAGGTTAGTGACTTTGTTGTACAGGTGAAGTGTCACAGTGACAGATTGATGTCCTTGATAATCAAAGCAAGTGACAAGGTGACGGTAGAGATTGTACAAGTGTATGCACCACACTCGGGTAGAGCGATGGAATTGAAAGAGAGTTTCATGGAGGAATTGGAAATGGTATTGGAGAGGTCACATTACGACACCATTGTGATGGGGGATTTCAATGCAAAGGTGGGAAGCGATAGAAAGGGTTATGCGGAGGTGTTGGGGAAGTTTGGCCTTGGAGAGAGAAACAGAGACGGAGAGAAACTGCTGGATATGTGTGGGAGGAATGGATTAATAATAGGCAACAGCTGGTTTGATAAGAGAAGGAGCCATCGTATAACAAGGTACGGCTACGGTGAGGATAGATCGGAGTCCGTTATTGACTATATCTGCGTGGGCAAGAGGTTGAGGGAGAGCATAGATGACATAAAGGTATGCCCAGCCATTTCACTCGACAGTGACCATCGACTGCTTGAGTGCACGTTGAGGATCCACGTGCAGAAGCCCATAGCAGCTATTTCGCATAAACGGATCAAGGCGTGGAAACTACAGGCCCCAGCTGTGAAGAACGAATTCTGTAAAGAGATCAAAAGCAGAGTGCCTGAAGGGGAGTTGAGGGATGTGGAGGATGAATGGCAGGAGTTCAAGAATGTTATAGTTTCTACAGCTGTAAAGTTGTGTGGAAGAGCAGGTGGAAGAAGAAAGGAGAAGGAGACACGATGGTGGAATGAGAGAGTGAAGGGTGCAGTGAAGGAAAAGAGAATAGCGTGGCAGAATAACGAGTTACACAGATCAGCAGAGAGTGAACATCAGTACAGAATATGCAAACGAAATGTCTTAATCATTGTCGCAGAGGAAAAGGAAAAATCAATGGAGGAGTTAGCAGGCAAGTTGGTGAAAGATTTTGAGGGCAACAAGAAGATGATCTATGATCTAATCAAGAAGAAGAGGGGTATGAGAGACGATGTAAAGAGCATGAAGAATGATGACGATGAACTGATAAGTGATGTTGGGAAGATAAACAAGATGTGGGGAGAGTATTTTGAGAATCTTTTAAATGTAAGAAATGACAGAAATGACATGAATACATCAAAAGAGGAAGGAGACCTGCAGAGTGAAGGGGACTTGGTAGACAGGGCCATGGACGAAGATATTAGTGATGCAGAAATAGCAAGAGCATTGTGGGAGATGAAGAATGGGCGGGCACCCGGCATCGATGAGGTTACTATAGAAATGGTAAAAGCGGCAGGGGAGGGTGGTAGGAGATGGCTTGGTAGAGTAATCAGAGCGACATGGGAACAGAAGAAGATTCCAGGTGATTGGGGAAAGGGGATAATTGTACCCATTTTCAAGAAAGGAGATCGAAGGAAGTGTAATAATTACAGGGGAGTGACGTTACTCTGCCAGTGTGCGAAGATATTTGAGAAGATAGTGGAGTGGAGATTGAAGAATCACGTGGAAGAGGGATTGCGGGAGGAACAGTATGGATTCAGGAGAGGACGATCGACAATAGACGCAATATTCACCATGCGACAAATGATGGAGCAGCGGTGGGAGAGAGGGCGAGTGATGCATATGGCTTTCTTAGACTTGGAGAAGGCGTATGATAGGTTGCCTAGAGAAAGAGTGTGGGAGTGTTTGGTGAAGAGAGGAATAGGCAAGGACTTGATCGAGCGAATCAAATGTATGTATCGAAACAGTGTGAGTTGTGTGCAGACGGGGGTAGGGCGATCGGAATGGTTCAATATTAGTGAAGGGTTACGACAAGGCAGTGTATTATCACCAACGCTGTTTATTATAGTAATGGACGAGTTGCTGAAGAATGTAGAGACAAATGAGAGTGATGATAGTCGAACATTAATTTATGCTGATGATGTGGTGGTGTGGGGAGAAACTAGAGAGGAATTGCAGATCAAGATTCATAAATGGAGTGAAGAGACAGAAAAGATGGGTTTGAGAATAAGTGAAGAGAAGAGCGAAGTGATGACCATGGAAAAGAAGAAGAGCAAATACGGTCATGCTAGGATCAAGCTTGGAGAAGGATGGATGAACGAGATTGAAGAGTTTAAATACCTTGGCAGCATACTCACCAACAAGGCTAAAGTGGATAGAGAGGTGCAGGAGAGAAGAAAGAAAGCGGAGTCATTCTATCAGGCAGTTAGAAAGTTGCTGTGGAATGAGAAGTTTCCCCTAAAAATCAAACTTATAATGTACAAAATGTATTTCCTGCCAATTTTAACTTATGGTGCAGTGACATGGTCGGCGGGTATGAGGGAATGGAACCAGCTACAGGCAGCTGAGATGAAGTTTTTGAGGAGTGTGAATGGAGTTACAATAATGGATAAAGTTCGGAGTAGGCAGATAAGAAGTGAGCTAGGGATAGAGCGATTAGGATTCAAACTGGGGAGAGAGAGGCTAAGGTGGTTCGGTCACATGAAGAGGATGGGAACCGAGAGAATACCAAGGCGGGTATTCGAGGCGGCTGCAGTGGGAACACGAAGAGTGGGGCGACCGAGAGAGCGGTGGATTGGACTGATCAAAGAGGATGTACTGAAGAGGGGAGGAAGGTGGAGTGAGTTAGAGACGGAGGGACATTGGGAGAACAGAACAAGGTGGAAGGAATTTTTGGAGCAACCGGAAGTAGATGAAGAAGAGGAGGAAGAAGAGGATGAAACGCCAGGCGTGGCCAGCCGGTTTCTGGGAATCCTGCGGCCCTAGTGCTGGTGGGAACACCCACCCCCTGACCCAATGTTGTATTTGGAAACAGGGTTAGATAATTATTATTATTATTATTATTACAGATAACTTATTCACACGCAATCTGTTTACATGTTACAACTTTTTTTAAATCTTTGTGTGCTTCGTTGGAGCGAATAAAATGAGCGATTTAACACCCGGGAATTTAACAATGAAAACAATCAAATTAGACACATTTTGATTCAATTGTTGCTCTATTATGAAACTATTTCTCAATATTTGACTAGGCATGTACCGTATATCTAATTGTGAGGGTATTATTCATTGATTGCAATTTATCGCAAGTCCGTGGTGTTTGTAGTTGTTGAGATATATGTTGCCAAAGTGCAGCCTGTAAATCTGTCCAAGATGCGGGCTCTCAAGTTCTTGTAGTTTGGTCCGCTGTAAACATACTGAGGAGGTTCCACTGTATCAAGTTCATGTTTCTAGAACCGGCACGGAGATAGTTCTATCTGCCGGCCGTCGGCACTGCAAGTACCACCTTCAGACGCTTAAAGCTCACTTTGCCGACACGTTGTCTAAAGTGAGACAGAGCTTATCCGCGCCTAAGATCATCAGTCAAGACGCGGACAGTACCAACACTCTGACGGAGCTGCTGACATCGCTCGTATTGGCGACCGTCGAGAAGGTCAAGGGCGTTCTTCAAGACCTGCTCGTGTTCTCACAACCCGACCTGACGTTCGGAACGAAGCCGCACTTCCGTAACGTGTTCTGCGTTGACAACGTCAGGGAGGAGTTAGTCGTCGGATTCTTTCATCATTTGACGGCGACAGCGCGTGGTTTTTGCGAAACGCAAGACTCGAAGTCACCGCCCGCTCTTCTTCTTCTGCTCTCCAAGATGTGCCTAGAGTTCGAGACGACAAGCGTTCATTATTTGGTACGTTGTTCATTTCGACTGTCTCGTGAGGAAAGTAGAATCATGCATGCCAAGTAAATATTGTTCAGTTTGTTGATTCCATTTATCTGATTAACTGTAGTCGTTTTTGATGATGGATTCCGCAATTAAACGCCAACAGTTGAATCAACATTTTTGCACTTTGTTCCGATACGAAACATTTATTTTTTTATTTTCAATTATTGTCCTGTCATGATTTTATTCTAATGTTATTTTACAAATTTCATCATTTTATAAATAACAAACAAATGTTCCAAAATACTGAAAGTTGGCGATACGCTATTATTGATGGACTAGAGACCTCATGATAAGTAAGAATATTAATTACGATAAGTAACGAGAAGCAAGACAATTTTTTTTCGTCGACCATATTCTAATTTACAAGATCATTCTGTTGTTATTCATCCTGGCAAATACAGTTCAATTCAGGTTGGGTCTGAACGTTTTAAGAACTCATAAAAAAAAAAGAGAAGAGAGGGGCCAATACTGTAAGATGCGTGTTAAAACTATCAACTTTATTTTTCTTGCCATTTTACTACAGTTGACATTTGGTGAGAATTGTAAGATTTGTCATTTAAACACGAGATTGTGGCTTGTAACGAGAATGACGTAGGTTTGTTTGTTTGCAGCTTACGCAGACAGACGACTGGTTTCACATTGAAGGTCGCTCGGAAGTGACGGCCGAGAGCGAGCTGTGCACGAATATGCGCGCGGCCGCACAACAACTACTCAACCATTACGTGCGCATGCAAGGGCTGAGCGTTTCCCAGGTCAGCCAACACATTTCAGTACAAATATAACGTTAACGTTTGATCAGTTACGAGGTAGTAAAATGTGACAACGAAATATTTGAACCCAACATATAATAGTAATAATTCTCTTCTCTTTTCCAATGTGTTTTTAAACACATTTTCGAGTAAATTCCGTTTCTACGATTGTGTGTGTTTTTGTGTATTGTGTAAGCTTTATTTTTTTACGTAATTCACTATCATTTTGTGATTACGTGCGTCGTTAGACGCAATTAATTTGTTTGCGTAGAAGAGTAAACTTTCAAATGAATTGTCAGAGGAATATTATTTTGAAGGGATATACGGTGTATCAATTAATTGGCCTACATATTGTTTTCTCATTAAGTATAGGCATGCAGCAAGCCTAACATATTGAAGTTTCAAGAAGTTATAAAATTGGTTTTGCAAATACGTTTGATTATTTTTACCCAATTTTTTTCTAATTTCCCTTTCTTTCCTACTAGATGCTTCGTAAATCAGTGGAGACTCGTGATTGGCTGCACAGCCTGGAACCTCGCACCGTCCGAGCGGTCATGAAGAGAGTCGTCGAGGACTTGGTTGCCGTGGATACGCAGGTGGGCGGACTTTACGAAGAGGGAAACAGGACTGACCGCAGCTCGGACTCGAGTCGAAGAACTCACAGGTTCGTTGACATTTCCAAGCGAGCGTTACTGAGATGGCTAGACGAGTGGTTGGCACGCTGAGCAAGAGCCCAGGTCGACAATCCTGACAGAGGTTTCTCTGTCAAAAGTGGGACAGTTCCGTATGACATTTCACTATCCAAAACAGTTAATGAAGCCGCCCCGGTGGCTAAGTCAATTATCGCTAGCGTTAGTAACTGAAGTCACTGTTGGGCGTGGGTTCGAGTCCTGTATAAGGCATGGGTTTTTGTAAATGCCCTTTCACTCATCATCACTTCATCGTTTCATTATCATCCGCTCATTCGTACCCCCGTATAACCTAGCTGTTGGTGGGGTCGTTAAGCAACATAAAAAAAGAACATCTAATGAAATGACCCTTCAACTCATTTTCCTATCATGTCATTCATCCCAATCGGTTTTGGTCATCAGTCAAGTGCGTAAGAACTCAATATAAATAAATAAAAAAGTGTTTCAATAAATAGAAAAAAGTTTCTTGGCATGGTAACTGATCTAATCTATGAGTGAAGTTTAATTTAGAAAATGACAAGATTCTTTTGATTTCTGTATTCCACTTGTGAAAAAGTTGTACGTTGGAATCTCTATCTGTCGAAAAGTCATCTATCCCAGCAGGAAAATGATCCATCTAAGAAAATGTATCATTGTTTGTCAGGTAGAAGGATTGGACAAAATAAATAATAGGCGCAAACGAACGATGCATCGAGGTTTCTCCGTAATTCACTCCGTTTGTTTTTAATAATGATAATACAAATACAGTTCAATGTCATATAACAAAACGTTGATAATTTGAATAATTGCCAATTAGTCACAAATATTCATTGATCAATTGTTCCCAGCGTGTCCCGCCATGCCGGTTATTCCGGTTACCGTGGCAACTGGAGCAGCAGCCAACTGGACTCGAATCTTGTCAACATCCAGAAACTGTTCTCGGAGAGGATCGACATCTTCTCGACGGTGCAGTTCTCCAAGACGTCCATTCTGACGGGCATTATCAAAATATCACTCAAGGTAATATTTATATTATTTGTATTATTGAACACTCTTGCAGATGTGCTAGATGCACGGTGGCAAGATCTTTCTATCATTATAATATATAATTTTCTTGAATACTATCAATTCCTTTGCAGTTCTTGCACTTTCTTCAAGATTGTTCCAATCCTTCATCGTCCTCTGTACGAAACCGTTTCTCTCTATATTGGTGTAAACTCTCTCCACCTCCATTCTTTCTCCTCCCCTATTACTTCTTTGGATCTCCTTTCCAATTCTTCTGCCTAGTTCTTCCCATCCGGTACGGTTGTGTCTTGCTTTAAAGAAGTTGCACAGTCTAGCCCTCTGTCTCCTTGTTTCCAGCGTTTCCCATTTTAGTTGTTCAATTATTATGGTTGGTCTTTCTAATTCTTTCTGGAATAGTTTCTGGAATATCATTATGCTCTAGAGTTATATAAAATTCTGTGCGTCTACATTTACTAATAAAATAATGTTAATTCTAGATAATAGTTGTAGAACTAATAATAGGGCCTACTATCCGTTGCTAATCCTTTACCGTGACCTTCATAATTTACCACAATTCCCATTTACTAATTTTAACTTGTAGACTGTAGACAAGCAAATACATTCTCTCATTATTAGTTTCAAACAATTAATCTCTTCTATTACTCAAAGTAGCTTCATCATTATATTGATGCATGAATACCGGTACGTAGTTTTATGCCCAATAATAAGATTTGAAAAGTCCACAACCCTATTTTGGGTTGTGTCCTATAGGCTGAGAACCACTGCAGTACATGTAATGATCAGGATCTTCAGATTTTACTAATTTGAAGCCAGTGTAATTCAACTGTGTTTTTATTTCTGCAAATATTTTGATATGTACACATTATATTTCTGACTCCCACATAATCCAGGATTCAGTGGGGTGAATGAACCGAATACACTTAGGTCTAATTTGAATAAGAGTTGCCAGATGTTTTTTTCTCAATATGACCTGTATTAAAAAAAAATAATAGTAGGCTTCTGGCCTAATATTTGGTATTGTTTGTTGGATAACTCTATTGGAAATGGTAGTACAGTAGTGTTAATGACTGAGCCCACCTGTGGCAGATGTTGCCAGCTATTCAATCCAATGTTTTACAAATACTGTAGGCCTAGATCAAATACACTTCAGTTTACCAGTCAAACAATTCATCTCATCTCATATCTGCTCCAATACTTGGTCGAAATAATAGTTCAATTCAATTCAGTTTAATTTTCTTTATTTGGGAAAATACATATAGGCCTACTCAGGAAGTGAAATGAAATAATTTGGAAATTCTTGATAATTTCTCACACAAAAAATTGAAATATATTAGGCCCATAAATCCATAATTCTTTCTGAATTGATAAAATGGTGTTGTATATTATTAAATTCTATTCTATAATATTCTACTTGAATTATAATCTAATATTTCTATATGGATAAACCATGCCCAGTCACCAAACTTTCATCTTTCAAATATAACCTGAAATCTTTTCTACTTCAGAACCCATTCTATGACCTCAATGAATTTCTGACTTCAAAGTCACACTAGTCAACCATCCCATCATCTTACATGACGTATTATCTATTTTTTTCAATTATCTCTTTCTGTTTACTTATTTTCATTTCTAGTTTTAAGTTTTGATATTTTCTATATTTGTATCATGTACAAATCTTTTGAAAAAAAAATAAACAAATAAACAAATGATTGAAAAAAAGAGCGTTGGATTTAGCTCAGTTGAATAAAACCTTGACTAATGATTCATTTTGATAAAAATCCGAGAATAATTGAGCTATTAGTACTGAGAAAAAATATTTAATAACAAATTGATGTATCATACGTTTATGTTGAATTGTATGAAAGTACTAGTATGAATTACAACAGGCATAACAATACCATGCTACGTACATATATGACACGTGTGGCTTGTTTTGCTTTGCAGACATTCCTGGAGTGCGTGCGCCTACGTACGTTCAGCAGGTACGGTCTGCAGCAGATACAAGTAGACACTCATTACCTGCAACTGTACTTGTGGCGCTTCGTTGCAGACGAGAAGTGAGTACCGGTAATACAGATAGATATATAAATCTTTATTTCGATCTCTGCCCATGTATATTGGGTTGCCTTGATGACACAGAATAACAATTGAATTGAAATTTAGATAAATACAAATGAATAACAATTTGAATATAAGGCTGAATTGAGACTAAAATGATGAAATGATAAATAATGAAGCTGATTTTGACTGTATAAATGATTTCTAAGAATGATAATTGAATCGCGTAATACGCTCAGTACTATCTTCCTAATAATTGAAGCTATAACAAATTTGACAAAACACTCTTCTAAAAATGTCGGGATACCAATTAGCAGCCCGGTGACTTGGATCTTCTTGATGTCATCATACTTATCCAAGTACTTCCAAGTATCCAAGTTACTTCTACTAAGGCTCGGTCTACGTATTGATACTTGGTGGATTGAGCAATAGATAGTGGATTCACTTGTTATCGCCCTTGGTTACATATGCTATTTTTGTAAGTTTAACTAATAGTTAGCAGATTGGTACTTTTTTAACTAAGATTTGTAAAACTGGCACTAATTGTAATTAAATACAGTAGGTGTATAATTCGAGATGTAGGAATATAACATTCACATCCAGTTTTGGTAGATTACTTTTATGTAATACGCAGCCTGTTGTAGTAAACTACTGAACAAAACAAGAGTTACAAATCTAGATCAATAACTACGGGATTAGGCCTATCAAAAAAATTCCACGATCTTTCGGACTTATTAGTCTGAGGTACCTATAGGGAGCTTACCAAATACTACTTACTGTTGGCAGTCATTCGGGAAACGAGATTACGATTCTTTTCAAATTAACCATTCGTTTCTCGAATTAATTTCATATTTGAACAAACTTTTGAAAACAAATAATTCAGCTAGCTCATCTTCAAAACTATACCGATCCATACCAAACTCTGCACAATAATATTGTAAATAACTTGGCAAGAAAGATGGTTGGCAGAAAGCACAGTTAATGTTTGTTTGTTTCCAGCCTTGTTCACTTCTTACTGGATGAAATACTCGGCAGCGCTGTTCACCGGTGCTTGGATCCGGTACTAATGGAACCCAGCGTGGTCGAGATTATTTGCGAGCGAGGCTAAGGGATGGTTTTCGAGAAACTTAATTCATCATTCCAATATAGATCTTCTTCGTCTGTTATTCGACCTGTTTGACGCTTGAGCACTTTTCACCGTAGTAATATTATACTGTGGGAATGAGCTGAGAAAATATAAATTCTTCCACCGTATTAACTGTACTACAGTGGAACCTCTATCCATCGTTTTTCAAGGGACCAGGAAAAAAAACATCCATGCAGGAAAACAATCCATCCAAGAAAATTTAACATTGATTATATGTGAGTGGGGTTAGAAATAATGAATGACACAAGCAGGAAAACAATGGATCCGGGAACGATGCATAGAGGTTTCACTGTACAGTACTATAATTTCCGTCTTTGGTTTCTGCACGTATGTATACTCACGGAGATTTAAACGGTTGGTATTTTATACATGAAGGTGTGAAAAATATGCGTATATTGAATCCATTTTGAAATTTGTGAGAAAAAAAATTCATTCAATATGATCTACTCTATCTGTCACTACAAATTTGCTATACATTTGGAATGATAAGTATGGTACAATTTGATTACGGTGAAAATGTTGTAGGTCTAATGATACTGTACGGTGACAGTTCACAGAACTGTCTAGTAACACTACTTTGTCAGTTTCATCTAGAAGGCTCAAACTGATTTCTTTGCGATTATATTTGATTTGTAACGTGTATACAAGGTTCACAGTATGCACTGATTGTATTGGATATGAAGGTCACACCTTTAAAAAGTGTATTTATTAATGTATATATATTATTATGAATAAAGGATATTATTTATGGAGTTATTGATTGATTATTGATTATGACGACCCCAACAACAGCTAGGTTATACGGGAATACCGATGAGCAGGTGATTATGAAACTATGAAGTGATGATAAGTGAAAGGACGTTTACAAAAACCCATGCCTTATGCAGGACTCGAACCAACGCCCAACGGTGACTTCAGTTTCTGAAGCGGTGCCTCAGTCAGCTCACACATTGCCTTTATCACTCCATAGTTTCGTAATCATCTGCTCATTCGTACCCCCATATAACCTAGCTGTTGGTGGGGTCATTAAGCAAACAATAATAATCATGATCATTCTTCACCAATGCCAATAATATATTTTAGTCATCATTTTTATGAAGAAAAAACATACAATTATTGTATACGAATTTTTTATTAAACATCAGACATTTTAAATTCAATGTATATATATATATATATATATATATATATATATATATATATATATATATATATATATATATATATATATATATATATATATATATATATTGTGACCTTGTGTAATTAGTCCTTTCATAATTAGATTATGCATCAGATTAATGAATATGGAATTGTCCTAGTTATTAGTTGTGTTGCTATTATCTTGTTCCAGCACTCCATGTGCACTTGTGTTTTCAGATGTCAGCCCTCAGCTGATGAGTCAGGGTGTATGGGGGGAGGGGGGGGGGGGGGGGGAATGTAAACATAACATGCAGGTGTATTTGTAACAGAGAGAGAATGATGTCATTGAAGAGCTAGTAATTGTTCCAGTTGTGTGAGGTGTATCCAAGGAACAAGTAAGTGAACCAATTGTACAACTAATATTGGAATATAGGTGGAATAACATTGGGATATTATTGATACTCATCTCTAGGCATGGCATGTTTTTATACACACACACACAAATATATACAGGGTTGTCTGGGGTAATAATAATATGTCTGGGATGATGTAATAATAATACAGTAGATATATATTTTTTTTGTCATGGAATTTGATATAAGTATCCAAATATTTCAAAATAAATGAGTTGAGTGAACGTAGAGCAATTGCACAAATATAATAGGTATAACAACGTACCTAATACGACTTCATTTCAAATGATACCAGATTGGAAAGAGACGAGTTTGGCATGAGACCAGATTGGATTGAGATGAATTTGGAAAGAGATGGGTTTGGAATGAGACCAGATTGGATTGAGATGAGTTTGGACGTCACTCACAAAATTAAACACTCATTTTAACTGATCAATTTACTGTCCACAATTTGGGATCACATCAATTATCACTCGTACCAACTATTGTCACAATAATACAATCTCATTTGTTTCATTGAGCAATTAGCCTATGGCCTAAATTAGGGTTTTGTAAAATTGTTCTTATGCTACCCAGTCAGACAAATTATTGTTTCCAAAAATAAATGAATGAAATTGAAAATTCTTGTAACGAAACAAAATAATGTTCTCTAGAATTATTTTTGATCATTTTTATTCAGGTTTTCATATTTTATATTATTCAATTCTTATTTAAAGTTTTTGTTGTACAGTAATTAACATCACAAGCATTGAGAAATGTTTCCAGGGTCTCCAAGTCAATACTATTCGAACAGGTAGTAGTTGCCTGAGAACTTGTATCAGGAGCTCAGTGAAGTTTGAATGCAACTACTATCTGTTCAACTAGTATTGACTTGAGGACTCTGAACAAATTCAAATTTTTGTGCTGTTAAACTACATTGAAGTTAATTTTTTAAAGTGCACTTTCTAAAATATTTCGTAGGGTATGCGTTGTTATCGTGAGCGTCTAGTGTCAGTAGGTTACATTAATAATCGATGACACTTCTCACACTCTGCCAATTTCACGTCACTCCCTCATTACATAGGTCTATTACGTCACAACCTATGTACGCTCCCATTTTTACAAAATATGGACATTTTATTTACATTTTACAGTCCATCTAAATTAAAAAGTAAGTCTCAGTAGGCCCTAACTAGATTAATGTTCATCATATTCTCGACCTTGTTAACCAAAGTTAATTGGGCTAGATGTGTTTGTTCCACACCAAATTCCAGAGCAGAATTTTTCCTACGATTCGGTTTCTGCTTGTCAAGTCTCTTCTCCCCTCTCCTCCTCCCCAATCTCTCCCTCTCCTCCTCCCCAATCTCTCCCTCTCCTACTTCTTCTCAGAACTTCATTTTATGAAAAATTGAATAAATCAGGAATTATGGACATCTTTTAAACCAACGAATTCTTTCATGCTAAATATTATCCATTTTCATCAATATTAGACATGGTTTATTAATTATTGAACATTCACGTTCTACTGACCGGCACATGCAGCGCAGTGGTTAACACGCTCGCTTCATGTGATCGGGGAGGCGAGGGGAATTCCGAACCCAGTTCGATCCCCGCCGCCGACCATCTTTACAGAGGTTTTTCATGGTTTCCCTCTGTAGTCTAGGCTAATGCCAGGATGGTTCCTACAATAAGTCGGCCATGACCGCCTCATTCCCACTATCCTTGTTATTACCCAAGAACCTTCATCTCATTAATCATCCATCCGACGCCATTATAGATCTCAGTTATCATGATAGTGCGTCGTTAAACCCAATAGAAAAAACACGTTCTACTGAGTTATTGTATTTTATAAATCACCTCCAAATATCCCTCATTAATGCCAATTTATAGCCACAATAAGCTACAAACCTACATTATAAATATGATTTAATTCATAATATAAATAAATAAAATAATGAAACAAAATTTATTTTATTGTAAGCCCTTCAAACGATTCATAATATCAACCAAACCCAACAAATATCCCGTGAAGACTATTCAAGCGCCCTCATCGCATGAAACGTCATTCTTCAATGCATCAGTACGGGTCCAACACGTATGATTCATGATCGTCTAGCTTGCTATTGTCCTCAAGTATCTGTTCCCAGATTCCTCGCGGCGATCTCACGCACGCACACCAACCACAGTAGTCCTCTCAATTAAGGTTTGTTAACTTCACTTTCATCTTCCCATTATTGCATCATTTCCGGTTCAATTACCAATTATTGTAAGTCGCGTCGCGTCTGTCGGTTGTGTGGCGAGAGGTAGGGGCTCCAGAGTGGATAGGGGTCACACTTCACGACGGCTCGAACCTCCCGGGCGATAGTCATGTGGGATAGAGAGGACGGTCGCTCGGGACCTTCGTACTTCGTGGGATCAATTTATACAAAACATTTGATACGTTAGTTGCGAACACAATACCTGCATGAAAAGGAACAACCCCTGCCATATTACATTGATGATGGTTTTATTAGTTGATTTAAAGCTTTTAGGGTATTTAGGAAATCCTTGATTAGTGAACCCCGATATTAAAAATTGAATCCCTTCCTAACTTTCTCCCACAGGCATAAGTCCCGTGGATACTTCGAGACGACACTGATCGAAATGACTGAGATGAGTGGTCGAGTGGCTAGTATACTGAACCGTCATTCAGGAGACTGCGGGGTTAGATTCCCGCCATGGTCGACCATCCTGATAGGTTTTTCGTGGTTTCTTTCCGCCGTTCAGGTTAACACTGGGATAGTTTCGTAGCAATAGGCCATGACCGACTCATTCCCACTATCTAAATCCCCTAATAAAATAGCCGTTCATCTCATCATCCCGTCATCTTACATATCATTCACCGACGCCAATAGATCCGAGTCATCAGTAGGGACTATGACAGATATACTAGAAGATGATTTTTGCTCTAAAATCTTTAAATTGAACTCAATTTTGAAACTGAATTCAGATGTGTGTTCTAATTTGATTTCTTTACACATACATAACAAAAGAGCTGAGAAATTCAACAGAAAGTTTCAAATCACCAACAAATTTGACCAAAATGACCAGCGCTAATAAGCACACTAGTTTTTGACCTTTCGCAATTAATATCTATGAGCTGGTGAGACCTATGAATGATGTTCTAGTATTTTTTAAATAACTTCATGATCCCTTAATCATTAGCAAATTTAGTTACGCTCACCCTATCTGTTTCAAAAAGAAAATGGGTTGAAAAGCTTATCAAAAAGCTGCCATGTCATAAGTAAAGTTTCAGATACGGTAGGACTTTTGAAATAACGATAATTGTCCAATTATATTTAGTTATTTAGATAGAAGAATTGATACTATAAAGAAGACAATTTTTCTTTGAACATTTTAAAACCAAATTAAAGTCCGAAATCTAATTTGAAAAAAGGAAAGTTTCAAAAAGCAGAAAAATACGATTTCGATTCGGCTGTAGTTTCATATAATATACACCAAATTATATATATATATATATATAAATATATAATATATATATTTACAAGAAGGAAGGCTTCTTTGCTGTACCGAATGGAAATATGATTAATATTTCGGGTCTTCAGTTTGGTGACTGAAGATAGAAGAGGAAAGACGATCAAACAGAAACAGACCGTACGATATCACATTGTGACCGTTCTAATGAGCAAGAGCAATCTGCGTGACTAATAATTGCACATTATAACGTCCACTATGTGATAATCTCGGTCCATCACAGCTTCCACTTCAGCGATTAGCCCAAGTTATTATTCTGGGCTTGTGATAATGTAAGCGACTAGATAGAGAGAATGCGTCGACAGCGAGGTTATTTAGCGCCTATGTTCATGTCCATGTACTTTGCCATAGTTGTCAATGTTCGTGGATGTTCCAAGAATGTGGAAGGAGCAAGCAAATATAGGAAATAAGTAAAGGAAATGAGTTGAAAGGAAGTGACAAGAAAATCAAATCCAATAAAACGCAACGCTTAGAGCCGATTGTACCAACTGATGATTGAATATTAATTAGTTAATCATTACTTATGGTACAAAAATAACATAGGTAACCAAGGGTGATAACAAGTTAATTTGCTAATTTTTGCTTAATTCACTAATCATTACTTGGTACAACCGGCTCTTAGTACGCCATCCATACTCTAGTCATCAGAATCAAATCACCCTAGGCCTATTATATTATTATGGTATTATATGGTATTTGACAAAAGGCTTCCACTCAACCAAATTAACTCGATCGTATACAGAAACTTTATGAAAAAAAATATTTTCATTATAGTCTACATTTTTTTCTAATCCATGATCACTACGAAAAAATTAAAATAATTATTACAGGCCTACCAATAAATATCTACCAAATTATTTTGTACATATTTTTGATTTCAACTCTCCGAAGACACATCGGATAACTTGTTAATCTCTCAAGTCATTAAATGTACCAACAACAGTTTCCAACAAATAGCTTGTTTACTCGACTCGACTGTTCTACGGTATCTCAACTTATAAATAGTTGTAGTTTTAGGGTATATAAATATACAGAACCTTCAAAGGTCATTCTTACGTCCCATGTTCACCATTATGATTCATTCGGCTGATGAAGGTTCCGATCGAACGTCCGCCCTATCTCACACCTCTAGCGCACGGGTGTTTCGCATTTCATCTTCGCACTCATTGAAAATGACTAATGAACAAAGTTTTTGTTTGTTTCCGATAAGAAATCATTTCCAAAATGTTCGTTGTTTTCTGTCGTCGAGTGAATGTGTTCAGTAATCGAAGAGCTTCAGTGCTAGATGGATAATGAGGTGAAGATTGAGCTGAAGATTGAGAGGGGACTTCGTGTGTTAAGTAGTGGTGCCGTAGGTAAAGTTTTATTAGCATTTACCTCGACAGCTCTGCTTTACACATTGAGTTACTCACATACGACCACATTCTGTGAGGTGACAATCGCAGGTAACTGACGGTTAACAATTGAAGAATGATAGTTAGTAATTACTACACAGTTGAGTGTTTGAGTGAATTGTGGTATAGCGTATTTTTAGTACGGTAAGTCGAAGTTATATAGAAAAGATGTTTCGAGAATTCACAGGTATTCTTATTCAGTGACGACGAAGAATTTTTATCTAAATTATTCAATTATTTTGAAAATCACTATTTTGTTTCATTTCTCAATTTTTACTTATGATTTTTACTAACTCCATGCAGATACAGAACGCTGAATTGAACAAAAATGAACTTATAAGTATTATCTACCTAAATAGATAATATTACACTAAAAAAGTCTGATGATTACATTTAAATTTGAAGACAATGTTGTTAATTACAGTGACTAATTTCTAACGTACAGATAAGTTATATAATTTTATGTGATGAGTACAATTAACAATACTTTTTGTTTTCAGAGTCCTCCAAGTCAATACTATTCGAACAGGTAGTAGTTGCCTGAGAACTTGTATCAGGAGCTCAGTGAAGTTTGAATGCAACTACTACCTGTTCCACTAGTATTGACCTGGAGACTCTGAAAACATTTCTCAATTGTTGTGCTGCTGTTATATGTCCCTATAGTTACATAGTACCCCAGTTACCTCTAGTTACCCAAACCTCTAGTTTATTAGCCTCATTAAATAAATGATTGAATGTAATTATATTATATTACAAATCAAAATTCAATTTATAGGCTATTGCGACGAAAAAAAAATCAAAATGAAGTATACATTTAAAAAGTCCAATATTTTATAATAATTACTTCATGATAGGTAAAAAATTGATTGCAATTCTGGGTGATACAATATTTAGAAATATTATGTAGTGTGATCTTTCATTATCATGTAGGCCCAGTCTGTTCTGTTTGTCAAAAGTTGAAAGCAAAGGTATTGTTTGATATGACATGAACAAAGTCAGCTGATGATGACAAAAATGTTATGCAGGAAAGACTGGGGAAATAAGGGTGAGAATATCTTATTGTAAATATCATAAGCAGTCAATCCAATTATGTGATTCAGATAGTGTCAACCAGCCTTGGGGTGATTTTAGAGAGGAAAGTCCGGGACAATAGTGAGAAGTTCAAATCAAAATCATTCCAAGCCAAATTGTATGAGGAGAGGGAGATAGGGAGACACAACTGCCCCGGGCAGATAATTTTTGGAATTTGTTTTCTTTTGTTTTTGTTTTTGGTGTTTTTTAGTCATGTAAAATCATGACTATATTTTTTTCTTCAGTATAATATCATGCAAAATTATACTCTGTAAGATTGAATACAAGGAGCTGACCATAAATGACGTCCACATTTTGGGGGGGGGGGGGGGGTCATCAACCATGTGACAATGTGTGACGAGTGGGGAGGGGAGTATACACTAATGTGACATCCACATTTGCACTACATATTATTCCTTTCTTTCAATTTTCAGGAAAATAAGTTGACGCCATATAATTTGTATGAAATGATCTTTTAATGCAGAATTTAGGGTTAGGTGGTTTTTAGGGGATTTAGGGGACTAAAAAATCGAGGAAAACTTAGTTTTCAATATCCCAGTTTTTCCGAGTTTGCATGAATAATTTCATGGGGAGGGGGGGGGGGGGGTAAATATTAGCTGGATTGTGACATCATTAAAGGGGGGGGGGGGCATCATCTCTGTGACCAACTCGGACAAGGGGGGTGGGGGTTCGATATACCCTAAAATTGTATGACATCATTTATGGACAGCCCCCAAGTAAAGGATTATAAAGTAGGCTAATTTATTCGAATTCGATAAGAAATTTGTACAGTGTTCAACACATATATTGCAGCTTTTCCAAGAATGACCATTATTTTTGTGAATTATTGTTTAAAACAAACTTTCGTGTGTTCTAGATTATAGCTGGATAATCACTCACACTATCCAATTATTGCTACCCATTTTCATGAAACCGGGACATTTGATGGTCCCTAGAACATTTCCCAGGACTCCGGGACAGAAAGTTCAGAACTAGGATAATCCCGGGAAGACTGGGACGTCTGGGCACCCTGAAGTAGTAAAAGAGAAAAATGTGTAAAATATCTCATTTGTGTTATATTGTTGTTACTGCTTTGTGTTCTGAACAAGCTTTGAGTCAGGATATTTGAGTTTTTAGTCAAGAATTCTTTCAAGTGTGTCTGGAATGATCTTATTTCTATAATATATTTGGGAAATTTAATTGAAGAGTTTTATAGGCCTATTAATATAATTTGTGTTACCACAAATTATAATTCACTTGAAATAACTTGATAGTATATTGATTTGAATTGAATTCCAATGCGTTTCTAGTCGAATGTTTGTGAATATCTTGTTTTTTTGTGCATAGTTGATCTGCCTAGTTTGCTCCCATTCATACCTCCGATCTACCGAAATATCTATCAGGATCTTTGATGGAAGAAACGAGCAGTTATCAGATGATGAGCGTATAATAATCATGAAACTTGTTTTCCAAGTGTTGTACTGCATATTATTGTTCCATATATTGAAAAAAAATGGTTTATATGTATTATATTCTGTATTTGATATTTTTGAAAGCGTATTAAAACGATATATTCTTTCCATTACCTACTTCCTACACAAATGCATCCCGCTGACCAAATGAACGAATCATCGATACGAAATGGACCATCGCACTACGTAATGGCCCAAGCGAGTGAGTATATCTAGTAGTAAAATGGGCTTCATTCTTTGAGCGATTTTTAAATATACTTGGAGGATGAATATTGAAAAACTGAAGAAGTTTAAAATGTATCAAGTTTTGATCAGGGTGATTCCACTTTGAAAGTTGTATGGTATTTGTGATTTAGAAAAGAGAATAATGGATATGACAAAGTTTCTCGGAAATACAAGAACGAACTAATGATTTGGTCCACTCTGCTTCTGACTGACTGTATTGTGGTGAGATAATTTCTATTGAATGAATGAATTAAACTGGAAAATGACCCTTTTCAGAGTGACTTTTGGAAAAACGACGATTGTCCAAGTATGTTCGGATATTCATGGAGCAAAATCAAATTTAATTGAGAGAATATGATTCTGGGAATTTTGAAATCAAAATTGACATCGGAAATCAAATTTGAGAAACGTGAAAAATGCTAAAATCATCATTTTTGATCAGGCTAAAATTTTGTGGGAAGACAAGAGGACATTTCAGAAGAGTTATTCCGTTGAAATTTTGCTAATAATGCTAATGGAAAAGTAATTAGAAGGATTCCAGAATTCTATATAGGACCCTATATACCATGGCAATAGTACCAAGTTGATTTTTGCTCTAAAATCTTTAAATTAAACTCGATTTTGAAACGGAGACCGGATTTGTGTTCGAATTTGATAACCATATGAATAAATAACAACAGAACTGAGAAATTCAACAATGAATTTCAGAGGACAAAAATTTTTGACCGAAATGTACAGGCTTAACTAAGGTACTTTTGGACCTTTCGCAATTAATTTCTATCAACTGGTGAGAGCTATGATGTTCTAGTATTTTTTTAAGAGTATAACTTGATGGTCCCTAAATCCTCAGCAAATTTGGCTATACTCGCATCAGCCATTTCCAAGAAAAAGGTGTCTGAATTACCCAAAAACTGCAATTTCCAGCCACTTTTCAGAGTCATAAAAAATCATCATTTTTGATTCGGCTAAAATTTTGTAGGAAGACAACAGGACATTTCAGAAGAGTTATTCCGTTGAAATTTTGCTAATAATGCTAATGGAAAAGTAATTAGAAGGATTCCAGAATTCTATATAGGACCCTATATACCATGGCAATAGTACCAAGTTGATTTTTGCTCTAAAATCTTTAAATTAAACTCGATTTTGAAACGGAGACCGGATTTGTGTTCGAATTTGATAACCATATGAATAAATAACAACAGAACTGAGAAATTCAACAATGAATTTCAGAGGACAAAAATTTTTGACCGAAATGTACAGGCTTAACTAAGGTACTTTTGGACCTTTCGCAATTAATTTCTATCAACTGGTGAGAGCTATGATGTTCTAGTATTTTTTTAAGAGTATAACTTGATGGTCCCTAAATCCTCAGCAAATTTGGCTATACTCGCATCAGCCATTTCCAAGAAAAAGGTGTCTGAATTACCCAAAAACTGCAATTTCCAGCCACTTTTCAGAGTCATAAAAAATCATCATTTTTGATTCGGCTAAAATTTTGTAGGAAGACAACAGGACATTTCAGAAGAGTTATTCCGTTGAAATTTTGCTAATAATGCTAATGGAAAAGTAATTAGAAGGATTCCAGAATTCTATATAGGACCCTATATACCATGGCAATAGTACCAAGTTGATTTTTGCTCTAAAATCTTTAAATTAAACTCGATTTTGAAACGGAGACCGGATTTGTGTTCGAATTTGATAACCATATGAATAAATAACAACAGAACTGAGAAATTCAACAATGAATTTCAGAGGACAAAAATTTTTGACCGAAATGTACAGGCTTAACTAAGGTACTTTTGGACCTTTCGCAATTAATTTCTATCAACTGGTGAGAGCTATGATGTTCTAGTATTTTTTTAAGAGTATAACTTGATGGTCCCTAAATCCTCAGCAAATTTGGCTATACTCGCATCAGCCATTTCCAAGAAAAAGGTGTCTGAATTACCCAAAAACTGCAATTTCCAGCCACTTTTCAGAGTCATAAAAAATCATCATTTTTGATTCGGCTAAAATTTTGTAGGAAGACAACAGGACATTTCAGAAGAGTTATTCCGTTGAAATTTTGCTAATAATGCTAATGGAAAAGTAATTAGAAGGATTCCAGAATTCTATATAGGACCCTATATACCATGGCAATAGTACCAAGTTGATTTTTGCTCTAAAATCTTTAAATTAAACTCGATTTTGAAACGGAGACCGGATTTGTGTTCGAATTTGATAACCATATGAATAAATAACAACAGAACTGAGAAATTCAACAATGAATTTCAGAGGACAAAAATTTTTGACCGAAATGTACAGGCACTTTTGGACCTTTCGCAATTAATTTCTATCAACTGGTGAGAGCTATGATGTTCTAGTATTTTTTTAAGAGTATAACTTGATGGTCCCTAAATCCTCAGCAAATTTGGCTATACTCGCATCAGCCATTTCCAAGAAAAAGGTGTCTGAATTACCCAAAAACTGCAATTTCCAGCCACTTTTCAGAGTCATAAAAAATCATCATTTTTGATTCGGCTAAAATTTTGTAGGAAGACAACAGGACATTTCAGAAGAGTTATTCCGTTGAAATTTTGCTAATAATGCTAATGGAAAAGTAATTAGAAGGATTCCAGAATTCTATATAGGACCCTATATACCATGGCAATAGTACCAAGTTGATTTTTGCTCTAAAATCTTTAAATTAAACTCGATTTTGAAACGGAGACCGGATTTGTGTTCGAATTTGATAACCATATGAATAAATAACAACAGAACTGAGAAATTCAACAATGAATTTCAGAGGACAAAAATTTTTGACCGAAATGTACAGGCTTAACTAAGGTACTTTTGGACCTTTCGCAATTAATTTCTATCAACTGGTGAGAGCTATGATGTTCTAGTATTTTTTTAAGAGTATAACTTGATGGTCCCTAAATCCTCAGCAAATTTGGCTATACTCGCATCAGCCATTTCCAAGAAAAAGGTGTCTGAATTACCCAAAAACTGCAATTTCCAGCCACTTTTCAGAGTCATAAAAAATCATCATTTTTGATTCGGCTAAAATTTTGTAGGAAGACAACAGGACATTTCAGAAGAGTTATTCCGTTGAAATTTTGCTAATAATGCTAATGGAAAAGTAATTAGAAGGATTCCAGAATTCTATATAGGACCCTATATACCATGGCAATAGTACCAAGTTGATTTTTGCTCTAAAATCTTTAAATTAAACTCGATTTTGAAACGGAGACCGGATTTGTGTTCGAATTTGATAACCATATGAATAAATAACAACAGAACTGAGAAATTCAACAATGAATTTCAGAGGACAAAAATTTTTGACCGAAATGTACAGGCTTAACTAAGGTACTTTTGGACCTTTCGCAATTAATTTCTATCAACTGGTGAGAGCTATGATGTTCTAGTATTTTTTTAAGAGTATAACTTGATGGTCCCTAAATCCTCAGCAAATTTGGCTATACTCGCATCAGCCATTTCCAAGAAAAAGGTGTCTGAATTACCCAAAAACTGCAATTTCCAGCCACTTTTCAGAGTCATAAAAAATCATCATTTTTGATTCGGCTAAAATTTTGTAGGAAGACAACAGGACATTTCAGAAGAGTTATTCCGTTGAAATTTTGCTAATAATGCTAATGGAAAAGTAATTAGAAGGATTCCAGAATTCTATATAGGACCCTATATACCATGGCAATAGTACCAAGTTGATTTTTGCTCTAAAATCTTTAAATTAAACTCGATTTTGAAACGGAGACCGGATTTGTGTTCGAATTTGATAACCATATGAATAAATAACAACAGAACTGAGAAATTCAACAATGAATTTCAGAGGACAAAAATTTTTGACCGAAATGTACAGGCTTAACTAAGGTACTTTTGGACCTTTCGCAATTAATTTCTATGAACTGGTGAGAGCTATGATGTTCTAGTATTTTTTTAAGAGTATAACTTGATGGTCCCTAAATCCTCAGCAAATTTGGCTATACTCGCATCAGCCATTTCCAAGAAAAAGGTGTCTGAATTACCCAAAAACTGCAATTTCCAGCCACTTTTCAGAGTCATAAAAAATCATCATTTTTGATTCGGCTAAAATTTTGTAGGAAGACAACAGGACATTTCAGAAGAGTTATTCCGTTGAAATTTTGCTAATAATGCTAATGGAAAAGTAATTAGAAGGATTCCAGAATTCTATATAGGACCCTATATACCATGGCAATAGTACCAAGTTGATTTTTGCTCTAAAATCTTTAAATTAAACTCGATTTTGAAACGGAGACCGGATTTGTGTTCGAATTTGATAACCATATGAATAAATAACAACAGAACTGAGAAATTCAACAATGAATTTCAGAGGACAAAAATTTTTGACCGAAATGTACAGGCTTAACTAAGGTACTTTTGGACCTTTCGCAATTAATTTCTATCAACTGGTGAGAGCTATGATGTTCTAGTATTTTTTTAAGAGTATAACTTGATGGTCCCTAAATCCTCAGCAAATTTGGCTATACTCGCATCAGCCATTTCCAAGAAAAAGGTGTCTGAATTACCCAAAAACTGCAATTTCCAGCCACTTTTCAGAGTCATAAAAAATCATCATTTTTGATTCGGCTAAAATTTTGTAGGAAGACAACAGGACATTTCAGAAGAGTTATTCCGTTGAAATTTTGCTAATAATGCTAATGGAAAAGTAATTAGAAGGATTCCAGAATTCTATATAGGACCCTATATACCATGGCAATAGTACCAAGTTGATTTTTGCTCTAAAATCTTTAAATTAAACTCGATTTTGAAACGGAGACCGGATTTGTGTTCGAATTTGATAACCATATGAATAAATAACAACAGAACTGAGAAATTCAACAATGAATTTCAGAGGACAAAAATTTTTGACCGAAATGTACAGGCTTAACTAAGGTACTTTTGGACCTTTCGCAATTAATTTCTATCAACTGGTGAGAGCTATGATGTTCTAGTATTTTTTTAAGAGTATAACTTGATGGTCCCTAAATCCTCAGCAAATTTGGCTATACTCGCATCAGCCATTTCCAAGAAAAAGGTGTCTGAATTACCCAAAAACTGCAATTTCCAGCCACTTTTCAGAGTCATAAAAAATCATCATTTTTGATTCGGCTAAAATTTTGTAGGAAGACAAGAGGACATTTCAGAAGAGTTATTCCGTTGAAATTTTGCTAATAATGCTAATGGAAAAGTAATTAGAAGGATTCCAGAATTCTATATAGGACCCTATATACCATGGCAATAGTACCAAGTTGATTTTTGCTCTAAAATCTTTAAATTAAACTCGATTTTGAAACGGAGACCGGATTTGTGTTCGAATTTGATAACCATATGAATAAATAACAACAGAACTGAGAAATTCAACAATGAATTTCAGAGGACAAAAATTTTTGACCGAAATGTACAGGCTTAACTAAGGTACTTTTGGACCTTTCGCAATTAATTTCTATCAACTGGTGAGAGCTATGATGTTCTAGTATTTTTTTAAGAGTATAACTTGATGGTCCCTAAATCCTCAGCAAATTTGGCTATACTCGCATCAGCCATTTCCAAGAAAAAGGTGTCTGAATTACCCAAAAACTGCAATTTCCAGCCACTTTTCAGAGTCATAAAAAATCATCATTTTTGATTCGGCTAAAATTTTGTAGGAAGACAACAGGACATTTCAGAAGAGTTATTCCGTTGAAATTTTGCTAATAATGCTAATGGAAAAGTAATTAGAAGGATTCCAGAATTCTATATAGGACCCTATATACCATGGCAATAGTACCAAGTTGATTTTTGCTCTAAAATCTTTAAATTAAACTCGATTTTGAAACGGAGACCGGATTTGTGTTCGAATTTGATAACCATATGAATAAATAACAACAGAACTGAGAAATTCATAAACTCACAAGCTCCCTGCAAGATATACAGCTAACTTACTTCATATTATGTTCCCCGCGTATCTCAGTCAGATAATTTATAAATTTACACGCTCTCTGCACGGTACACAGCTAACTTCCTTCATATTATGTTTCCCGAGTATCTCAGTCGAATAATTTACAAATTTACACGTTCCCTGCAAGGTACACAGCTAACTTCCTTCATATTATGTTTCCCGAGTATCTCAGTTGGATAATTTATAAATTTACACGCTCCCTGCCCGGTATACAGCTAACTTCCTTCATATTATGTTTCCCGCGTATTTCAGCTGGATATTCAATCAATTTACACACTGCCCAGATGAAATATTCATGGTAGCTTTTCTTGTTCTGTTCGCCTGATAGAAATGTATGATCTGAATTTTCATCTTTTCCATGTGTTTTGATGTTATTCAAGTTATAGATAAGTCTACATAATAATGGATAGGAAGAGTAGGACAAAAAGAAATACATTTTACAAATCACAATATATGTTTATTATTCACACACTCATATTGCACTAGTCAATTATAATGAAATGACAATTACAATTTATTCTTGTTCAACATACAAAAACGAAAAACAGAAAATTGAAATTAGAATACAAACACATAATAAATTATGTTCACAAATATACGGCCTAATTATATGATAATAAAGAAAGAAAATAATCTTTCATCTAGTGTAAAAAACTATAATGTTTCCTTTTTTGAATTGCAAAGATAGTTTTACAATAGAAGCAAAGAGTAAGTATCAAAATCAGAGATGAAATAAAATATAAGTGAAGCCAAGTAAATTAATATACATACACACAATATACATACACTACTGATCATCTCGCTGTCTTTTACGCGGACACAGTGAATGACTGCAAGCAACACAAGTCAAAAGCCATACTTGAGCTCTTTGAGTTTAAACCCAACTTCCCAGGCTGCACGCACTTTCATGAAGAAGCATTGGCGTCGGCACGGGGGGCAAGGGGGTGCACTTGCCCCCCTCTGGGACCAGGCTAAAAAAAAATTTGAATGATTTTTTGTTGAAACTTTGTAAGTACCGACTGTACCGGTGACATATTTTAACATGTCTTGTTACGCGGGTGGTCATGAGTCTGATGTGACTGGGATGGGTAGGCCTCGCCGACTGACGAATATGATTTATTGGGCTATTCTTATTGAAAATATTGATATTGGGTATCATACAGACCAATCAGATTCTAATAACTAATTTTGACTATTCTGTATTATGAAATATTTAAAAAGATGAATGGAATCAACTACTTGCATAAAATTCAACCGTTTCAACATTCTCTGTCTTCTTTCCCTATACAAACCAAAAGCTAAGTAAATAGTCACAAAACCTCCCAAAACACCATAAAATGATGGAATTTCAAAAAATCCCCTTGCTCCCCCACTCCCATTAGGACTTGTGCATTTTCGAATTTGGGATATTTTGCCCCCCCCCCCTTAAATTTCTTCCTGCCGAGGCCTATGTGAAGAAGACTACAAGTAGAGAAAGTACATGGTCGGTGGCTTCTACACTTCTACTTCTTCCGCGTCTCATCAATCTCCAAGCTGTGATTACCAACCACCTTGCAGTGTTCATATCGGTGAGCAAGTACTTAGGTATAGTCATAGGACATGAAAGTTTGTTTCGACTGATAATTTACATAAAAATGGCCATACTTGAAAAGGGTGCAATATCTGTTAAATATCTTTTTAAAATTTACATCAAATCCAAATTACTTACCTTTTATCATCAACTTGCATATGGTTTATATCAAGTTTCGTTCATGGTTTAACAGAGATTTGAGATCAATACAAATTATTTAGATTATTAAAAACACATGACAAGCATGATATGTAATTAAGATTGTGATTGAATTTGCTCAGTTATAAAGAACTTATACTAGATATCCGTTATTGGAAAGTAGGACTTGATTCAAAGATTATATTTTTGTGATGGATGATATGAGATGGTTGTAGCTTTTCTTACAATGTATCATCATCTATCATCCATCTCTCATATCATCCATCACAAAAATGTATACTAGATATTGTCAAGTTATTCTCAGCAAAAAATCTATCTGAATACTTTTAACTGGAGTTGTCATGAAGTGAAAGAAGTAATGTCAACTTTTAGAGCTTAGAATTACAAACTTGTAAAAACTTTCAAGTCTATAACCGAGTATAAATGACCAAAATGATAAGTGTTTGCACAACCAACAGCTAGGTTGTTTGGGAGTACAAATGAGCGTATTACGAATTAACGACATTTACAAAACCCCAAGCCTTATGCGGGTCGCCAACCTGCCCGACTCAACTTCAGTTTCCAAGGCACTAACTCGGCGCTCAAACAGACGGGCCGACTAATACTGACCGTTTCAAATCTCCACACATTCCAAGTCTTAAACTAGTTGAAAAAACACTCAATCCAACTAAATATAAGTATGTCCTCTAGAATATACTAACTAAAATATTGAATATCTATCTATATTAAATATCTATCAATTAAAATATTATGCTTGACATATCTGCCAATCCAATATTGAGAATTGTAATTGTAACAAAAAGTGTCTAACACATATGAATATGCTTAAAGCCAGATGATAAGTCAATACACAATTGATCCAGACACATATTTCGTAACAAAATATAGGCGACACATTTCAAAATTTGTACTGTTTCTATTCCTATGTATTATACGTTGACATATTTCTTATAATCTGAGGCTTATACGTAGAATACGATTCTACTGAACACTAGTTTCTGAAGTAACGTTGTGGTAACGGAAACAGATTGGTGCAAGACGGCTATTCTATGATACAGTGCGTCGGAGATATCTTCTTGAACTGGTGAGTACAGGCCAGTGGTGCAGGTAACTGAAATCAGAGGAGAATTATACATTGATTATTTATTGACAGTTCCAAAATGTTTTGTTTTTAAAATATTTTCAATTCAAATTGTTTATCAAGTTTGAAAGAGTACAAAGACACCAGTTGAGTAAATTTATTTTTAAATATTTGAGGATACACTGAACAGTATTGTCACATATAATACAAATTTACGAATTACAAAAAAATGACAAATCACAAGATTTCAATATAATAATGATACACATTATTCCGAACTTTCACTGAAATCCAATCAGTCGTTTTGATATAAAAAATTATATAATGACAAAAAAAAGCAAGAGAAGAATTTAGGTACAGAAAATGTCTTTCGAAAAACTCATATTTTCTCCAAATCTCAATATAATGATGATACAGATTATTGCAAACTTTTACTGAAATCCAATCAGTCGTTTAGATATAAAAACTTATTTAATGACATTTTTACACATGTTTTAAAGCTATTAAGAAAACCAATTAAATCCAAGCAACAAGTGTCACCAATTAGTGGAGAACGATTAAAACAAGGCCTTCTTTATTATCGAAGAAATTTTTGAGTATGAGTAATGATTATAAGAGGATGGTCTCAAGGTGTGTATATGTATACAGCTGTCATCACGTCTCATATAGTAGTCTAATATTACAATATATAATATCAAATTGCATCTAATATTTCCTTCATGAGAATAGTCAACGAAATAAACCAACCAAATGGAAAGATTGATTTTTTAACTTGAATGCCGTCAAAACATTAACTTGCTATAACTTTTTGAAAGAATTCAATGTCATTCTCATTAGCTCATCCATCAACGCGGAAACACATAACGCGTTTTCCTAGTTTATAATAATTATTATTATTCATTGAAATAATAATTACCATAATTCATTATTTTATTTAAAAAATCGATTGTCAGTGGTTATATGAATCAATAAAATCAATTCTGAATCATTTTTAAATTACGCGATCCAGTAATCTCCATCCCACAGACTTCAACAAACATTTCCACCCCTCACCAACTCATCCCCCAGAACAACGCACATATCTCATACTCCATTTCTCAAAATATCCAGCATACATTTACCAACCAGTTAGTACACGACTAGTCTACTACTATACACAGATATAATACATAATGTCGAGGCATAACGAAGTGAGAATAATTTTCGTGAATGAAGAACTAAATGGATTAATTTACTTCCCCCCCTCCCCCCCCGAACCTCTCCTTCCCGCGTCTCCCCCTCCTCGATTGGTTAATGTGGCTTAATGCGAGGCGAGGGTATATCTACTCAATCAATGGTCCAAGTTGTCTCAGTGGCGAATATACAACCGACGAGAACGAGTCAAAAACTACGTGACACGTTTATTAGTGACGCAATAATCAAAACCACGCTCATAATCGTCGAGGAAGATGCCGTGTAAGTTTGAACACCTGTTGCTACAACTAGATTATAGAATTGTGTTCTGAGAGCGTTAAAGGATACGGTCGTCTGTTTTTTATATCTATTAGTAATAACGGTTAGGAGTGTCGATCGGTGTTGGCGTGGTCGGAATGAAGTGTTGGATTTATTTAGTTTATTTGGAAGTGATTTAAAAAAAATGTGAAAGATTTGGTTAATCATGAATGAATTTATACGTGCGACTTTAAAACTCGTCGAAATTGTGAAACTATTTATTTTTAAGATTGTATTTAAAGAAATATTATATAATTGGTAAAAATAATGCGTAATATGCAGCAAATCGATCGGATAATTTGAGATATTGAAATTCTCGATGACCGTGGGTTCGAGTCGGGTTGACGTACATATTATAGGCACAACTTCAAGTCCAGATTGGTTCTTGTGCTAACAACCGAAACTCTACTAGTATTATAAATAAGTAGAGTTATTCGAACAGAAAAACATTTTTCAAGCATTTCTACAATATTGCTAACTATGAATACGTTATAGAAATAGAATATAAAATAGATGAGAATAATTTTTTTGTCTTCGATTTTTTGCCGACTTTTCAACAGCATGTACCGTACCGCAAATCAATTGAAAATGCATTAGAAACTATAATTGTAAATACATAAGCAAGAAGACACAAACTTTAAATTTAAAAAAAGTTACTCAAAGACAAAATTAAGAAGTATTTTAGATTATAAATTATAATGAGATGTGAACATTCGAGTCCACTTACAAACATTTGCTTCACGACAATTTATTAATTTAGCACGAAAAAAGTGATGGTTAAATTATTTACAACATTAATCTTGGGATAGTACAGCTAACAGCAGAGAAATTGAGAAATGTTTTCAGAGTCCCCAGGTCAATACTAGTTGAACAGATAGTAGTTGCCTTCAAACTTCACTGAGCTCCTGATACAAGTTCTCAGGCAACTACTACCTGTTCGAATAGTATTGACTTGGAGACCCAAAACAAAAATCTAATTTTTGTTCAACTTGACGAAAATTATTTATAATCTAGGCAGACAGAATATAATTATAAGAAAATATACGATAGCGGTAATCATCATTAACGTTTGATTTCTAAAAGTTTAAATCACAAAGATATTAATACGTAATTAAATTAAAGATACCGCATGCTCTATTATCAGGACCTCAGCTGAACAATTCTCAACAAAATCTCACAATCAACATAAATAGATCGACTTTTGTGAAACGTAAATAAGTCATAACGATGGTTCGGTTTCCCTTCGTATAAATATACAGCTCACGATAATATAATATAATCTTATTTATTAAGATGCCCTTTTGTGCCCTGTGCCTGTTAAATGATGCGACCTTTGACCCCCGGTCTAATCAGCGTTGATCATCGCTCCATGGATGCCTCACACGTCCGCATAAGCCTGCTTGATGCATCTCCCCCCCCCCTCCCCTCCCCCCCCCCTTCTACCGACCAGCATGCATTAACTGGCAGCTTAACCAACAGTTGGGTCCCACGCTATTTGAGAGGGTACATTCATTGAGCCAAGTTTACTGAACAATGTTATAATCTTAATGAATATATAATGGGAATAATTATTACAATATTAGAAAATTGAAATTATTGTTTCCTCATCAACAGTGAACCGGTCAATAAAGAGGTAATTTGGGGGTACGAACGAGAGGGCAGTGATGCATGATGCTTGGGTGATGAATGGTATTTACAAAAACTTACGCCTTAAAATGGAGTGTGAGATTTTTTGGCAAATAAATTTCTGGTGGTAAGTGGCATTATAATTTATTCCTTATATACACGATTTGGGGCCGACACCAATTAAATATAAATTCGTTAATCATTAATTAACGCACGGAAATAATATACGTAACTGACAATAATGACAAGTAACTTCGCTAATTATTGCCTAATTCACTTATTATCACTCGGTACAACTGGCTCTTGAAGACGTATACAAAATGTACGATTATTTTTTGAATGATTATTTTGGGTTTGGTTGCATGGTTGGTTATAAGTTGGGCTCGATTTTATTTCAAGTTTCAGTCAATTTCCACGGACTTTTCTCTCTAGACTTCCAAGTTTCAACATAGATACTTGAAAACTCCTCACTGGCATACTCACACGAACCCGACTTTTTCAGTTACTAAAACTCTTTCAATTTAAATCATTTTTATTATTTATCCATTCATTTACTTATTTATATTGGGTTTAACGACGCACTGTAATGATAACCACGATCTATTGACGTCGGTTGGGTTCAACGACGCACTGTAATGATAACCACGATCTATTGACGTCGATCAATCAAGAAGGAGATGTTATTTTATCAAGTTCTTGGGACAGGGACTTTCATAGACTTGATAGTTTGTTTCATTATCACCTACTCATTCGTACCCCGAATAACCTAGCTGTTGGTGGGGTCGCACACATTTATCACAATTAAAACTATATATTGTGCCATGTGGATGCTTTATTTTTTTAAAATGACTTGGCCCATAATTTGTGAGTAGAATACAGATCAGGGTTGACTACCGACCATGTACAGGGTCCAGCGTGACCCTTGCACACGGGGTCAACTGACACATACGGGTTGTGGACATGTTGCATGTTTGGGGAAGACTGTGCGACACTTCTCAAGCATTTACCTCCAGCTACTGAAGGTGGTGCATGCAGGTGCTTAGAAAAATAGAGAAATTCACCATCAATAATTTTTTTCTATGTTCAAAAACCAGTGTAATTGAATGAAAATTTCACATCTGCAAGATAATTGTATGCTCTTTAATTAATATGACATTCTATTTCACCGAATTCAATCATTTTTTTAAAGATAGTACGTCAATGAATAGAAAGAATGTGATGAAATTCATTGACGTATTATCTCAAAACTGATTGAATTCACAATAATAAAATGTCATTTCAATTAAAGAGCATGAAATTATCTTGGAGATGTGAACTTTTCATTCAATAACACTGGTTTTTAAAAATGGAGAAAAATAGTAAAGATACACTTCTCGATTAGTGTAAGCCCCGTACAAGTGAGGGAGTCATTAAGCGACCAGTCTTTTGATGATGACATTCTTATACCAACTGGAGAAACACAGATATTACCTTCTAATACCTTCTTGGGTGTAAGTAAGAACTATTCGACTTCTATCGCATGATCAGTACAAGCATAGAACTGATTTTGTTTCTATATCTTATATCTGTGAAACTATCAGAATACAAGGTTTATTATTTTATCTCACAACATTTTGAAGGTATTAGAATCTTCTGTATTAAAATGTTGATATCTCATACCGTTCAAAAGTTGGACGACTTCCATGCGCTATCGATAAAACATATTTCACTTTGTTTGGAGTGAAACTCGAAAATTGTTCATTTGTTATCTTTTGTACTTCGCTAATATTTATACCATCAAATTTAATGAAGCATAGTTGTTCATTTCTTTTTTTTCAATAACATCAAAACTTGATACAAATCATAGTTCCCCAATAAAGGCTATGGATGGAAGGTGAGATCGTTTGGACGAGGGTGATCTAACCACTCCAAAGAATAATTAAACTAAGACAGTTCAATATTATGGATATTCCAAAATGAATTTCCCATCTAGTTCTGCAAGCTAGTTTCCAAGTTGTGTCGGTCATGCTTGGTCACTCACTTCTACGCGCTCTTTCTCTTCCTGCTGCCCTGATCTGTTTCCGGTTGCAGGGGAATTACTGGCAATGTGCGCACTAATGAGTTAATTACGCATATCGCATACTGGCATCTGGCATCTGCCGATTAGACTGAAACTTACGTCATTATGGTCACATGACTTGACTAATTGTCATTTTAAAGGTCCCAAAGAAAAGACTATTCACAGATTAAAGGTCGAATCTATTATCAGAGGATATCATTTCAGGCGGTAATTTCGTAATTTATTATAGCTTAAATTATATACATTATTAGTTATATGAAATCTTGAACAAGTGAAACTGAATAAGTAATGGAATACTTTCTTATTGTTTGTTTAATGACCCCATTGACAGCTAGAGTATTTGGGGATACTTTTATTTAGGTTGTATACTGTTTTTGTATGTTTTGGAGCCTCATCAACTGTTGGACTATTATAGAAGCTAGAATACCTTCAAAAAGTATTTCAACCAAAATGTTGACAATAGTTTCATGACAAACGCTGTAGAGTGTAGACTCTAATGACGAGGGAAAACTAGCTTCATCAGACCTTTGCAATGAATATAAAAATAATATGTAGTCAGATAATTCAATGCACCTTAAATCAAACAATCAATCAATCAATCTAACAATCAATCATTCAACTTGATTAAGGTGATACTGAATATCACAGGATTTATAAAACGATACCAGTTATTGATAGTAATCTAAAAATCTTCTAATTTGTCTATATTTCGTGCTAAATATGCCATATATAACGCTATATATATAATTCGTGTACGATTTATTTCGAGACATTGCAGATTAGATTGAATAAATTTTGTAAGATTTTGCTTGAACTTATATTTTCAGACTGTACCTATTGAGACATTTTTGCATTGCTCTGAACACCGCAAAAGGAGTTGATGAATAAAATAATTATTTTTCATGGAGCCAATTAAGAATGAAACATGCCATATTGGATTAGATTACAATATTAGACCACACTTTAGACATACCTTATGGTAGACTCAACTATCATAAATAATAATTATAATTAAAACTTATTGGAAATAAAATCCCCACATAAAAAGAGGGAGCCAAGAGCTTGCTATTTAAACACTTTGGCATATAAAAGTAGTGATATAAAAAACTTTGGCCAAGTCAACTCTCTAAAAGAGGGTAAATGCGTTATGTGTGGATAGAGATTAGGCATGTAAGGCAAACGTTCACAAATTATAACTAGGTTCAATAGCTTTTGACATAATGAAATGAAATTGGCATGCACATTTAACGATTATTTTATTTTATTTTAGACATTATAAAGTGAAAATGTATCTAGCACAGGGAGTGAAACTTGTTTTTGATCAAAGGTGAAACTCGCAGTACCGAAATATTTGAACGCACTATAGGTAGAGGCCACAAATTCGATGTTGGATGAGCAAATATTTTATATTTTATATTATAGATCGTCTCCTAATTCAAGAATTGTACAAACGTTGTCAGGTATAGTTTCATGTTCATGTTGCTTAACGACCCCACCAACAGCTAGGTTATAGGGGTCAGGTATAGTTAAAAATATATTAAAACCACTCGAGTGATATCATCAGACAGAAAAGTACATCTAGACAGAGAAAATCAAGTCCACTGAACAATCTTGTTAATCATCAAGATAATCCTCAATCCAGTAAAACTGATTTGTCCCGAGAAATGTGATTGTTTGCCGCGATGGTCTCCTCAATAGAATCCACGAGTCTGCCTCTCCCGACACACAATGATGTCAAATGCTAATCAAGGTTATCCAGTGTTATTGGCCATGATTGGCTCTGGTATTTACTGGGTTGGCGTGCGAGGGAACAGGATGGATGCGTCTATTACAGGCTAGAGACGACTAATAAACCAGGACAGGAAGCCGTGCATTATACTCGACCATGTGATGAAGAGACCAGCTAATATTGTGTTTATTTGTCAAGTAGTCTAGAGATGTGATTTAAATTGTAAGCTCTCAATTGCTTTAATTGATTCATATTACGTATGGACAACGTGGGTTGACCTAATGTTAAAGGAAATCACAATAGTGAAAATAGATTTTGAGGAATAATTACATTATTTTTTTCTCCAAATTTGGAAAAAACTAGAAATAATGATTTCAATTCTAGAAATTGAAATTAATTTTGTTTTTCTCCAGAGAGCATGAGTCATGATATAGTCTATTCCGATTCTGTATGGAAACATAAACAGAATTGAGTTATGTCTCCGTTACAACTCAGAAGAAAAAGGACCGGGTCCTTTGGAAGACAAATACATACATTAAAATTTTGGAAATTTAGTTGATGATTTCTAGTTTTCTCTAAATGAAGGTAAATAAATATCGTCATTCTGCGTTGAAATCTAGTTACAGGGGTGCGATGTCTTCTAGAGGGTGACAGGGTGCCAGAATATAAGGGTTAATATATGAGTGAGATGGCGGCGGCTATAAACGTTCCTTTACCTAAATATAAAAACGCCACTGAGACGTGTGGATCAGTGGCTAGACCGATCAACCGTCATTCAGAAGACCAGGGTTCGATTCCCACCATGGTCGACCATCCTAGCAAGAGGTATTCTGTAGTTTTCCTATGTGGTTTAGGTTTATAACGGGATGTTTCCTTAACAACAAGACTTGATTGACTCCACCCCACTATCCAAAATCACCCAATGAAATAACATTTCATGTGAACATGCACAGATGCCAATAGATCTTAGGGCCCGTTTTACGAATAATAAATTTGTTGATTAAGCGATAATTAGTGGATTAGCTTGTTATTACCCTTGGTTACCAATGTTATTTTTGTACTGCAATTGATTAATTAGCTTAATTAACACATTTTTATTATTGGTAACATGGGCCCTTAGTCCATTAAACCCATTATCAATGAATAAAACAAGTAAACATTATCCTGGAGCAAAGTTAGTTTTTGAATGTAAATGAGAGAACAATGTGATGTCTTGTAATTAAGTGTTGCTTAAAGTAGCATGTAATGATGTGGGTTTTCTGTGAAAATTCAATTAGAAATGTCAATGACAATTATCTTCACATTCCTAATGAGTTTAAAACGCACGCTGTATACAAATGATAAAGTTACGATCTATTAGCGTGTTAAGAATGCTTAATGAGATGAGATGAGATGAAGGTTTCTTAGAGCCAATTTTACCAACTGATGATTAAATATTAATTAGTTAATCATCACTTAAGGTACAAAAATAGCATATGTATCCAAGGGTAACAACAAGTTAATTTGCTAATTTTTGCTCAATTCACTAATCATCACTTGGTACAACCAGCTCTTATATAATGGAAAAGATAGAGGAAGGAAGCGGTCGTGGCCTACTTTGTAGAAACCATCTTGGCACTTGGTTCGATTAAAACGGGAAACGATAGGAAACGTAGATAATGATTTCTTTATAATTGAAAGGTTTATACTGCTGGATTCTTCAAATGACGTTATCAAAAACATTATCAAATACGATTTATAATTACTGAATAAAATCAAAAATGCATTACTCAATAAATACTGTAAATTTTCCAGAAAAATAGGTTGGATGGAAAATGTGTAATTTCCATAAATGGTTGTAACTTCCGAGATCACCATAGTAATAATCAGGTTAGGTTCCATTTAGAAGATGCCACAATTGAGGTTTGTGAAAATAAATTATAGGAAATAATTACATTGAGGTTTCACTGCCTAACTGAGGGGAAAAAATTACACATAGATTATGTCCAACCCCTAAATAACCTAGCTGTTGGTGGGGTCGTTCCTCAAACAATAATATTTATTTCCATAGCTGGAAATTTTCAACTTAATTTCTTGTTTCGTTTCCATATTATCGTTCTTATTTGTTTTTGTATTTTTGTATCAAGTTTGTAAGTTCCTCACCACCTAAGCAGAAATCCCAAATCGTAAGATGAAAATAAATCAACATAGGCCTATAATTTTTTTATAATATAAATATGATATATGAAATATGATATAATTTTTTTCAACAATGAACTTTCTGAATTTCAGCCAGCGTTCCAGCTTGGAGACATGTGGCGCCACCATGCAGTCAGCCGTTCAACCTGTCCCGTTCCTAAGTACTAGTGCCGCAGGAGTGTAATGATCAGATTTCTCCTGCTGCTCAAGTGCTTATCAATGGGGAGGGACACCCAGCGTTCAACCGTACGACCGTTCAACCGTACGACCGTTCAACCGTACGACCCACAGACAGCGCAAGAACTCAACTAGATACTTGAAACTTTACATATCTTAGAATAGGGATTATATGTTAGGCATTTATATTTCATATTTAGTTATTTTAATTTTCATTTCATTTGCTTGGTATTAATTTTTGTACTGTTCTAATTGATATTATTATACAGGTAGTGATAGGCACATGTTGTTACGGGGTCTCCTGCTCTATTCTCACTGTCTGTATAGGTCTAAGTGTATTGAAGAAGTTGTTGTGAAAAGTTGTCGTTCACTGTCTTGAAAATAATTATACTGTAATATGATTTCTTCTCCTTTCTTATTTGTATGTTATTTTTGATGTGTTACACTTATGTTATATACGTGTTGATTTTGACAGTACCAATAAAATGAACTTGAAATTATTCCCACTGTATGAAATCGTAATTTATTTATTTATTCTTCCATATTGAATTACAAATCAAATATAGGCCTACTCACAATAACACAAAAGAAAATCACAAATTAAAATTGATAATTGGATGAGTAATAATGAAGACTAACATCCGACTCTTATGGAGCTTTGACTGCCATTTTGTTGTTTGCAGTGCACAGGTCGCACCGTTTGACCGACCAACACGAAACTGTTGCTGGACATGTAGACCTATGAAACTTAGGACTGTATAGTTTTGGGGCCAAATCAGTTTGACCACTTTTGAGATAAACCAGGTCAAAATTTTGATAAACGTCACAAGATAATACTGAAGAGAAAAAGTTGGAAAAATCTTCTCAAACTATTCAAATTTTCATTGAACATGAATGCAAAGATGATACACATTATTCGAATTCTCCATGAGATTGGACTGGTCGTTTTGCAGAAAATAGTTATTACTGTAAATGAATAATTTCCATCAAATATCTAGAGATTCAGTAGTGGTTATTCTTCAATCAGTATCTTGTGCACGGTGATCGACAGCTTTATAGACTTGACAGTTTTCACCGGTGTTCACAAGAGATCTCAAATATATTTCATGAGTAAAGAAGCGTAGAGTTTTCAAGTCATATAAATATCTCGCTCATCTTACAATGCATATTCGGTATGCAGTGAAACCTCTATCCATCGTTTTTCAAGGGACCAGGAAAATAAAACCATCCATACAGGAAAACGATCCATCCAGGAAAATTTAATATTGATTATATGGGAGTTGGTTTAGGAAAAGTGAATGATACAAGCAGGAAAACGATGGATCCGGGAACGATGCATGGAAGTTTCACTGTAAAGATACTGCATTTGTCCAGTTTAAAAAAAATCTACGCATATTTTACCGTTAGTATGTACATTTACTGTAAGTATCATGCTTAGGCCTATCATACATTTTGTACATATTTTGTGTTTGTTCATACATTTATGTAGCTCATTTTGGTGCGAATATTAGTAAATTTTCTTCACGGTACATTTAACGTGACTTGATCTCGACGACTTTATGTGAGTGACCGGTGGTGTATTTAGTAATATCAAGTAATTGCCAATTACCTTGAGAGCTCAGAGTCCTAACGACGTAATGACGCTGACACTGTTGGACAGATCGATCGGACCGCCTCTCAACACATTCTTCTGCAGCTTCTGAAATGACAACAATTACACATCAACGTCAGAACTTCGAATACTTCTCCAGAGCTACACTTCCCGAGCGAGCGAGTCTGAATAATGAATAAAGGGGAGAGAAAGAACGGCAGAGATGTATCAGTCATATACTCATAAAGGAGAGCCGTTGATAGAACAGAGAAATAGATGATTTGTACAAACACTACCTCTGACGTTTCGGCTAGGCAACAGGCCCTAGCACTTATTTAAGATTCGTAGAACCGGCTCTTTTATTTTTTATATTGGATTTAACGACGCACTGTTATGATAGCGCAGACCTAATGGCGTCGGATGGATGATTAATGAGATGAAGGTTCTTGGGTAATGAGAAGGATAGTGTGAAGGAAGCGGTCATGGCCGACTTATTGTAGGAACCATCCCGGCATTAGCCTATAGACTACAGAGGGAAACCACGAAAAACCTCTGTAAAGATGGTCGGCGGCGGGGATCGAACTGGGTTCGGAATTCCCCTCGCCTGCCGGATCACATGAAGCGAGCGCGTTAACCACTGCGCCACATGTGCCAGTCAGAACCGGCTCTTAAAGCTTGTTTTACGAACTCTTAGTTGAGAAGTAATTTTCCAACTATTAACTGACGTAACCAAGGGTGATAACAAGTTAATCTGCTAACTAGAATAATCTGCTAACTTAATACAGCAACTTCAAGTCAGTAAAACCTGGACTTATGCCCAAAATAAATCTATAACCTCTCCCCCAACTGGCAAATCACAATTATTTCCAAGAAGTTTGATCTTGGAGGGTTGCAAATAATACGACAATAAGCGGGCACGAAGCAGTACGTCTCCTCACCCTCGTGAATATTTCCGCCATGAGACGATTAGTGCGGTAGTCTTCTTTACGCTTCTGCTCAGCCTTCTTACTGATCACCTCCACGCACTTCTGACGGTTCCTACTGGTCTGACGCAGCATCGTCTGCTGGTTGAACACGCGCTTCACAGCTGAAACAACAACATAGGAATCATAACAACTGTTCCAAAGGAAAACTATTTGAAAAAACCTGTTTTAAAAAAATTATATTGGGACTAGCTAACTCGGCAAACGTTGTTCTGCCATCGAAGTGATTTGTAGTGAATGTTGGTTGTTAATGTAAAAATAAGGTGCCGGAAGGCGGATTGTGCACTATCTAGCGTGCAGCGCCGCAAATGGTGAGTAACGTTGAATAACATTGAGCAACGCTGTCAATGTCATTGAACAATGCCATTACTGGTGTTGTCCTTGAAGTGCCAAATTTTTGGATATTGCTCATAGCAGAAAGCTTGGCGGAAGATATTGTATGGTTTAGGACCTTCTACCAGCCCTATCGAATGTGCGTGAGGAATTTCACGACACTCGGTCGAGCCGTTTCGGAGGAGTTCATCCTCTAACATGTGACACAAGCTTTTTATATATAAGATTCAACGACGTACTGTTTTGATAGCGCAGATCTAATGGCATTGGATGGATGATTGATGAGATGATGGGATGAAGGTTTCTTGGGTAATGGGAAGGTTAGTGTGAAGGAAGCGGTTGTGGCTTATATTGTGGGAACCATCCCGGCATTAGCTTAGTCTACAGAGGAAAACCACAAAAAACCTCTGTAAAGATGGTCGGCAGCGGGGATCGAACCGGGTCCGAAAACCCCTCGCCTCCCGGATCACATGAAGCGAGCGCGTTAACCACTACGCTGCATGTGCCGATTTAAAAACTGTTCGTAAAACTGCTTTTTACCCTGGTCGATAACCGTGTTTGGCACGGAAAAGGTAACGAAATCTCGCGAATACAAGTATCTAAGATCAACACGGCACAAATAAAAGCGCTCCAATTTACGAGAATACATACTCATTGGCGGTGGCGGTATCGACCGACTTGTGGCCAGCTTTCCCACGTCAATCAACGTTCCCGGCTGGCTTGCCAAGGCCATGACACGTTGACGGCTTTCGTGCCGCAATTCTCGCATTCGACCCAACTCGGAAAGGCACTTTCGACGAGAGTCGGCCGATTGGATGTAGTCCGGGCGATTCTTACGAAGATATTCCTACAAAACACAATAATTCATGCGTGGTAATTAATACACAGGCTAATATACCCAAGTGATTTCTGATAACTCATTGTGTTGCATTTGAATTGAAGTCATTTTTCTTTTCATTTATATATCATTTTATTCTTGTTCACGCAGTCAAATAGTAACAATGTTTACAAGTTATGCGTCTCAGATCATACATACCGGTAGGCCACATAGTTTTATCATAATAAATTAATTTAACATACTGCAGTAATACAGTACGTAAGCCTACATTCTATCTATATTCTATAAATACACTAATAATTAATTAGAAGCATTTTGAAGTAAAAATAATAGCACAAGGAAAGAATCAACCCGAATGCAGTTTCATACAACTTGACAGTTGACACTTTTACGTTCATTTCTAAATACCCGAGATGCCTACGACACTTTTGAACAGTTGTAATCAAGAAATAATCAAATGAATGGGCCTAATAGCGGTCATCATTAATCGATACGGGGCCTATGAGCTAATCATACAGCAAATTGATGGTAGAGTAATTGAAAGTCTGATTTAATTGATGATTAGCAGCATCACAAAAAACTTGTTACAAATTGATGTCAATGGATAATTTTCTAGGCCTTATTGATATTATAGGATATGATATTATTGAAATTGATATACTGTAGGCTACTATCAATTTATTTTTTTTCACTCATCTATAATATTTTTAAATGCATTATTAGAACTTCAAACCAATATTATACTACCGTTATTTATCTGACTGTCTTTATTATCCTAGGTTATGTAGGCGTTTTTTAATGAATTAGCTACATATGTGGAGAAATGTAAAAAAAGACAATAAACAATCTATCTATCTAGTCCTATGTGTGATAACAGTGCGGTAGTCTCCCATATCAACTTATTAGGCCTACCTGTAGTGTGAGTCTGGAAGTAGCCCGAGTGGATTTAGTTTTCTCTTGCTTGTTCTTTGGTATATTGACTACCACCTCTCGAAACACTCGTGCGTTATCATTCCGACGATAAGTTGAGGCACAGTCGTTATTAACGCTGATCTGAATCTGCTCCTCGCTTGACATCGGTGACAAAACGTTACAGCAAGGCGTGGGTTTCGCTTCACACTTCTTACGCATCGTTGGCCGCCTGTGAACTTCTTCTTTCTGTTGCCTGGACGGTGGAAATCTAGCTTTCGGAACTTTCACCCGCACTTCTTCCAACGACCTTTTCGCAGCAACACACTCCGAAGATGAAGAACTAGCGGACGTTTCTTCAAACGTCAAAAAGTAGCTGAATGGTTGCGGCAATGCTTTCTTTTTGCAATCCATTTTTGATGTGAGACTTATCGATGATATGTCCCACGACGTATCGGGAGCTCCGTCTTTCTTCATTGCTTTACACAGACAGATTGTTAGATTACGTTTTTGACACCGCTCACATCTCTGATCGTTGAAATGCGGCTCATTAGGTTGACGAGAACGCCCACTATTTACCCTCGTCTGTTGCGATGACATTGGCCTCCGAGTTTCTGCCGATGCCCTAGCACAGCAAGGGCACAACGTCTGATGTTCATTCTCTCTTGCACTACTGTTAGTATTCCCCCGAGGATGAGTTAGTGGCGAACCACAAACACACTTCGGAGTCCGAGCAGTGGCCACATTTCTTCCGCTAAGCTCCCGTAAAGCGTGACAATTACACGAGTCACAGGTAATTTTCTCTTGAAATTGAGACGTTTCACTCATGGCAACGTGGCACTTGCAAGTTCGACAGACATCATCAGGTAATTCCGATTCGGACGAAGAGGATTCAACTTCAATCGCAACCGAACACACTTCTACTGGAGACATATTTCTTCTACTTCTCGATCCGTCACGCATAGACGGACAAGTGCATGATTCGGGCGGGTTACAGTTCTTACAGATATCGTATTGCTCTGAAGAGTCCGAGTCTGAGGTTTCAACTTCGTTCTGTTCTACCGTACACGTGACATGTTTTGTCGTCGGTCTATTGGACGCGTCACGATTGACGAGATTCCTTGGAGACGGGCATCGACAGGATTCAGCGAGATGAGTTTCTCGGATTGTTGATCCTTTGTTGCGGGGACAGTTGCAGTTAACACACATATCAAGTGACGATTCCGATTCAGACTCCGAATCAGACTCGGAAGTTTCCACTTCGATTGTAACTGAACACACTTCAACGGGGGACGCAGTTCTCGACACACGACGCCCAGTCGGAGAACGGCGGGATCCGGGTGAGTTGCGGCGGGACGACGTACGAGATTCAGAATTTGACGATTGAACTTCTTTATGCTTAACTGTAGAGGTACCCACATTTTTTCTAATATAACTTGGCTTTCTAATTGTATTATTCTGTGTAGATGGACACGAAGAATGACAGGGCAAATTCGTTTCGAGTAATTTAGACGTTGTATATTTACGAGTAAGATCAGCTGGCAAAGCAGTCAACGACTTGGTGGTCTGAGATTCTTTGGTTTCAACTGTAGAAGTTGCAGCATCTTTTCTAGTAGTAGTAGGCCTACTTGATTTTTCGCTTGCACTATTCCGTTGAGTATATTTAGGCAGAATGTTATCTTGGAATTTTGACGAGTGACCTTTAGGAATAGGATCAACTGGCAAACCAGTTGTAGAGGTTGCGGTTTGACCGTCTCCATTTTCAATTGTAGACGTACCCACATTCTTCGTGGTTTGTGTCCAATCGCGTTTCACATTATTTCTTGGAGTTTGACTTGGTTGCGAGTTTGTTGTTTCATGATGGGGAAATGGACAGTTGCAGTTACGGCACTTGTCAAGTGGCGTTGACGTAGTGTTTCTGGGAGGTTTAAAATTATTCTCGGACGAAGTAGGCCGATTTTTCTCGTTTGGTTTGGGCCTACTTGGTGGCATCTGTGAGTCTTTAGATAACATACATTTAGGTTTTGATGGATGACACTCACAATTACAAGTCTCCAATCCTATTGTACTAGTAGATGTTGATTTTGTTAGACTCATTTTATTTGCCTCTTTGAGACGTTGCAGTTTTTTCTCACATTGGCAACAACACAAAGGATCAACATCTTTATACTTGTCATGACTTTTGATTTCCGAATCCACAGCTCTCGCTTGAACGTATACGTTGATTCGTCCTTGTTTAGTTCTATGGTCTAAGCTGGTATCAGATGACTCCATTACGTCAAAACTCAACGGTGTTTGAGTGAATGTCTGTTTTATAGAGTTGGCTGAACTGTTTGTCACGTTTCTCCGAACATTATTTGGATCGCTGGTCGGAAATTGTGTGGCGACGTTTGCGGTATTGCTGCGAATTAGGCGAACGTGGGATGACCAATTCGTGTACAAATTCTGATCACCTTCAAATGGAGATGAATTCTCGGCGTCTAAGCTTTCCGAACTTGTTTCGTCGACTGAATTTACACTTTGACGAATATCAGGGCTAGCAGCTGCCTTTTTGTTACCGCTCTCAGGATTAGTATGAGCTGTCATGACCGTGTACACATTACGATGTTTCTTAACAGGCTGAAGTTTTCTGTCCTCGATCATCAAATACTCACGTAATTGATCCTGTCGTTCTAGAATCATTTTCAAGTTATTTAAATGGTCGATCTTTTTGTTGATTTGAGTTAGCTCTTCACTCTGCGTGTCCGTATCACACGTCTTACTGTCTGACGAACGTTCCAACCTTTTTTCCGACTCGGTAATTGGTTGGCGCCAATCCCTGGTTTTATCGACACTGTTTGACCTGCTAGTACCAGAACTAGTCGATGAATGCAAAGTGTCTGGTGAATCTGTACTATTCAACCCTATGTAATATTTACAGCTGCGGCCCGAT
>OU015467.1:30362698-30445568 GCA_907164805.1 Brachyptera putata | reverse complement strand
GCAACCAGAACTCTATCACAATAGTCCATATTAATTTGTAAAAACTAGATCGAATGATCATTCACTAAATGCTCCGACCTAAATCCATATCGCATCTTTATTTGAGGTAAATAGATTCGAAATGTCCAAATTCACCTTCCAAATATCCCCTCCGAACCCTTTTATCTCCTTCACCTCCTTTACCTTTCCGAATACCTTCCATTCTAAGAATGTATAATAGATTGAATAATGCTCGTTCATGACTATGGTTTGGTAGTTTGGATACGTATTCACAGACATGAAATCTATCATTCATATAATTCATGTATATATGTTTTTGATAAGAATTTGGATATTGTGTCCTCCATTTCATCCCTGATTCTCCATTCAGAGCATTATCAAAATGTATCATTCTATCAAGATATTAATTGATTGTCAATTCATCGAATGGAAAATGCACGCATGAATGTATGAACGCCAATACATGACGTGTACTTCATGTGACTGACATTCTGTCATCTGCATGAAGATATCACCATAAAGTCATATTCATAATGCTACTAAAGTTGCGTCTGTTTTATGCACAAGTCGTAGAGGATTTGCATGCAAATAATGGAACATTAAATGTAATCATCGTAAGAAAGCACGCGTGTTTTTGTCCGCCAACGAAGTGGTAACACATGTGGCTGTAATATGCGTCGTTGTGTCATGTATCACACTAGGAGAGATTATACCCTGACGATCATGACGCTCGCTTAAGGGTCCGGGATGGGAGTCGATTTAGGGGAATACCAGTGTTTGAGGATAGCTTTTGAACGGTTGAGATATCGAAATTCTAAAAACGAGGAAACAAAGATTTTCAGACGAGCTTAAGCGAGGATTCAATTCGACATACTAAAAAAAATTGGTGTTCGTTTGTTTTTTTTTCATTTTTTTTGGTCGGTTCTTCACAGGTTAACACAGCTATCAACCTCAAACTTCTTTTCAATATGGTTTCTCATCTAATCTGTATAGTTTTGAGACATTATCGGGCGGTAAATTTTTTTTATGAATTTTAGAATTCTAAAAAATACCCATTAGAATAACACAGCGGAAAAAAAAGAAAATATTTTAATTTTCCCAAAAAAATGAAATTTTGCGTGAAGTTGGATTCAGGAGTTGCTAACCCTCGATTCCACTAAATCGACTCGGACTCTTAAACACACAATCGCAACATGTGCTCCGAGATAGAAATGTTGATAATCAAAGAATCCGACACGAACGATTGATTTATGTATGTTTCGTTCCACTCCATTTGAATTGATTGTGTTGCTCGTTTATCGGAGCTGCAGTTTTCAATCGCATTGATTATTACACGCTGCGTTTCACACGCTACACGTATATTATATACAAGCTGAAATTATTATTCAATATCAATAACTGAACAATTCGTAGCAATATAGTTTCACTTCTCTTCTATTATTCAAAAAAGGTTGTGTTTTTGTATAATGTTATTCAGAATGGATTATTGAACTGTATAGTTCCATGTTAGCCTGCCTAGTGGACAGGAACCAGTGAATTGGTTTTAATGAATAAACCAAAACATTTGTATCACTTTGGTGGAGTTTCATGTATAATTCGAATATTCGATATTCAATATATTAAAAAAAAAAAATAATAGATCCCTGCAGAAGGATCATATAATATATATTCATTCAATTCAGAATGAACCATCATAAAATCTTCAAATGACTGTTCAAGATCTTGAGAATCATTCCTTATGATTAATAATGGAAACTTAATAATAGACACTTTCGAAATCCTTTGAAAACGGAATTTCCTCACAAAAACAGTACTTTGGATAATCACCCATATGATAGACGGCCTCCATCTCTTGAGAACACAAGTTCACAGAATAAATATTTAAAATATTCGCATCTCAACTTTGACCTCTTGTCCGAAGTTTGTGAGCATTGCGGTCAGACATTCTCCGCATAGCTGCCGGTATTCGCTGGGCATTCCACATGCGATATTCTGTCCTGTCACACTTCTGCTTTTCATACAACAATAATTGTCTGGGCAGAATGTCACATCTCAGGAAATTCTCGAGTTCTCTTTCAATGAAAGTTCGTTCTTCAGAACTATAGAAATATTTTCAGTGTGATAGTGTTAACAAAAAAAAACGCCAAACAAAATACATGATACAGAAATTGCTCACGTGGGTATAAAGTGATACGGAATCTTCACGTTTTTTATTGAACATGATAATATTTTGATCATTCCAGGTCGAATTTGTTTCAATTGAAACACTGAATGCCGAAAAACAATGATAAAATTACATACATATGATTAGACGAGCTTCAGCGAGGATTCAATTTGACATACTGAAAAAATTGGTGTTCGTTTTTTTTTATGTTTTTTTGTCGGTTCTCCACAGGTCCAACGACTGCTATCAACTTCAAACTTTTTTCAATATGGTTCCTCATCTAACTCAGATCTGTATAGTTTTGTGGCATTATCGGGCGGTAACTTTTTTTTTTATGAATTTGAGAAATTTCAAAAATACCCATTAGAATAACATTGGGGAAAAAGATATTCATATTTTCCCAAAAGAATGCAATTTAGCGTGAAGTTGAATTACATTTTCATACACATTTCTAAAAAATTTCAGCTTGATCAAGTTAGCCATTTTGAAGAAAAAAAAATGTGCTAAATTGGTACCACTCGAAGCAGTTCTTAACCATTACTACCCATACTATTACTATCCGCTCGTCTAACAACGTATATGGCGTTTTCCTAGTTATATCCAACATATTACAAATTTCCTGTAAATCTTTGTTGAGTATTGCCTATACGTCTCCCTCTTACAGACTGATATGTGTTCCGCTATTCTCTTCTAGTGGTTACTAATTACCAATTAAATCGATTATTTATCGATTAGATTGACCTCAACTCATTTGTCAATCTATAAAAGTCACGTACACTCGATTCTATGAATGAATCATCATCATCGTAGTTCCATCGTTTGACCTACTTACACTGACTTCGTTCGAAAACTATCACGTGATTTGAAAATCGAACTGAATCCATTCAATAAATCAACAAGCTGTTGTCTTCCTCAACAATGTGGAATTTTTCCTTGTTCTCTCTCTGTTCGATTTGTTTTTATTTGTACTTTGTATTATATAGGTCAATTTATTTGTGGTCGAGTGTGTAGACTGATAAACTGACAAGGTTTTGTCGCAATTATTGTCTCAGTTGGTTGATTTCCCATCATTCAGTCGATATAAAACTGATATTTATATATACATACTTTTCATATGTGATTTCGAAATACCTCAGGAAAACTGTTGAGGAAACTCAATTTCAGCTCTTTTAGAATCATTCTGATGTCTGGATTAACAATATTTTTCTATATTTTATGGAGTATGAAATTGTTACAGATTCTTTGATCGACTCCACTGAAGACTCGAATTGATTTCAGTTGATGAGTTACTACTAAATTGTCCATCTTTAATGAGTTAATATATCAGAAAAAATCTGTTCTCGCCATTTTCCCTCGCAAACAAAAACCCTAATAATATCAAAGATTGAAAGTTGTATCAAAATAACAATTTGTTTTTATCCGGTCAGAGATTCCTGTTAGTTGCATGTTTTCATATAGTTCTTGAATTAATTGACATATCATATTTCTGACTGGATGAAGTATTCTATATTGTATTGAAGTACCTGCTATGAGTTTGTAAATGAAACGAGGTTCGTGTCTAGAAATTTGAAACACGCTAGAAGTCAATCTTTTCTGTCATTCTATTTTCAACTCATTCTCGATTCGAACAGGAAACGTGGCATCTAGGGAAACTCATGAAAATTTGATCGGACATGCACGGACCACGTGACAGAGGTTAAAGCCCGCTGTGTCCACATTATTGTATATATTTCCATTTTTTGGGGGAAAATATCATTTACATGTTTTCTGCCGATTTTCTCTGTATTCAATTTTTCTTCTATGGAGAGATATCGACAGAATGCCACAATGTCATTGCTCCCAATTGAGACTATGGGTTGAAGGTTAGGATCGTTCGGACCGGAAACCACGGGGTGATTATTGCCTCATCAGAAATGAACCATTATTGTCTTCCATATACATTCTATTCTTCATGTTATTTTATTAATAATTTTTACGAATAATTAGTTATTTATCCATTTGATATGGTGAGTCAGTTTGCGTCATAAATAGACAGTCGAGAGCACGATGTTGACCTAGGTCATAAACAACTTGATTGACATGATTTTCAGACATTGAGTGATATGTGAAATTTATAATCTATGTGTTTAAACTATATTTTTCTATAAAACTAGACGGACATAAATTTTCATGTTAGGAGTATAATTTTAATACAGTGATCGTAATGAAATTCGGAAGTATGTTACCGGAATTGATAGAATAATTACTTCAATATAAATTACACACTCATTCGTTGCTTTTCTGACTCAAGAGTGAATTATTCGTCCAATTCATGTTTTACTATCAAATATGACTGCAATTATGGATTGTTTTTGTGTTTTTATTTGCCCAAAGTTAGTTTTGGTGGAGGAGCCGTGTTCACATATTTGAATGATTATGATGTTTGGGAAGAAGTCAAAGGATATAAACCTGAAAGTAACCCAAAGTGAGATACTCATATTCAAATATGAGTTATATGTTATTTAATTCTACCTAATGTTAACTGATACTATTTTCTATATTAGCATTATTATCATTTTCTATATAAAAAAAAACTAGTTTCATATCCACAGACTGTTAATATTTACTTTGTTATTCATATTTTTAATTCCTTATTCCATTTTATATCTGCTTTATCTCATGATAGACGTGTTACATTCTCAACTGAAGGACTTTTATCTGCGGCGAAAGGTCACATGGGGTCACAGGTATGGTCATAGACAGCGCAGTTCAGTGTTCATTGTTTTTAAATAATTGAAATGGGGTGGTGAGATAGCGCTTGTGATGCTCCGTTCAAACAATCCTACTTTCTTCCAGAGCTCTAATCGGGGAACAATGATGTTGTATCAAGTGTTGATTAGACGAGCTTCAGCGAGGACTCAATTCGACATACTGAAAGAAATTGGTGTTCATTTTTATGTTTTTTTTTTTATATTTTTTTTATATGTTTTTTGTCGGTTCTACACTGGTCAAACGGCTACAGTTATCGACTTCAAACTTCATTTCAATATGGTTCCTCATCTAACTTAGATCTGTATAGTTTTGTGGCATTATCGGGGGGTAACCTTTTTTTATGAATTTTAGAAATTTCAAAAATACTCATTAGAATAACATGACGGATTTTTTTTTTAATTTCCAGGAAAATAAAATTTCGCGTGAAGTTGGATTACATTTTGATACACATTTCTGAAAAATTTCATCTTGATCGGGTCATCCATTTTGAAAAAAAAACATAAAATGTGCTAAATTGGTACCACTCGAAGCAGTTTTTACCCATACTATTACTATTCGCTCGTCTAACAACGCACATATGGCGTTTTCTTAGTGATATTTGAATACATTCACTGATGGTTGTAACTTCTTTCCTACCAGGTTCGCTTCTCCTTGATACTTCCATCCCTTATATTGGAATGTGACATTAGAACTGTCGGAAGTGGAATCACTTCACCACATTGTGATGCGTCGGTGAGAAATAACACCTCATAGAGATTTGCATCACCTTTCTGCTGATATATTCACTTCGTTGCGTGTATAGCTACTCAAAACACTTTTCATTCTTTTACCATACATTTTTCTCAATATGTGTCTAACGTTGAGATTCCATTGAATACATATATGAAATTCTTTGTCAACAGACTATGCCATCTCATCCAGTGGCTACTACAACGATACAGAATAATGAACAAATGATATAATAAGAGGAATAACTGTAATAAATCAAGGAAATGAAAATAGAACTTATTAGCGTATGAAATAACAAATAAAAACCCAGAGCTGAATGGAAGTGAAGAAAAAATGTGCTAAAAATTATAATAGGCCGTGTAAAGGTGTGAATAAAAATGTAATATATATATATATATATATATATATATATATATATATATATATATATATATATATGATAAGGGAGGGGATGGGAGGGATACTTTCATACTTCTCAATTCATGAAAACAAAGAGGCAAAAATTCAGAAATCCTTATCTATAGCATAGTTTTTCCAATGATACATTCTTATATAACAAAACATTGTTGAAATATCTTACTCCTCTCATATTAAATACACTCTACAAAAAAAAACGGATAGAAATATATTTCATCTATTCCCTTTCTATTTCACTTTCTGAAGAGCAAGAACAATTATGCTCATATTTCCCTTTGATTAAATATTAATGCTTCACTAGAATGTTTGTTTTCTCAAATCTCTCATCGTATACAATCCTATACATATTCAACTGGCGAATTATTCCAGACGTCTTTCTTCTATCTACTTCTGTCTCTCTTGTGCTCAAGATGCGGTGCCTATTATACTTTATCGTTATTATATAGACGTACCTTCATACCTTTGTTGTCAGTTCCTCCCATAGGATATGAAGATATGTAACAATACGTTTCATGATACATTTCACGAATACATCAAGGGAATACTCTATCTCCATTACCGTTTTATCCAAGATAGTGCTTATACTTGTATATTATTATAGAACACGAAACATTTACTTGTATAATTATTAGAATCTTGTAGAGTTTAGTTACAGTCAGGATTAAATATGCATGAGGATTAATGAACTCAATATTCAAAAATAGATTTTAAATTGTACCATAAATATCATCGTTTGTACCATAACTATCATAACTATCACCGATTTTTCTGAAAAACAATCCCAACCTATTCTGGTATAACACCAATTTGTAAAAAAAGTTTTGAGTTGATTGAAACTTTTTCCTGACCTGTGTGCCGAGTAAAAAAATACACAAAAAAAAAAAAAAAAAGACCAACATTTTTCGGTATATGGAATGAAAATCTTCGCTACGCTCATCTAAATATGTGATGGAAATGTATTACATATTTTAACATGTAATTCTCTTTTTGTGAATACAATCAGTTTTGATGTAAAACGTCAATGAATTCCATCACATTCTTGGTATTCACTGTCGCATCATATTGGAACTATAATCTTGAATCATCTTGAATCATCTTGAAACAATAGATATATATTGTCCACATTGAGACATAAGATTAAAAACAACGTTTCAATTTCCCAGTGGTACGTCGATCTATTTCTCACAATACTACACAGATAGGTCTTTTCATTCCTCATTCTTCGTGTTCTTTCCAATATCGTTCCAGATGTTGCCACTGAAGATTCAGCTTGCAATTAACGTTATCATGCAAAGAAATGTCATTCTAATATAAATATTCCAGTAGACAGTGTCAGTGTCGAATGGTGTTCGATTAGTTCAGAGGTCGCATCAACTTCCGACACCGACGATCTACGTGGTAAAGGTATATGTTCTCTGACGATATGCGCCATAAAGAATGATTTGTGTGACGTAGAAGTGTGTGGAGACGCGGAATACCGACCAAGCTGCCGACGCCTTAGTGAAGCTATTTTATGACGTCAGGTAGGTACAGCAATATGGAAAAATGGATTTAAATTAATAAACTTTTTTTCACATAAATCTACACATTTTAAATCACGGGTAGGGGTGATGCCGCACTGATTTTACAGTTTGAGAGGATGCTTGCACTGTGGTTATAAGGATGGGGAAATTAATTTACACTGTTTTGATGAACCCATGTTCACGAACCATGAAACTGAATGAAAATTCCACAACTGGAAGGTGATTTTATTTTTTTTAATCAACATGCAATTCCAGTTTGTGAATTCGAACTGTTTTAATGTAAAACGTCAATGAATTCCATCACATTCTTGGTATTCACTGTCTTATCATCTTGAAACTGAATGAATTCTCGAGAGTAGAATGTCATATTGAAAATTAAAGAGCATAAAATTCTCTTGGTGTTATAAACTTTTTCGTTCAATGACACTGGTTCGAACCTCTGCTAGGATCAATGAGCAGTGGGTCCACTGTTCTGAGCCAAACGGGCGGCATGAAAATCATTTCTCTTAATCTGTCTCCAATCACCGAAGTGAATTATTTCTATCTCGAATCGATAACTTTTGATGATACTTTATCTGTTATCAAACTCGAGACCAAAATATATATTTCAGTATTTTTCAAAAAATTGAATTTCGTGTAAGTTCTGGAATTACATTGGATTTTGAGAATTGATGCATTGGAATTATTGAGAAACATCGATTCAATTTTTGGCATTCCAAAATATATTGTGAAAAATAGGTGTTTAACGACGCGGATGACCTCGATATCCGTCGATATAGGCCTACGGATATGAACCGAGACCGAGTCCTATCAACTAGGTATATTTTGGGACTGAGTTCTGACAATATGTAATGCATTTCTAATTTGATGCTAGAAATAATGTTCGATATTTTATCGTTCCGGCATGTTCACAGAATGGCCACCAGCGATATTTCATGTTCAACTTGTGGAAGAAGTGGCCAGAACACTTTGTTTGTTCTAACAATTTCAAAAGAGTAAGTAGATGATTTATAACCAAACTTCCATTCTCTTCAAGATTCCGAAAAGTTTTGAACTTGGAAATCTTTCAAAACTTGTGCAAAGTTAAAATAGTACCTGTTACAAAAAAAAATCTTTTCAGCATGGTGACATCGAATGAGTTGTAACTTTTATTACAACTAATAATCCAGTTAACTAACTGTCACTTGAAACATGGTCCATCGTTCCAAGTATTTGAGCCTATTGGGTTTTAGGTATTCTGTTCATTGTATGCCAATATTTTAAAAGCCTCTTAAAATGTTAGTTATTATTTCCACTGGAAATTTCACCACGGTTTGAAATGAAGGTTAGTTAAAATTAGAACAATATTTTCCATTGTGAGCAGCAAAACTGATCTTTCCGTGTTGTGTTAGCTAATTGAAAAGTCTAGTATAAGGGATAATGAAAGTTGCCATTTTGTTTACTATTGGTTGTCTTGACAACCAAACATATTAGGCCCCATAGAGCTCAATTACGCGTTCTGGTAGCTGATTGACAAGCCGAATTCAGTGGCTGATCAAAGTGGAGCCATTAGTTGTTCACTAACTAGCAACACGCAGTATATAAGTCCTAAGATGAACTTGATTTGTGTGTTGTCTGTAATATATTTTCAATTTAAAAAACTAATCTGTCTTTAACAATTTATTGTGTGTATGAAAATCGCATTAAGATGAGACAATTGAACAGATTTATATTATGGTTCTAGAGATATTAAAATAGCAAATGAAAGAGGTTTAAGCCACGCCCTAATTAGTGAATATTCTGAAAGTTAACGCACGTTGAAGTGATGAAATATATGAATAGGCCTATATGGAGTCACATGAGAATGTTTGTAGTGGATATTATAATTATATTCAGTCAGAATACAAAATAATTAGACGAGCTTTAGCGAGTATTCAATTTGACATACTGAAAAAAATTGGTGTTCGTTTTTATGTTTTTTTGCCGGTTCTCCACAGGTCAAACGACTACAGCTATCAACTTCAAACTTTTTTCAACATGGTTCCTCATCTAACTTGATTCTGTATAGTTTTATGGCAATATCGGGTGATAACTTTTATTGTTATGAATTTCAGAAATTTCAAAAATACCTATTAGAATAACAAAGCGGAAAAAAAACGAAAATATTTTTATTTTCCAAAAAAATGAAATTTCGCATGAAGTTGAATTACATTATGATACACATTCATGGAAATTTTCAGCTTGATCGGGACAGCTATTTTGAAGAAAAAACATAAAATGTGCTAAATTGTTACCACTCGAAACAGTTTTTACCCATTTTTACCCATACTATTTCTATTTGCTCGTCGAACAACGCACATATGGCGTTCTCCTAGTATTAGTGGAGATAGGTTGATGGTTTTCTATGACTCGATATTTCTATAAAATCAAATCCTCATAACATAGACACATCTGTCCCTCTCTCTCTTTCTACCTCACACACAGGCACATACGTATAAATGCATGCGGTCTCGACTCGTAGGGAATGGCTTACGGCGATTCAAATGCGAGTCAGATATCAAATTGCTTCCAACGTATACAAATACATACACAACTGTATTCCCAGTTTATAAATATAAATATGTTCAACCAAAGTGCATCATTTCAATTCAGTATTCGCTCAAGAAATTCCCAGATGAAGTCGATGAATTATATATAATATGGATAGTTATTTTAAATGGGGCTTATATATAAACTCGAATGTTTGGAATGAATTATTTGAATGTCATTTTCGTTCATAACTATATTATCGAGAATGTATTCGAATATTATTCTCCATTTGAATTCGTCTATCTCGAACGTGATCGATTCATTATTGCACTATTTTATAGTAACCGTTTGATACTATCTGGGATCGACCAATCAGAACTGGAGATGATCATTGACAATTGAAGCATGGGCAGGAATAACGGTGTAGCTAACATTGTCAAGTTAGAGAGTCAAGTGGAAAAACCTACGAAGATTCACATAGTCTTACCTAAAATTGGATCTAAAATTCATAAATTTGCAAACAGAATGCTTCAGCATACAGTCTCATACAATATATAAAGCTAAATTCCTCAAAATTTCCTCCTGAATTTCCTCCTCTTCATATTCCTCCTGATTTTTGAAAAAAATTGAGTTATGCTCTTATTCCAACCCACTCTTCAATCAACAAGTCATACTCTAAAAATCGTGAAGTGTGACAATGTTTGTAATTTTTTGTGTATGCTCCATGTATGCTTGTGTGTGCTCCATAAAAGTCACCAGACAAATTATCAAATTGACTTCAAACTTTTCTGGACTTCAGTGTCATGTCAGAATAGATCCCTGCGAAAAATCGATTTCACACATTTTTCGTGAAAATGTTGACAGCTTGACAAATTCTCTCAAGAATAGCATTAAGTGAATTCAGAAATTCTAATAAATGAAATCCGACTGGTATAGAATTATCATGGAATGGTAATATTGGTTCAATAAATGTGTCCGCCAAGTTGATAGCAATTAGTTTTGAGTGTTTCAATTGAAATAAATATATCATATCGAAATAATGAGGTTTATTGAGTTCAAGAATCCATCCATTACATTAGAGATTCATAAAATTATGAATATAGAATATATATAATGATGAAATTATAAAATCCATTGAACTAGAACTGCATAACGAAGACTTATTTTAATAATCATAAAGAAGTGTACCGTCCGACTTTATTATATACAATGTTAGAACTATCTCACTCATCCTAGAGCGCTAAGCTGCATTTTCCTCAATCACCATTGTTAATTGTTAGAAAACTCATTGTTCCTTCTTTCTATCGCAGCTTCTAATCTTATTGTTCGCATCTAGAAGGCTTTGTTTCTAACATAGTGTGTTCGTAAGTCGATCCTATCAATCCGGTTGGCTCAAAGTATTAAACTCATCTTCTGTGACGTATGTCGCACAAGAACATCGATATATAAACAGCTTCGATATGTCGGATCGATGTTCATCCTTCAACCACAACTGCGAGTAATTTCGTCTTTAGAATCTCTTCTGTAATCTTGATGAATGTCTCATTTCAAAGTCACACTATACGATTACTGTTTGGTACTTTTCACTATACGTTTTGATGAACAGTGCTTTAGAATGTGAGATTGAGATGTCAGCGCTGAAGGATTTCATTAGAATATTCAGAAACCATTTATACAATCAACTACTCACCCTCAACGTTTATATTAATTTCATATATTATTTTTTTCATTTTCGATTATCATCAGTATACTTATTTGTATATGTTATTGTTGATTATTCAAATTTCATTTCCATTTTATATCATTCTATCATCAGTTATTTAATTAGGATCTATCATATTTTTCTATTATTGATTATTATCCGGTTCGCTATGGAGTCAGGTACCAATAAAGGTTTTCATATATAGATAACCAAATATCATCCTTTTGATTCTTATTTCATCACCTTTTATAAATATGTTGTTTCCAACTTTTGCCCTGGGGAAAAAAATGAGAAACAAATCTGAAAATCCTTTTAAAAATGAGAAATGAAACTTCCGAAATAATACTGTTATTTCGCGTCATTCGTATCCGAGTCAGTGACTTTCAAAAGGTTTTAACTTTATTGGCTTACCGACAGCAAAGTTGTTCACTGGTTTCATACTGGTCTATTCCAGTTTTCCTGTGGATACTTTTCTACGCGGGCTCCACAGGTCGAGAGGTGGAACCGATTTCCTTTCTGCGACGATTTCTATCGGCATTACTATTTCTAGAAATTGTAGTTGTATAGTTTTTGGTGAGAGAATGTCAATTTATTTGACGGCTGTCCGCAAAGCGGGATACCAAGATGGTACAGCGTAATATAATCAATACATAGGGGTACAATAGTTTTACAAAAGTGATACAAAATTAATTACAAAAAATCCTGAAATATTGTAAAACTAATTCAATTGAGGGTATATAACAAAAGTATGACAATTGAAAGAAGGTATTTTCCAGATTATCAAAAAAATTGAAATCATTTGAAAGAATATAAATGGTGCTGTAAAAGACCTACTGAATTTATCAAATTTGTGAGTACAATATTTCTTAATAAGACCTTCCTGTGAGATTTTCCTTGGCATAACAGTCTGTGAAGTAGAAACTTTTTCTCGGCATTATCCTCATTCGAACTCGAAAACTACATAGTTTTCGGTAACAATCGGTCGAATTAATTTCGAGATATTGGTGCTTGACATTCTGTAACGTCGTTCGAGGTGGGAAATTGTGTTACCAACAAAATGATAATTGATGTGATGTGAAGAAAAGAAATGATACATATGTGACATGTCTCACGGAAATGTGGATGATCCCAAAAGGTATTTTGAGCCATTTCCTCAATTTTCCTAGCTCGTCGAGCAAAAAGTTGAAAAGAAAATTTCAGCATCTTGAATCTTTCAACTCACAAAATAATGTCTATATAATGGTGCTCTAATTTCTGAACCAAGGTGTGCACTTTTCATACAAATATCTCTCTCATTCCAGTACGAATCTGCTACTTCTGATGACGATTATTGCATGCTAAACGACCCCACCAACAGCTAGGTTATACGGGGGTACGAATGAGCAGATGATAATAAAACGATGAAGTGATGATAAGTGATAGCACGTTTCAAAAACCCATGCCTTATGCGGTATTTGAGCCCACGCCCAACGGTGACTTCAGTTTCTGATGCTGTGCCTCAGCTGACTGAGCTACCGAGGGTACTTGTTTCCAGTTAGCCGTGCTCAAGAGTCAGCCACATGAAGTACTCTGCCCGATCAACAATAAACCGTAGACCCACGTGGATTCTATTCCCAGCTCGTGGAAATGGACGAGGAGATAGCGTGCAAACATTCTTATGAAACAAAAGCATATGCCAACAAACATTTCGTGGTACATAGTCCATTCAATTCTTTATGGCAGTTGAGGAGATTCTCTCTTTCTCTTTTCTTGTCATCTTCTCTCTCTCTCTTTCTCTCTCTCTCACATGGGAACACTCTCCGGAGGAATTTTCTTCAATTCCTCTCCAATGCTTACTTCTACATTTACTTGCACTTAATTTTTCTTGTTCTCTCTTTCTCACTTTCTCTCAGTTCTCTCCCTCTTCCATTCTCATATATGTCGCGTTCTCTCTTTCTCACTCTGTCTGCAGTCTTTCTTCCTTCTTCTCTCCCTCTCTCTCCCCTTCTCTCTCTCTGTATCTCTCTCTCTCTTCCTCCTTTCCTCTCTCTCTCCCTCTCTCTCTCCCCCCTCTCTCACTGTCTCTCTCTCTCTCTCCCCCTCCTCCCTTCTCTCCCCTTCTCTCTCCTTCCCCTCCCTCCCTCTCTCCTCCCTCTCCCCCGCCCTCTCCTCTCTCTGGAGGACTACCGAGGTACGGTGGCCGCATAAACACGCTGGTGTATTGTAGTGGACATCATCATATCGCTGCTCGCTGGGGACGTACCGACAACAATGGCTGCCATGAATACGGTGTGCACAAGATATGCGTATAATGTTGTTCGAGAGACCACGACCACGCTTTGTACACGGTATTCAGGATGTTAGGGAAATATATGTGTTCAGGTGTTCGAGTGAATAGAGAGATATAATTACAGTAAACAAATATAATTGAGATGTAATCATTTGAAGATGAGTTCAATTCAATTCTATTGTCTTTATTTTTGTTGCTTGGTGAAAAAAAAATGTGACGAACACCATGTGATGTGATGAATGGACATCATGTTCTGACATTTATGTTTGGGTATAAATATTACAAAATACAAAATATAGTTTGAATGATGTGGACAAAATAGAATAGATTCTTATTGAATTCAATTTGTCGTTCCAACTTCCAAGTTGGTTTCTAAATAATAATATTAATGAGAGTATTTGAAATATCAATTCCATTATATCTTCACTTCTATTTCAACCTCCACTAATTCTTCATCCGTTATCAAACTTGAGAATTCAATTAAAAAATATTCAAAAAATAATTACAATTGAAATAAAATAAAAAACTGAGGAGTATTATTCATCACAGAAATTATCATTACAAACATGCATACAGTTTTTGTACTCAATTGAAAATTCAATTAAAAAATATTCGAAAAAATAATTGCAATTAAAATAAAATAAAACCTAAATAATGTTATTCATCACAGAAATTATCATTACAAACATGCATACAGTTTTTGTAGTCAAGTGTCCTTCAGCCTGCAAGACGTTAAAAACATTTCCGCAATCACTTCTATATATGAGCCTTTCAACCTGTGTACGATGAACACCGCGGGTCAAGTCACATACCATAGAATAGCAATCACCACACAATCGCACTCAAGGAAACCTACATGCAGTTATCTAGCTGACGTATAACACTTCAATTACTAACCAATTACAAAAGCTCAGATAATAGTAGTTATAATTGTCGAGTCGATTAGATTAAACGTGGAAATAATTATTGAGATTATTGACTCTACCACGGCAGTTATACTGTGAACGTTTTCTAGTTTGTGAACATTTTCTGTTGAATAATTCTCTACAATATAAGATTGAAACGTCATAATATTAAGAAACAATCACGAATAAATATTATTTAGGAACGATTAGGTCTATTCTGTTCTATCGATTGATTGTTAGGATCATACTTCTTCAAATTTGCGTTTTTTGACTCTTCGACTCTTGAACTCGACTCTTTGAAAAGTAATGTCAAAATATTTTCCTCAGTTTACAGTACGAAAATATATGCGATTATTCTTATTTTCATTTTTATTCATTCCCAAATTCATAAAACAAAAAATCATTCTCATGTATTCTCATGAATATATTGAACAAATTTCCATTTCATTTGTCAACGCGTTTCCTAGACTAGGAAAACGCCATATATGCGTTGTTAGACGAGCGAATAGTAATAGTATCGGTAAAAATGGGTAAAACTGCTTCGAGTTGTACCAATTTAGCACATTTTATGTTTTTTCTTCAAAATGGCTGACCCGATCGAACTGAAATGTTTTCGAAATGTGTATCAAAATGTAATTCAGCTTAACGCAAAATTTCATTTTTTGGGGAAAATAAAAATATTTTCTCATTTTTCCGCCATGTTATTCTAATGGGTATTTTTGAAATTTCTAAAATTCTTGAAAAAAAGTTACCCCCGATGATGCCACAAAACTATACAGATCCAAGTTAGATGAGGAACCATATTGAAAACAAGTTTAAAGTTGATAGCTGTAGCCGTTTGACCTGTGGAGAACCGACAAAAAAACATGAGAAAAAAACATTAAAATGAACACCAATTTTTTTCAGTATGTCAAATTGAATCCTTGCTAAAGCTGATCGAATAACACAAAAACAGGCATGCCATTATTATTACATCGAATTCACAGCTCAGTTACATATCCCAGATATACGAAATAAACAGAAATACAAAATAAACATGAAACCGCCAGCTAGATTCAACGATATTTATAACGAATCACGAACGTGAACCTGATATTAACTGAAATAAGGTTTCCTCTTCGTATCCGGTCTTGCAACTAATGCAATTGCGTATCCCTGCGACGCACAAGAGTGTAATTGAATTATGTTTCTAATTTCCCGGCCAAGGTACAGCGTGCGGCAAAACATAGGCTAACAAGATAACGAAGCTCGCGATGAAATATCCACCTTGATACCGAATCCACGAAAAAATGGAGTTCGTTTACCAACGTACCAATTACAAATATCAGTTATTCGGCACTAAAAGTAACAGAATACGATTATAATTGCCAATATGACAGAAGAAACGCTACGAATAAAATGTCAACAATGTAATATCCACGATAAAATTCATTGTTGAATAAGGCGCTTTATTTTGTAACTTTTCGCAAGTTCCACTTTTTGAGCTGTATTTCTGTGCAAATTTCACGATATGACTAATTTCAAAAATAGATTTCAACTCTACTATTATGGAGGTATTTGAGTATAGATTCCTCTCGTATTAGAATTTTTATAGCTCATCGTTTGACACTTCACCAAAAAACTGATATCCAGCTAAATCGACTTCTACGCTCTCTTGAGTACAAAACGTTGTATACATATAAGTGAATATAAATGTCCTTTCACAGCAACTCTAAAAGAGAAAAACTTCACTTTACTCCCAATCTGTTTTCTGTTTCATGCTAAGCATTTTCTTGGATGAAACGTACAAACGAATTTACCGAATGGTTTTGATCATTTCTTCTTCCAACGACTGACTTTCTCCATCGTTTCCCGGATGTCTAAATCCAACCGTATGAAATATACTTATCAATCTCATATTCATGCCGAAAGCTGAGGACCAGAACTTTTCATCCTATTGTGAATAAATAGAGATAGCTGAATCTGCGTATCTATTAGATTGAATGTAGTACTTCTACGGCTGTCGGGAATGGATGACTCTGCTTCCCACAATTACTTACGCCTTCAACTCCCAAGAGGTTGCTATTCAGCTGATCAGAGTGCATCCCTTTGACATCTTTCGTGGATTTGAAAATGCGACTCACGATTTGCGTCTAGTTGTGAACTAGTATACATACTGTTGGAGTGAGTGTAGTAACTTGGCTTTCCCTTTCATTTCATGATAATTATGTGGAGAATATATTATTAATTAGAGGTGAGTGAGTTTGAATTAGATTTCGAATGAGATGTTGAACTTTTGAATCTGAAGTGGGAATTTTAATTCAATGTATCAACTTTATCTATTCAAATTTGAGGCCAGGTATGACTTTTTCCATTGCTCCAATACGAATTTTACTGTTGAACTATTGAGATATCAGCATTATTGAAGTTGTTTTCTGAAGAAACTTCTTGACTAATTCAAAATGTGATATCTGATTTTCATGAATGGCTACAAAAAGCTTCATGAAATAAGTATCTACAAATGTATCTACTTTTTCAACTACATATGTGTGAATTTGATAATCGAAACATTGTTCTCTCGTCCAGTTTTTAATGATCATTTTGAAAAGATTCTTGACAATCGACAAAACAAATTGATTCATTGCCGTATCATCGTAGGCTTAGTTGAACTCGATACTACCAACTATAATAACTGAATTCTATTTCTTGAAATTTTGAAATTTTCAGTGAACCAGCAGTGAACCTATTATTTTGAAAGAATATCTCATTGGAAATTGAGAAAAATAAACATTTGAAATTCACAAATTCAGAATAATAATATGAATACTTGAACTATACTGCTGGAAAACATTAGAATGTGAACTGCAGAAAAACATTTCGAAAGTAGAATAATCTACGAACTGAACATTCAAAACATATAAAAAAAATTGACAAAGCACATAAAATATGAATAGATATAAACGAATCCGAAAACAGAAAAAAATACGTGTCAGAATAGTAAACAGAACAAAGATTGTCTGTTTGTTCTCCTGGCTTTGTTTATATTTCGTCTAGTTTTTGATAGCTTCCATTTTTCAACCTGTTGAACGCAAGTAGACTAAACTCTTGCCAAAATATTATGATCTCGCTGTTTTCTCGTTCGATTCTAAACTTCATTCCGAAACAATATTCTTCCAACGATGTTAACTTCGAACATTTCATTCTTCATTTTACTACTTCGCCATGCTTCTCATTGCTTATTTCTTATTTCAGTTCCCTTTGTACTTCTATCATTCAGATATTTATTCAAGATGATCAAGATGCGAGATTGACGAAGACTTAAGTAAGTGGCAACAACATAAATCTCAGCAAATGAAAATAAAACAAATTGAAGGCCGATGCTATTAGATAGATCTCTATTAATAGGTTGTAAAATAAACTTTACAAAGAGTCTTATTTCGAATGATCGTGAATACAACAAATTCTCCGTGTATTCTGTGTGTTGTTAAGAGATGAGAATAAACTTGATGGAGTGTTTTATATTATAAGTGAATATAAATGACGAGAATAACATAGCACTACATTAGCACTAAACATAAATTCTATCGAAAAATCAACTTCAAATCATGAGGATATTTGATATAAATGTCGATATTTAATCAGATAAAGAAACATTCAATATAACCGCAAATGTACCCAGTCAGTGACTGTGATAGACGAACGATTAAGGATAGGAATGAGATGACATAAACTGAGTTCATTTCGAAATATAAAGAACGTAATGAAGGAAGTGACAGCTGGCGTGAATTTTTCTCATCCAATCTTCTTTGTTATTTTTAACGAGACATTTCTTTATGAGAAAACTTCTCAGTCGTGATCGTAGTCTGTGGTTAAGCCCCGTGGGTCGCTAACATCGCATGTATCTGCAGTTACAACACCCGAAAGGCAGAGGCGCTTACGACCATTGTCATACAAGCATCAGTTTCTCGTTTGTTTTCTTGTATATGCACTGATGTTCAGAGCTCGTTGCGTTCTGTGTTCACATGTTTTAATTAATAGTTAACTCTCTCAAAAGAGATCAAAACAGGAGAAATGATCAACGAGGTTCTATTTCTTCATTCTTGGTTCATTTATTCTTAGTTTGTACAAAAATTAATTGTACGCTCTTATATGTATATAGTTTCGACGTACACTTATTTGATGACTTTCAGAAAAATATGTAATTTTTTCAGGAATATGTTCTCATGTAATCATTCGGATTATGACCATACAACAAAATTAATCATATTCTGTTCTAAATATTCAATATGATGAAGGATCATTCAACAAATTATATTCAATTTCTAGTTGACTTGGAATAAAATCTTTTTTTCGAGTTCAAATATTCACAAAATTTTATTTCATGAGAATGGACAGGCGACGACATGAACCCCAAAATGACATATTCCATAATTCGTTTCATACCACGACTACTTTATATTGGATTCATCATGATAATCAGCAGTAATCAGTGTGGCTTCGAATTGAATAGGCTGTCATTAAACTAGTAATGCGCCACCGAATCCATCAACGTTCAATCGAGATTACGTAAGTGTTTTACTTCGCTTTCAAACAGGTGATTCCCCTCTCCCTCCCCCTCTCCCCTCCCCCTCCCCTACCCCCACCCCACGTATCAAATCCCATCACCGATCGAACCCATCTCCAAGTCAAAACTATTCCAACAACATAAATAAAATCAGATCGAAAACACTCAATAATGTACATAAATCAAGCCCACAACTCACCTGTACAGCATCCTCTCCTGTCGATCAGCTTCCATATAGATACGGTAATACATAAACAACATCACAACACCGGGCACCCAAAAACTGACACTCGAACTCACAACGGCATAAAATTTATTCACAGTAAATCCGCATACATCTACATGTTTCCGTCGAAACGCCAAATGTTCGTCTGTTGTGTACCAACCCATGAATATCGGCACAAAACTAACCAACGCCGGACTACACCAAACTACAGCCAACATCACAATCATTCGACTTTGTGTCATGATTAGTGGATAGTCTAGAGGCTGAACGATCGCATAGTAACGATCAACACTGATGCAAGACAAATGTAGGATCGACGCCGTCGAGAAATAGACGTCTAAACTGTTCCAGACGTCGCACATGAAATACCCGAACAGCCAAGTGCCGCCGGTGAGTTCGACGCTCGCATTGAAACACATGGCACAAAGTGCTACCAACATGTCGGCAAGTGCTAATGAGACGACGAAGTAATTAGTAATGACGCGTAGTTTCCGATGACGCATGACGCTGACGATGACGAGGAGGTTGCCGAAGAGAGCGGCGATAATGATGAAGCCCATGATTGATGATTTGATCGTGATTAGGATGATGAGTTGCCATCGTGGTTCGTAGTTGATGGGGTTTGGAGGTAGTTGAGTGGTGTAGTTAGTGTAGTTGCCGTCGGAGATTTCGGTGATGTTGTAGGAGGGTTTGGGGTATTGAGGAAATTGGGTGTAGTTGGTCAGTACAGTTGTTAATGTGAGGAAATTACTGAATTTCATGATTTTTTGGTTTTTTAGGATCTCGATGAAGTTTTTAATGATGTGTCTTGGAAATTCCGAGAATATATATTCAATTTAATCATTTTTTTTATATCTATTATGTATAGAGAGATTCGCAATCAGTACAAGTTAACGGAAGAAGAGTTTCTCTCATCAGTTCTGTCTACTTTTCGAGACTTTCGTGATTAAAATAAAGTTTATACGTAGAGAAAATCTTGTGAAATGTTGGAGATGAATTAAATGTATGTGAAGTTTCTGTGATTATAATCGAAAACATTTCTCATCTCTCGTTCGTGGAATCGGAATGGAAGTCACTATTGTCGAAGAACGTAACTTCTTCCGTGAGAGGTAGAATCGTTGATAGTTGGCATTAATTAATTGGAAACACAATTAAAATTGGTTTGGACAATTGGAGGATAAATTCGGTGATGTTTCCACAGAGTTTATATCAATATTTTCACTCGCTTGAATAAAATTGTCTATTTCCAATGTGTTTTTTGCAAACAATTCGAGAGAATTTTATTTATCGAATGTGTTTTATTAAATTCGAATATTTATTTAGATTCATCACACAATTCTACATTCTTCCTATTGCGCCAGGTCACAGTATATGTTTGACTATAATATTTACGTTGCGAAATATTGCTTTTATTGTTGGTACTGAAACATTTTATGACAATACCATTTTGTTTTCGATTTTCTCACAACTTTGCTACGTATTCAATTAGGATATAAAATACTTCATATCCAGGTTTCTCTTCCAAGAAATAATGTTCATTACGGCTGAATACGATGCTCGGTTTATTGAAGTCACAATAGAGTATAATGCGTACTAACAATTCGAAAGACTGCCATAATAAAAAAATCCAATAAGTTTCTTGGCAAATCTCTGAAGAATAACTACCAATAATAATACTTCATTGGACGCTGAAAAGTATTGTCTACATTGTAAGTAATGGAGCATGTATAAGTTTTTATGATAAGCACTTTTCGGAGTGATTCACATAACTGAATGAAATCTAAGCGTGGAGTTTAATCAGATGAAATCCTTCTCATTGAAGTTCGCAGTTCATCAATCGAAGAGTTCAATCTGTCAATCAGGTATCCTTGAAATCAGAAAACACTTTTCTTCTATGGTTTCAAGATAGTTTCTTCTTTTTCCTAGACATTTCTAAAATATAATCCAACACGTTTCACCGAGGGTTAAAGGTATCACACTGAAAAACACTTTGTTTGATATCTTCAAGTTACAGCAAGTAAAATCGAATTATGAAATTTTCACTCCAAACTATCATGTATTCACAGATTTTCAATCGAAATCAGATGTCACAAGTTCGAAATATCACCACTTTATATTTTTACCATTCATTCAGGTATCACTTCACGAAAAAAATGTACTAAAATTAAATTTAAATACATTATTATCAAAAAAAAAAATCACTTTTCCAAAAATTCGTATCGAAATACGAATTTATTAGAAACGTTCGTGTTCACTTTGACGATGTTTGAATCTATAAATAAACGCGACGACGAAAGCCGGCGACCGCTTAGAGCGATGCTAGCGCCGTGGCGTCTGTGACGGTTCTAATGCGAGGTTCACACTCCGTCCCGGACAGGTTGTTTCACTTCGGTAGTTTCCGTCAGTGCTCGGTTACCCACGCACGAACAACGCTTAACTTGAAACCACCTTCGCTAATCACTTACAGGTATACATTCGAAATGACAGTTGATATGATTACAGTTCCATGTTTATATTATGCGGTTTTGAATATAGCGTTTTTGAGTGGTGTTACAAAATGTTTTCACCAATAAAAGTGATACGATATTTTTATCCGATTAGGAAACAATTCTAATTTTGATACATTTTTGCTGAAAGTGTATTTGAACTTTTAAATCTTTTGTAAAATATACACATTCGTTGCGTAATTAGTATAATACAGAATATTCTTTTTTTGAGAAGTATTTCAAACCACTGGACAAAACATACCTATGTATCTATGATTCAACTTGTATCCTTGGAAATCTTTGTCTCCCACAAAACAAATACAAATGTGACTTTGTAAAGCTGTGAAATATTGGAATTAAGAGATTGTCCAGGACGATATTCATCATGACCAACACAACTACGTCTCAGGCAAGCGTCAAATATCAAACCCAAATCATCAAACTATAACCACGTTCAACAATATATAGACAGTAAACGACTTTTCATAAATATGTTTTCATAATAATCATAAACATATCACAACCGCGTAAGAAGAAGACTGGTGCTATCAGAATGAAATCAGGAAAATAAATATATCTGGATAATCATTATATTTCTGTTCAATAATATATCATGCCCATATACACACATAGCTAAATGTCACTGGATCTCTAACAAAATAATATCTATAAAATTAATATTTCTTTTTTTCACCTTTCCGATCTCATAGCTGATACCATATTGATATACCAGTCAGAAGTAACAATATGTGATATCAAAACAGAAATCCACAGCTAAAACTTTAGAATGAAAATCACACCTGACAACCTTGTATTGAGTAGATTTCCTACTTCTGTCCACCAAACGACTCTACATAAAACCTAGAATATAAAACTGTCTGCCTTTTTTTTCTTCGGTATTTACCTCCAGAAAACTGCAGCTATCCATCTTGAGTCGTGTGAACTTCCCCTTTGCTCCTTGCCATGCTCACACCGCATTCATCTTCATCCCTCATGGTTGTCTTCATCTTATAGCCATATACCCCTCCCCCTACCCCCCCCCCTACCCCACCATGGCAACGCCACCCACCCCCCTTCTCACCACCGTGCCTCCCACTATACACAACCAACAGACAGCCAAAACAAGACATCTGGGTTTAATGCGTATTGGTCAGTGAATTGTTAAACTCAGATCATGTTCCACGAGGAATATGAATCTATAAATTTGGCTAATGGTTTGATTATTTCACAGAATTATTACTGGTTATTATGGGAAATGAAGATATCATCTGTCCATCGTATGTACATCTCAGTAACAATTTGGTTAGTGCGATTTCATGTTATTTTTCAGTGCTGAAATGAAGGTATAAGGGTGATTATTTTGTATTGTACCTCACATTTGACCGTGTAATGAATGAGAAGAAGGAAGAAAAATGAGGAACGGTATTTGGAAGAAGAACGAAATATTGAACAAATATGAGATTTGATACGGTATATATATATATACAATTATCTCAAGCAATGAATATTGTGTCAACTAAATTTATTATCTCTACATATTCAATGTAATATATATATATATATATATATATATATATATATATATATATATATATATATATATATATATATATTTATCCAGACTTTGAGACTAATTGAATCTTCCAATGAGTATTCAATGTTTCAATGTATAGAACATCTTGAAACAAGTTTTAGGTGGAGGTGCCGGGTCTGAAAGGTCAGACAGTTTCGGTAGTACAAATTAATCTCACCAGAATTGGGAATGGATTTGTAGTTTAGTTACGGTGAACGTCTACATTAATCAGGACTCTGAAGTTGGAACTAATCAATATGAAAACCAGACAGCTTTCTTTGTTGGTCCGTGCTTAGATCTAAAGCAAGCCAATTCGATGATCAAACGAGGCTCTAAGTCCCACAAATATTCATCTCACAAGATTTGTGGAGGAAGAGAGATATTTGTTTGATCTCTTTCAAGGGGTCAACTGATATTGTATATAACCATTCATATATTCATCCTATTGATCATTTTTATATTCCGTCAATTATTTGAACATTTCTATGGATATATTCGCTATAACTAGGAAGACGCCATATATGCGTTGTAAGACGAGCGGATAGTAATAGTATGGGTATAAATGGGTAAAAACTGCTTCGAATGGTACCAATTTAGCACATTTTATGTTTTTTATTCAAAATGGCTGACCCGATCGAACTGAAAATTTTTAGAAATGTGTACCAAAATGTAATTCAACTTCACGCGAAATTTCATTTTTTTGGAAAATAATTTTTTTTTTTTTTTTTTCGCCATTCTAAGGGAATTTTTGAAATTTCTTAAATTCATAAAAAAAAAGTTACTCCCTGATTATGCCACAAAACTATACAGATCCAAGTTGGATGAGGAATCATATTGAAAAAAAGTTTCAAGTCGATAGCTGTAGCCGTTTGACCTGTGGAGAACCGACAAGAAAAACATAGAAAAAAAAAATAGAAACGAACACCATTTTTTTTCAGTATGTCAAATTGAACCCTTGCTGAAGCTCGTCTAATAAATATATTACTCAGCGTATACAATGTATGTATCAACTTTTTAATATACATACCCATGTACACGAAACCTTCTCCCGTTCTAAGCTATCATCACTCACCCCATCAAAACTACATCATTCTCCCAATCTCCTAATCATGCAGGGTTTATTACATACGTAAACTATCCATCACATTGTAAAACATTACACCTCCTAGCTCAAGGAAGCAAGGATGATTGCATACCGACATTTACCTAACTACATAAACCATGTTCGGAAATCGTGTTTGTTATGCAATGCCACGCTGTAAGGATCAGAGAAGAGCTCAAAGCTATACTTACTTCCCTCTGGACGTGTTGCTGGTTCGAAACGCCCGATCGTTAGTGTCAAATGATAGAGAAGACAACCGATCGAGTAGTCTTGAGAGATGGTAGTGGAGGCTGGAAGTTTTCGCTTGCTTGTCTTGTGACTTGTGATTCAGATCCGGACTTGTTATTTGCAAGTCTGACAGACAATCGAGAGAAAAGGAACCAGAAGTGGGGAGAGAAGTTTGTAGATGAGATGGGAAAGACATTAATTCTGTGATGTAACGGATTATCAACGGTTTTGCTATAGGCCTATATTGATATTTTTCCGTTAGTTAATTGGTTTTAAGAAATTAAAATGGGGTGGTAAGATCACCTTTTTGGTGTCCCGTCCAAACAATCCCAACTTTATCCTTAGCCTCAATAGGGAACACTGATTTTGTATCAAATTTCGATGTTATTTGAAAAAAAAATCCAATAGAGCGATTATATGCTCGCCGAATATTAGAGGACACTAGATATCATTGTATCAATAGATAAGGCGGGTTCCTGGAAAACTTTGTCTGTGCGTTTTTTTTTATTATTTTTTGTTTGTTTGTAAGCACTGCACAGGTCGCAGGGTTTGACCGATCGACATGAAACTTTTTTTTATATGCAAACTTATCCAACTCAGAATTGTATAGTTCTGAGGTCTAATCGGTTGGACCATTTTTGAGAAACATCATTCAGAAGTTTCAAAAAACCCCATAAGATTTGGCTGAGCGGAAAAAATTGAAAAATTAAATCTCTTCAATATAATTCAAATTTTCCACAAATGTGAACACAAAAATAATATACATGAATAAAAATTTGGTTTGCTATTCGGACCAGCCGTTTTGGAGAAAATAATATGATAAATGTATTTTATTCATCGGAAAGATAGAAATATTAGTTGAAAAATGTTGCATTGTGGAAGTCACGGCTTTCTAGATTCATTGACATCAGATGAAGTTCATTTCAAATGATCAAGGTTTGTAGAGTTTTCGATTATACTTTATATAGATATCTCGCTCATCGTACAACGCACATCCTGCGTTTGCCTAGTTATTTTCAATTTCTGAAATTGATAAGATGATCTCCAGTTAACTCAGAAATTAGAGAAATAAATATCGTCTCATTTCGTTGAAATCAAGTTTCTGGGTTGTCATGTTCTTCAAAGTTGTGGGCAATTATATAACCACGGAATTAGATTATTTTTTACCAAGTTTCTACATGTTGATCAGTAAGCTGAATCTTTTTGATCGGTTACCATAGCGATGAGAATAACAAATCAAGTAATGAAGGGTACACGGGAATAACGATACAAGTCACATTTTGTAAAACAATCAGTTAGATACGCCATCTAACAGTGTTTTCCACAAGCTTTCTGAATATGCATCGAGAGTTTAGATAACAATGATACAAGTCCACGAAAAATCGAGTTGAAATATCGACCTCTATAGAAAAACCCATGGTTTTGAACTTGGAATTGTATTTATCTCAGAACTCACAATGTGTGACTTGTATCATTATTCCCGTGTACTCTTCAATAGGTTTTTCTTGTTCTCGAATAACATTGGGAATAATTCGAGGAGTCTTCATATACGGTTGCACGATACTCTCATGGCATGGAACTTGCTGGCATATGGTTGCTATACTAATTAGTATCTGCTCCTATTGGGTATGGTCAAGTGCCTCAATTGAAGCAATACGGTCACTCAGTATATATCGATATGATGAAGTTATAGAAATATTTTTCTGTGGATGTTTTTTTCCACAATATCCGTGGTATGTTTTAATTAGATGAGCGTAGCGAAGATTTTCACTGAACTCTTACGGAACTTTGTCTGCGCGTTTTTTTTTTTTTTTTTTTTTTGTTGTATTCTCTGTATGTTTTTGTATTTTTGTATTTAAATCAGAAAAAGTAACTAATCCACTTGGAAATCTTTCTGGAAATACTGTCTCAGAAGATCCATCGGTTTGGACTCGACTCAGATTTTTAAGATTGATCGTTGAATTCACGTTCAAATCAAGTAGAGTTGAATGAAAGTGCACAAGTGATCAAAATGTTCAACTTGTGGAGTCAATCAACAACTATCAATCATTAATCACGTTCATTGATCATTAATTACGTCTCATCTCTCAGAGTCTCTCGTCATATATAGCCTGTATTCTGTATATATTCTGCATATATTATTCATAGGCTGTATTCATTTGAGAACTCACTCACTACTATTGGGATTTCAACGATCAGAGACAGAATAATTACTAATGAATGGAAGCATGTATATCCAAATACTCTCAGAATTGTATCATCGAAACCATTAAATTCAATTTTTGTGAGCCCACATCTGAAATATCTACTTTTTAGTTAGAAGAGCTTTAGCGAGGATTCAATTTGACATACTGAAAAAATTTGGTCTTCGTTTTCATGTTTTTGTTTGTTTTCATTCATGTTTTTTTTGTCGGTTCTCCACAGGTCAAACGGCTACAGCTATCAACTTCAAACTTTTCAAAAATATGGTTCCTCATCTAACCTAGATCTGTATAGTTTTGTGGAATTATCGGTGATAACATTTTTTCTATGAATTTAAAAAATTTCAAAAATACCCATTAGAATAACATGACGGAAAAAAAAAATATTTTCCAAAAAAAAAAAAAAATGCGTGAAATTGAATTACATTCTGATACACATTTCTGAAAATTTTCAGCTTGATCGGGTCAGTCATTTTGAAGTTAAAACAGTAAATGTGCTAAATTGGTACAACTCGAAGCAGTTTTTACCCATTTCTACCCATACTATCACTATCCGCTCGTCTTACAACGCATATATGGCGTTTTCCCAGTTATATGAATTGTTAAGATGAATATCCTAGTATGTATACAGTTTCCCTAGTAGCTATATGTAAATGTCTCGTCATATATACCTCGAACCACTATTGAACCCTGTTCACTTCACCTTTGAAATCACAGCTATTGTGCACCAGCAACCTATACAATATAACATGTCAGGTGTGATACCCATAACGCATGTCATATAATGAACTATTACGCGTCAACTACTTGGCTTTGTAATGGATACGTACAAAGATCTATTCAACTTGTGTAATGGTAGACTTTCAAAGGAAAGAAAAGTTTGTTGAAATGCAAAAAAAATTTTGGGGCTAAAAAATTTCAAACCTTTTGTAAAAAGCCCAAACCCCAAACCAAAACTTTTTTTCAATTAAATTAAATTTTTCCCCGTTTTTAAAAAATTAAAAATTTCATTAAAAAAAAAGGTTCTAAAAAAAAAAAAAAAAAAAAAATTTTTTTTTTTTTTTTTTTTTTTTTTTTTTTTTTTTCGGTCTCCCCCGGAAATATAATTCCTTTTTTCCCTTTTTTATAAAAATTAAACTGTATATTTTTTCATAGGGGGTATTTTTTGGGAAAAATTTGGGGAAATTTCAAAAAAAACAAAAAAAAAAAAAAAATCTAAAAAAATTTTTTGCTGAAAAATTAAAAAATTTTGTACCCAATTTCTGAAAATTAAACTTTTTGGTTGGAAACCCTTTCAAAGGGAAAAAAATAAAAAATTTTGGTTTTTTAAAAGGTTTTTTTTTTTCCTTTCATTTTTTTCTTTTTACACCCGGGCTCGCTAAAACCCCAACCCCAAAAATTAGGGGTTTTCCCCTTCAAAATAAATTGTTTTTTTGTAAATTATGGGGGGTTAATTTTTTTTAGAATTGAAATTCCCAAAAATACCCAGTAAAAACCCTTTTCATTCCCCGGAAAAAAAAAAATATTTTTACCCAAAAACCTAATTTAATAGAAACTTTTGTTTCAGTTTTTGGGGTGTTTTAAACCAAAAAGTGCAATGTCCATAAGCAAATTTTTAAAATTAACATTCCCCCTTTTCAACAACTTGGCTTTTAAGGGTTTAAATTTTTAAAAATTATTTAACTTTTGAAATTTTTGGTAAAGCCTTATTCCCGGCTTTAGGGGAAGTTCAGTCGGTAAAGCTTTTTCAGAAGGCCAAAATAAAAAAGTCGGGGGGGTTCCACCCCGCTTAAGGCAAATTTGAAACATTCGAAATACCGAATAAATAGCGTTGTTTTAAACGGAAGGGTGGCATAGGAAATTTTTTGAAAATAGTGGTTTTAAATTTTTAGAAAAAAAGAAGCGGCGGGGTTTTGGCCTTTGGAAAGGGAAACCAAATGTGGGGACAGGTTTGGGGTCCCAATTAAATTATGAGAATATAAATTTTGTAAACCCTTTTATAGTCGAAAGGGGTGAAGGGTCTGCTTTGGAAAATTATTTTCAAATCTTTCAAATTTTTATAAAAGGTTTGATAAAAAAATGTAAACCTTTCAAAGGGGAAAATAATCCCAAAAAATAAATAAAATGTTTTAAGAAAAAATTTGGTAAATAAATAAAATTTTAAGAGGGTTAGTAAAGTTAGAAGGCAAAAGAGACAAAGTAAATTGAAAAAATATTTTTTTTGTTTTTTTCTCTGGCATGAAATATAGAATTGTAATGTTCATCACACCTGAATTTCTCAGTTACCAAATATAACAGCTCGTTCAAGGAGGCATAATTATGCCTTGTCGATACACAATATGCCTGAAGGTCGGTTCGGTTTTTTCCAATCTTCCTGTTTTCATTAATGTTTAATTAGGTTTGTTTAGTCTTGAGTTTATATTGTGAATATTATATCATCACTATCCACCACCTGTTTCAAACTACTTGTAGAAACAAATGAATAATAATAGTAATAATAACTACTTTGTAAATGATAATGTTATAAGAATTGTGTTCCTGATTTACTGACCACAATAAGAACAGTCTTAGTTTACCAAATGTCCTGTCTATCAGCATATTTCAAAGTCATTGGTGTTTCTCTCCCGGATTCATATCAATGAACATTTTGAGGGATACCATTTTTTCAATCCTCCTGTTTTTCTGAATCAGATATCAAAGACTGATCACGTTATGGAAATGCGTAATTCTTGAATTTATTCGAAATTTATTAAAATAAACATGAGAAAAAAATGTCATTTTCACGGGGATTTTGATCGAAAAGTTACTGAAATCAGCGATGCATAATTCATCGTAATTCTATTTCGTCGATAGAGAATATGGGTCACCTTTTTTTTGTGAAGGAAAAATGTGTTTATGACCATATTTTGAAAAATTTCTCAAAGCTGAACCATTTTGAATTAAATCTCTTGAGATTGTTTCACTATCATGGATGGGTTGAAATATACCGAGATGTCCATTTAGTTGGTGAGATCAAGCACTTAATGCTTCGTCCAAAAAACACTACACTGTCATATTTTAGCTCGAATCAGAAAATCTGTGTCATGATTTCAGAGATTAATCACGATATTAACACGATTGAACCAAAAGTAAACTCTTCTCCGTCATAATATCGTGTGTTTGTATTACGTAACAACTTTCAACTAAATTCAAAGTTCACAATGTTCTATAATCTTCAGCAACGTGAAACAATGTCTCTTTAATATCCACTTATCACCGAGAAAATCTATCTTCAAATATTATGCTAACAACACAGAATCTAACAATTCACTTGATCTGTTAGAATAACATATACTTTTAATCTTAGCAACGAAGCATACCAAAACACCTGTGATAGTCGAGTCAATTGTAATCATTCTATAGTAAGTTCATAAATTATATACTTGACGGTATTTGTTTAACTTCTCATAAAATTGTTACATTCATTTTCAATGTCAATTGATATTTGTTTTATTCCTTCTCTTGATTCCCACACCCATATACCATGATTTATTGATGTTCTGATTAAATTTCTTCTATTGAAAAACATAGTATATATAAATATATAAACTATGTCATTCGTAAAAGGGAAGAAATTTGCTTCGAGATATTTGAAAGACGTTTGCATTAATTCATTTCTGGTTATGGTGCGTTCAAGTTATCAAAGCAATTTCAAGTAGAATAATTACAGATCTTTTAATTACTTGCCAATGATTATGTATAATTGCTTTACATCTCAATTAAAACTTGATATTGAGATACATTTTAATTGCAAATTCATTCTGTAAATACGTCGTTGAGGAAATTATGTTTCTGGACGGTAAGGGAGGAGGAGTTTGATAATATTGGAATCACGGCATCTTGGATGTAGCATTATAGGACTGTCTTATCTACTAATTTAAAGACAGAATTGATCGTTCATAATGAGTTTGATATGCGAAATGACAGTTTTTGAATGGACGTTCATTTTTTTTATTGTTGATTAACGACCCCACCAACAGCTAGGTTATACGGGGGTTCGAATCAGCGGGTGATAATGAAACGATGAAGTGATGATAGGTGAAAGAACGTTTACAAAAACCCATGCCCTAGGCGGGACTCGAACCCACGCCCACCCCGGGGTGGCTCTCTTTATTTGTATATAATTTTATTCTCAAACACTGTATAGGCCAACAATTGGTTGAGATTTCAATATTCAATTCATTCATTGCAAATATCTGAAAAATGTAAATATTTCATTAGTGACTGATAATTAGATTTTGATGTTTGTTCTCTGAATTAATACATATTCATGATTTTATTGTTCACTATATGAATGGGTGAACCAAGTTCAGAAATGTAGATACATTTTTTCCGTATTTTTCGTACAGTTCAAACTTTCCATGATTAATAAATAAGCAATCAACGTACAATTTGAACGACGAGTTTCTGTCATGAATGTACGAAAATTGCAATTATAAGCTTTTTTTCTCACCAACTTCATACTTTAATCTTTCTATTTTCCATATATTTGATCGACATATCAAATTATGCTTCAAACCTTCTGTATTGAAACTCCATATTTAGTATTTCTAATTTCGTCATAAGTTGCTATAATTTTTATCGGTTCCTATTTTCATTCTATAAGAAATGTGGATTTTCTCACTTTTTGCAGATCCCCATGTTTTCGTTCCCGATCGTAACATCGAAGCTTCATTCACAATGCATGCTACTCACGATAGATGGTGCTCAGGACTTGTTTCACACTCGAGGTAGCGTCGCGACGCTGTACTGATACACTAGCGACATCAGTTGACGAACTCACAAAGCAATATGTTTCAAGACATCAGCACATTTCTGGACAAGAAATAACCGACTTGGTGTAGTTAGTTACATAAAATAACGAAAGAACGCGCTCAATGCACAGTATGCTAGGAAAAGCGTCTGAACACTTTCTTCTCAAACTCACATACTAGAGGCCTCAATCCAGAAATAGAGTGAATTTGAAAATTTGAATACTGCCGATCAAATCTACCACGTGCACACAAAATGACTGAACGTCGAATATCAAAACGAAGAATAGATGAGCCGGATATGCCTGATTATGTAAAGAGTTATGAAAATCTACTGTCTAGAGACATATTTAGATTTAGATATCTAGAGATTTTTTCTTCAATAATTCACGGCTTCACTTGTTGCTTATCTTACAAATCATCTAACGATTTGATTGGTTCCACCTATTGGTCCACGCAATAGCTTCTTGATCGATCTGGGCAAACTATATTTCGATTATCTTCTTCGGAACGTCCAATCTAATTCAAATGTAAACTTTTAATGATTTTGTATCATTCTCGATCCATTGACACATGTGGACGACACACATTATACCACGTTTCAACAACATTTGTGATTTAGTTTGGCTTGTGAAAACATTTTTGAATTACGGTAAAATTTAGTCATCGCCTCAAACAAGAAATGTTATGATAATATTAAGAAATGATAATTACGAATATACAATGAGCTGAATGAATGATCTGGAAAAGCATTAGGATGTGAGAAAAAATGAAGTAAAATGGACAGTGAATGAAGTAAATCACGACAAATGAAGTAAAATGAATACAATAGTGAGAACGAATTTCGGAGTTCAAACTATGTAATGAAGGTAAGACGCACGACGATAAGTATTGCAACCTGTAACCTGCATCAGCTGATGGACCTTGGTACTTATATGGACTCATATCAAGTGATACAGAACGCTCATAGATGGAGTTTAATGCACAGTTTGTGTCAAGCGTTTCGACGCTTTTTCTCTTGAAGCCTGGTGTTGGCGAGAAGAACTGTCAGGAGGATGAAATACCAAGCTTAGTTTTACTACGCAAGATGTCGTTACTGTATACACTTATTATGATGGAATGAATCTAGAAGATTATACACATATATAATATATATATATATATATATATATATATATATATATATATATATATATATATATATATGAATATATATATATATATATATATATATATATATATATATATATATATATATATATATATATATATATATATTGTCAATTGAATATTTTTCATATGGAATCCAATTTGTATCATATTATTAGTTTGGAAGTTTGAGAACATTTTCGACCCATCAGTGGTGATTTCTTTCTGATCCTCCTACACTGAATGGAACCTAGGATACCGGAAACTTTCAATGGAGTGGATTATTTTTTCAAGAAAGAATTTTTGATTCGAAGAAGAATTCCATCTATGCCCGTGGGTGTATATCAGGAAGTTTAATAATCAAACAATTTTTGTTCCCTTGTTAATTCCAATGACGTATTCGTTTCTCTCATTCTTTATAGCCTTGGTGAATTTCCTGAGAATGACAATTACCAAATTCTGTTTCGTCTTTTGATTTGAGTGTTGTTAGTTTTTTGAGTAGGTGTTCTTTGACGTACATAAAATTGCTCACTCTTCCGAAAATTCGAACATCAATTTTACGGAAGACTTCTATTAACAATAAAAAACAAACTGTGTAGAATTTTTTCATTGTCTCAATTAAAATTATCATCTTGAGAATGTATGTCTACGATATTTATTCGTCATTACTCCATCTTGATTACATGTGCCTTAGCAGTATAACTCGATTTGATTTTTATAAATATTTGAAAACAATTTGAAATCATCTCACAAAAACATTCCAGTGTGGTAGAAAGGATTCTTCCGTCACATTCAGGATAGTAACAATACCGTTTCGATTTTTTTCTATTTTCTCTGATAATTACACATAATTGGAAATACGGTGGCATTCACTATGTTTTCCCCAAAGCTCTATGAAGGCTTGAATGTGGGTTTTCAACTTGGATGATAGTTTGAAATCTGTCCCACTTATTTAATAATAATAATAATGAAAATGATAATCATAATAATAATAATATTGTTTATTCAGTCACTGGGATACATATTACATAATTGATTCAATGTGAGGATGTACAGACTTTTCTATTTCTACTTTTTCTATTTTTTCTACTTGTATCATCATATGAAAAAATACACCTCTTCATTTATACACTCCTATATTTCTATATCCTTTCAGGCAACATCACTTCAAATTCAAATAGAAAGTAACTATATCAAGAAAAAAATGAAAATCAATTGAAAACAAAAAAAAACAGATCAAGATTCACAGAATGTCAATATTTTGAATGCAAGTTAATGAATATATTGTTATTCAGAATTGAGAATCACTTTTAATACATTCAATCCAAAAAATGAACCATTGCATTTCAAATTGTTCACAACGGCACAGAAATTTGTTTTTTTTATGAAAAGATAATGTAGCCTTATCACGCTATCATTTTGCTATTCGCTATCTAATGTAATATCTTTATGAATATATAAAGACAAAGACGCACATGGATATAACAACAAACATCGAGTGAAATGATTCACTTCAGATTTAGATACAAAGTCACTCGAGGATTCTCAACGGTAGTCATTTGATGTTCAATCAAGCTCAGCACAATTGAAAATCATCAATAAAATGTCGAAGAAACAGAACAAATACGAAAACATGAAAAAAAATCAAATTGATTCTTAAATGTTCATATTGACGCAAACATTTCAATCTCTTTTAATGTTCAACCTCTCTCTCTCACTCATTGGATGTTATTCTATCTATTCAGTTCCATTATCTCTCTTTCTCCCTCTCTTCTCCCTGTCTATCCCATAGAATCATGTATATCTCTTTCTCCCTCTTGCCGTGTCTATCACATAGAATCATGTTATCTCTCAGACTATTCAATTCACTGATTCGTCAGAAATACAGTTGACGATTACCCGTCCATGCATATATAAAACAGAAGCGATTGGCTGTTTTGAACCTTCATTTCACAAACGTGAAGTAACAGTACAATACACATTCAGAGTACAATGTAACACTCAATTCAATTTACTTCATAGCAGAAACATTCACATTATATTGTGGAAGCTTCTTTTAACAAGTGGGATCTTGCAGGTTTCTCGTTCTGTCTTCAAACACTCTGTTTATTATAAAAAAATAGGAAATTTGTTGAGTTAGTCTTCAAGATTTGATTTTCGATACTTACTTATTGGTTATATTTGTGATGGATGATATAAAATATTCTCAAAAAATCAGAAAATGAAGAAAATTCCCACGTTATAGTTGTCCTCACGTGCTAAAACGTGTTTCTCTATTCGTGATTTCCTCTTAGAGTATCGGATCATCCCCCCCCCCCACCCCCCTCGTGTCCCCTGCGCCCCCCCCTCCTCCCTGGGCACCTCTACAACACCCACTTGCCTAGACAACAATACACTTCACTGCGTGGATTCCAGAAGACTTCGAGCTGATTCCAGAGAGATGCGAGAAGCTAATGGTAAATTGTACGTGGGAGAAAAAAGACACGCTGTGAATATATTCGCAGCTATCAAATGTTATACTGTTCGAAAGGATATATCTACTGTTCAACAGGAAAAGTTGCTCGCACCACTCTGACTTCTTACCAGCATACAAGTCCTTCGCCCGAGCTCATAGCTCTCCGACCGCCAAGCGGATCTCGGCCCGCACTTTGCATTGACAACTTGCAATAGTGCGGCACCTGGGAATTAACCGGCATCTGTTGCCTCAACTCCCGCCAAGCGAATCTCAAGATCGCCCCACTCTGACTTCTTACCAGCATACAAGTCCTTCGCCCGAGCTCATAGCTCTCCGACCGCCAAGCGGATCTCGGCCCGCACTTTGCATTGAGAACTTGCAATAGTGCGGCAGCTGGGAATTAACCGGCATCTATTGCCTAAACTCGCGCCAAGCGAATCTCAAGATCGCCTCACTCTGACTTCTTACCAGCATACAAGTCCTTCGCCCGAGCTCATAGCTCTCCGACCGCCAAGCGGATCTCGGCCCGCACTTTGCATTGAGAACTTGCAATAGTGCGGCACCTGGGAATTAACATTTTTCGCAATCAATTGAATGTACCCTCATTTTGATACCACACACGGCTTCGACAACAATTTTCCGAAGAAAATCATCAATTTTCCTATACCCCTCTGCAGGAGGGGGTTTTCAAGAATTTGTTTCGGAGAACCAAACATTGGATCGAGCCGAAATCGAAATTTTTCGCAATCAATTGAATTTACCTTTATTTCGATACCACACACGGCTTTGACAAAAAAATTCCAGAGAAAATCGTGAATTTTCCGACACCCGATCTGCAGGGGGTTGTTCAAAACCTGTTTGCCGGAGAATCATACATTGGATCGGACCAAAATTAACATTTTTTGCAATCGATTGAATTTACCTTCATTTTGATACCACATACAACTCTGTGAAAAAATTCTCCAAAGAAAATCGTAAATTTTCCTATACCCCTCTGCGGGAGGGGGTTTTCAAGAATTTTTTTCCGGAGAATCAGACATTGAATCGGGACAAAATTAGAATTTTCCGAAATTTATCGAATGGACCTTTATTTCGATACCACACATGGCTCTGTGAAAAATTTTCCAGAGAAAATCGTGAATTTTCCGACACCCCTCTGCGAGAGGGGGTTTTCAGGATTTTTTTCAGAGAGAACCAGACATTGGATCGGGACGAAGTTGAAATTTTCCGCAATCAATTGAATGGACCTCAATTTTGATACTCTATACGGCTCTGTGAAAAATTTTCCAAAGAAAATCATAAATTTTCCGACACCCGATCTGCAGGGGGTTGTTCAAAACTTGTTTGTCATTGAACCAAACATTGGATTCAGCTAAAATTTACATTTTTCGCAATCAATTGAATGTATCTTAATTTTGATACCACACACGGCTCTGTGAAAAATTTTCCAAAGAAAATCGTGAATTTTCCGACACCCGATCTGCAGGGGGGTGTTAAAAACCTGTTTGTCGGAGAACCAAACATTGGATTTAACTGAAATTAGAATTTACGCAATGAATTGAATGTACCTTCATTTTGATACCACACACGGCCTCGACAAGAATTCTCCAATGAAAATCATAAATTTTCCTATACCCCTCTGCGGGAGGGGGCTTTCAAGAATTTTTTCCCGTAGAACCAAACATTGGATCGGGACGAAATGAAAATTTTCCGCAATTAATTGAATGGACCTTCATTTTAATACCACACGCGGCTCTGTGAAAAATTTCCCAAAGAAAATCGTAAAATTTCTGACACCCCTCTGCAGGAGGGGGCTTTCAAGAATTTTTTCCCGTAGAATCAAACATAAGATCGGGACGAAATGAAAATTTTCCGCAATTAATTGAATGGACCTTCATTTTGATATCACACACGGCTCTGTGAAAAATTTTCCAGAGAAAATCGTAAAATTTCTGACACCCCTCTGCGGGAGGGGGTGTTCAAGAATTTGTTCTCGGAGAACCAGACATTGGATCGGGATGAAATTGATATTTTTCGAATGGACCTTCATTTTGATACCACATACGGCTCTGTGAAAAATTTTCCGAAGAAAATCATCAATTTTCCGACACCCGATCTGCAGAAGGTTGTTCAAAACATGTTTGTCGGAGAACCAAACATTGGATTTGGCTAAAATTAACATTTTATGCAATCAATTGAATGTATTTTCATTTTGATACCGCACACGGCTCTTTGAAAAATTTTCAAAAAAAAAATCACAATTTTCCGACACCCGATCTGCGGGGGGTCGTTCAAAACCCGTTTGGCGGAGAGCCATACATTGGATCGGGCTGAAATTAATATTTTTCGCAATCGATTGAATGTACCTTCATTGTGATACCACACACGGCTTCAAGGGAATTGAGCAAATTGACGAAATCAAGCGTAAGCATTTCAAGTGTCTTCTTCGAGGTACCTGGGCGGAAGCAAATGGCTTGTGTTTTCGTAGCGTTAATATCAATTCTCCACTCGGAATACCAGGCTGCTGTGTGTAAACAGTGTATGAATAAATACGTCAACTGTATATACATTATATATTATTTAGAAGAAATGATTGCATCATTTGAAAAACATTATAATTATTTCAATTATTATTTGACTAACACGCGGAGTAAAGAAGTGTTAAGTTATCAACTGATCGTCAAGACAGATTACGTCATGAGAAAGCAGCTATTCTCCTGACAGTGACCATAATGAAGACATAATACAGATGTGGATTATTGAAGATGGGATTCGAATTGTTCGTGAAGAGTGCAGAAATGAAAAGTTTCAACACATTTGTTTCCAGCAGCAAGGTGCTCAGCAGTAATCCCTCCATCAGTGGAAACGACTTGAGTAATTCTGTGGCGTAGGAAATGTAAAATTCTTTCTACTCTTGGAAGAGTACGCATTGAAATAATATGACGCATGAAGTCGTGAAATATGTTTGTTGAGACCATATGAGAGAAATCGGAAACCGATTTATGTAAAGATTTTCCATTACTTTTCTTTTTCTGTTTTCAATTTATTATAATGTATATTTGAGGTGAACAGAAAAGATAATACAAGAAACAGAGTCGGTTCACTCAGGTTGTCCAAGCTTTGGAGGAACCAAATTTTTTATGTTATGAATTGAGTTTTCGAATTCCGAGTAGCGTAGCGAAGACTTCCATTTAGCTCTTAAAAAACTCACATCCCGTTTTTTTTGTAATTTTGTTCGTGGCGTACAAGTCAAGCAAGTACCCGATCGATGTGAAAAGAAGTATTTCTTCACATTGATACCATACTTGAAAAATGATGAGATTTTGTGGAAAAAGCTATAATTTGGGGAAATTTCCATGACAATAGCACTGGATAGAATTTATCGGAATTATTCATTTTCTCTGATTTTCATCAAATTCCCACAGAATATTGAGATCGTATCAATACATTGAAGGATTTTTCTGGACTCATTCTTGAGAAAAAAAATAATCATTATTGTGGAAATGACTTGGGCCTATATTGAGATTGAAGTTTTTCGATGATAATTGAGAGGCTATGAGGATATCATTCATGTGAATTGTCCGCCTTTCCCAAGTCACCTTCGCCCGCGCACAAGCAATCTGCACGCGCCAACTGGTTTCTCATCGCCGCACATTTCAACTTCCTACATTTGTCCGCCTTTCCCAAGTCACCTTCGCCCACGCACAAGCAATCTGCACCCGCCAACTGGTTTCCCATCGCCGCACTTTTCAACTTCCTACAAAATCAACTTTAGTGAAAACTGACTGTACCGAAAATCAGCTGACCTAAAAACCAAATGACCTGAACTTCTATTTATTGACGAACCTGTACATTTATTACATCATTTTCTTCAGGACGACCGGTCCAAATTGCATACACATTTCTCAATAATGTGTATCATGTCCGTGTTCATATTTGAGGAAAATTTGAATTATATTGGAGAGATATTATTTTACAATTTTTTCCGCCCAGCCTAATCGTATGTTTTTTTCGAAACTTTGAGATGAAGTTTCTCACAAATGATACAACAGATTTCACCCAAAAACTATAGGATTCTGAGTTGAATAAGTTAGCGTATACAGAGAAAGTTTCATGTCGATCGGTAAAACCCTGCGACCTGTGTAGTGACCCCCCCCCAAAAAAAAATACACAGACAAAGCTCCCTAAGAGTAGGATAGAAATCTTCGCTACTTCAATAACAAGTACATTCTGTGCATTACGTACATTAATTCGAGTACATTCAATGTGGTACATTCTACATTGAGATATAAATATGTCCCACATCTTACAGCGCATTCACTGCGTTTTCCTTGTTTCAATTCTGGGAAATACATCCATGTGGCAGTGAGTGAAGAACGTGCAATACGCCTACTTATCCAATCAAACCGTCATTTGTTCACCGTTGCTCCATCCATTCGACAAGAATGAATAATAAAATTGTGTGAAAAAAATCGTCACGTTGACAAAAATGAATCAACCCGATTGTCCAGGTATCAAACATCTTTTATTGAATCATGAATCAACTCTTTATAACATGTTTTATGGAATTAACTCTCAATTAGGACCATTGTTCACGAGTATCATGTCAATAATAATGTGTAAGTTGTTAGCAACACGTAATCAATCGAGACCTACAAAAAAAACGAATTGAGAATGTTTGTTCCGTACAAAGATGAAACATTATTTGGAGAGCACTCAATGATTCTTCATTACCAGTGTTGTTTAAAATGTTTTTATAAATGTGTGTCTGATATATATGTGAAAGAACAAACGTGCACAAAAATGAATTGAGGTGTATTTTGAAGATATTCATTAGCAACTAGAATGCAGTGATATATAATCACAAGCAGTTCAAATTGCAATGAAGAAATACATTCATTTTTCACCTCTACCTTAATTTAATATGAGAAATGTTCCATTTCAAAGAAAGGGGATTCTTCATATTGAATGAATTAGAATGCTTCATTAACCTAAATCTATTCGAGACTTGAGGAAGATAATGCATCTCAAGTTTCCTGAGGAATTGAGCACGTGCAGGAGAATCAAGATTCATCAACAAAAAGCTTTAGAAAACTAAAACATCTTCAGTTTTCATTACACAGATTGCATCAATACTGGATTCGAATCGGATAATGAATCCGAAGCTACAGTTAGAATTTACAAACACAAAGCACAATGTTAAAAGATGATTGTTCAAACTTACAATGTTAAAATGTAATATTCAAAAAATTGTTGAAAAAGTGAAAGGCGAAAACCAGTATTCGAAAGGGTTTTTATATCAATTACAATGTCGAAAACCCCCAAATTACAAAAGTTAGACGGTTTGGGGGGAAAAAATTTTGACATACTAAAAAAAAATGGTTTTCGTTTTTTTTTTTTTTTTTTTTCGTTCTTCCCAAAAGGGTTCAAACGGCTACATTTAAAAACCCCAACCCTTTTTTTTAATATGGTTCCTAATATATTAAAGATCTGTATATTTTTTGGGGAATTAGGGGGATAAATTTTTTTTTTTGGAAAAATTTGCCGGAAAAAAAAAAAATATTTGGCCCAAAAATAAAATTTTTCCGTGAAGTTAAATTTACATTTTGGTTAAAAATTTTCAAAAAATTTTCCCGTTTGATGGGGTAGCCTTTTTGAAGAAAAAACATAAAATGTCCCAAATTGGTCCCTCAAAAGCATTTTTTACCCTTTTCCCAAAAATAAAATTCCGTCGTTTAAAAAGATATAGGCTTTTCCTAGTTTTGAAAAAAGTAGGGAAGATGAATGTGTCAAAAATTAGGGGGAAGAACCCAAAATCCTATATCGAAAAAAATGACCGGTATCATATTCCCCGGAATGAAATTCAAAATTTGATTAAAACCCTTTCCCCCTTTTCCCCTTGGAATTTTCATAGGGGACTCCATATGGAGTAAAGGTATCGTCAAAATCACTGTCGGGAATTTACCCAAATAGATGGTAGCAAAACGGGAATTAAAATCATTTCATCTCCATTTTCACTAATGCTATTTGGGTTTCACTAAATTTAAATAATGAATAAAAAAATCTAAATTTTTCCCGTTTAACTCCCCAAAAAACCTTGGGTTTGTAAAAATAAAACGAAAAAAATAAACTAGGGGCTAATTTTAAAAACCAATACAGAAAAAATAAATCCCATGATATATTTAAAGTTGATCATTTAACCAAGGGAAACAAAATAAAAACCCTTTTAATATCAAAAAAAAAACATATTTTTTAATTTTCATGAAACGCGTTTCAAAATAAATTCTATAAAGATTTTTTAAACCCAAATAAAAAAAACTTATCCAAAAATTTATTTTTTTTGGGTGTTAACAAACTTGATCCATTTTCTCAATTCATCTCTCAAGTTATCAACGCGAAACAATTCGAGTGTCTTAAACAAACTTGCATTGGGCTTTCCTCAAAACCCTTTTTCCCAAGGGTTTCAAATTTTAATTCTAAAAGGGTTTTCCCGACGCCAATTCGAAAACCTTCAGCCCTGGCCCTTTTTCCCCTACTTTCTTTGAGCATCGTTCTTCAGTTCCCGGAAATTTCGGGTTTTTTTTTTGCGTTTCCAAAACCCTTGGGTTTTTGGGCCCATGTCATTAGGTAATTGCAAACCTTTTCATATCAAGGTGAAATATACTCCTGTGATACGTGATGAGAGTAGTCATAAATTTCTGTTTCATTTCAGTGCCAACATATATTATCAAAGTGCTTTGAGTATTTTGAAGTATATTTCTGTATGTATAATTTAATCAAAAGTGACATAGTTCCTCGCAGTTTATTCAACGATGTTTTCTTGGGGCGTTTAAAAACAGTTGGGTTTTTAAAACTTTGGAAAAGGTGAAATTTAAAAAGGAAAGGGATTATTTTTTGACTTGTAGGGAAAGAGTTTTGGGTGAAATAATTAATTATTATTAAATTTAAAAAATAAAAACATGTCCTCAAATTGGGAAAAGACTGATATTTTTGGGCAGTCAACAATTTAAAAATCCAAAAAACAAAAAGCAAAAAGTTAAATTAAGATTGTTTAAAAAATCGTCATGGGATAAAAAACTTTCGAATCATTTAAAAACCCCCCAGCCGGGTTTATAAATTGGTGTAGACCCTTTAACGTTTTACGATATTGTGATACAACCAAATTTAAACCTAATATAAAAAAAGGTTGGGGGAACCCACCCCATAATAATAAATGGCAGGATTGTGGTTTCTTTCCCCTCAAATCAGAGCCCCCCCAAAAGGGATCATTTGTCTGTTTGCGATTTAGCGGGGTTTCCCTTTTAAATATTTTGTAGATAAAAAGGGGGTACGGTAAACCCCCGACATGTTTTAAATCAAAAAATCTATAATTGTCTTGCAAAACAAAATGTCGCTGTTTACATATTACTCTACTGAAAAAGGGAAGAATTTCAGTAATTAAAAATATTTTTAAAATATAGACCTTTTTAATGTTTAAAACGAATTTTTCATCAGTAAAAAAAAATAACGGCCCAAAAAAACTTCCAAAAAAATTTTGGGGGTTTTTTTTATTTAAAGGGAAAGGGAAAGACATTTAATCAGACCTTGAACTTTGTATCACAAGTTTTATGAAATTAAATTCTCAGACAAGTAGCCCCCCCGGGGTCAAATTAAAAGAAATTAATCCCAAATATTTCCCAAAATGCGTTTTCCCTTTTATTTTTTGGGGTTTTCGATTAATTTTAAATTAAAGTTTTTAATAAAAATCAGAAATAAGGGGGAAAAACTTGAAAAAAGTTTTTAGGAGCCAAATTTTTTTTTCCGGAATTTTTTTTTTGTATGATATTTCGTTAAAATTCCTTTAAAAATTTTAAAAAAGGGAATTTAAAAGGAATTTTTTCCCCCGGTATCGAAATTTCCTAAATCACCCAAATTAAAATTTAATAACCAATTGGTTTTTAAATACGGGCAAAATGAAAATTAAAAAAACCTTTTTTTTTCTAAACCCCCGGGGGTTGAATTTTAAAAAAATTTAAATACTTTTAAATTTAATTCATTTTTTCTTTAAATTTAAAATTCAATTCGAAGTTTGGGGAAGGGGGGGGTTAAGGGACCTTTAATTCACGGCATTTCTAAAAATCATATAATATTATAATAAGTATTTTTTTTTAAATCAAAATTTTTTGATTATTTTGGGAATAATGTCAACGACCGCGTTAATCCCAAATTCTAATTGGGGTTTTAGTCTTCGTTCTAAAATTTTCCCGGCGACCCAAACGAGGGGGGTAGAAACTAAATCTGGGTTTTAATGAAGATGGACGATTACGGAAACTTGACTTCATAACAACGTTACGAACCCCAAATGTTATAAACGAGTATAGCTTAATTAGTCGGATTATTATAATTGATACATACTCACAGGCATTGGAAGTGGAAGTACAAATCTTTGTAAGATTCACCTTTTACCGTAACCCATTCATCATTGGAATTACAATTCGAATTCAGAAAATACCCAAACATTAAATTTTGGGAATCCGCACTCCCGCACCCGGGGAAATTATCCCCCTCGGCTTGGGGAAAAGAATACAAGTTGGGGGGTGGGTTCAAATCCTCTAAGGAATCGGTTTTTTTAACCCAAAAGAGTTTTTACGCTTTTTGCGTCGAAAGCTCAAAGGGGAGCCCAAAAAAAATGGGGAAAAGCCCAAAATATGGGGGTTTTTAAAACGAGGGGGATAGTAATGATGGGTAAAAAGGGGGTTAAAAAAATGCTTCGAGTGGTTTTCCCAAATTTTTCAATGATGTTTTTTCTTTTAAAATGGGGACCCACAAGGGTGGGAAAATTTTTTTAAAATGGTACCAAAAAAATAATTAAATTCACGCAAAATTTTTTTGGGAAAAAAAATTTTTTTTCCCCATGTTATCTAAAGGGAAATTTTTTGAAATTTTTTAAAAAAAAAAAAAAAGTTACTCCCCGATAAGCCCCAAAAAATAAACAATTAAATTTGTGAGGAAAAACCCTTTTAAAAAAAAAGTGTTTGCCGTTTGACCTGTGGAGAACCGAAAAAAAAAAAAAAAAAAAAAACGAACACCAATTTTTTTTAAGTATGTCAAATTGAATCCTCGCTAAAGCTTGTCTAATCAATGTCAACAAATGTGAGTTGAAAAACTATGGAAAATTCAGTAAAATATCTGATATGATTTCAATTTTTTTTTTTTAAAAACTCGAAAATTGTACAAAAAATTTATTTTCCCCCCAATTGGGTATGGATGAAAGATTAAAATCTTTTTCGGGGCACCCAAAGGGGATTTAACCGAAGGGGAAAAAAAAAATATGGAAAAATAGGGTTTCCCCGAAAAAATCTTATCATATATTTCAATTATTTAACTATCCCCCGTTTAAAATTTAAAAAAAAATCATTTTTTAATTATTTTTGTCTTTTTCATACGCTAAAATTTGTTACATTTTTATTTTTAATTTTCCTTTTTGTTTTTTCCGGGTTTTTTCTTTATTCATTATTGTTTTCGTTTGGCGCCACGGGAAGAGATGGCCCGAGTCGGTTTAAAAAAAGATCCGTTATTCTTATTCGATTTTTTAATAGTTTTTTGAAAAGTTTAAAAACTAGAGGGGAAAACTCAGCAATCTCAAGAGACTTTCACAAAAATTCTGCGATAAAAATATTTTCCCCCGGGGGAGCTAATTTTTAATAAATTTTAAATTTTTTTTTTGTACTTTTTTGTTCCCGTAAATAAAACCCCGGCCCTTTATTTTTCTCCTTTCCCCCCCGTTCCCTTTCAATTAGTCCCGAGTTTTTTTTCCTCCGAAAATTTCGGGAAATTTTTTTGAAATTTATTAAAACACACTCTTTCAAAAAAAAATAGAAAAGTACATCATATAGAATATCGTATACCTCCGACTCTTTGCAACAATTACTTATGTTCTTCTCTTTTCAATTTGAGTAATCTAGACAGCTCATCTTGAATTGACGAGATTCGTATTACGTTGAAACTAATAGCGCTTCAGGCTGAGTTTGTTTCGAGTGTTTTTCTTTTTCTCGGAAAGTTCCATCAGTAGTTTCTATATAAATGGGAATGTCGTAGAGGTGTGTGGATGTGGGGTTTTTGTGGGTTTTTTTCTTATTTTACGGAAAATTTCTAATATAGGGAAGGGGGAGCGCGGGGGAACATTTTGTCTACGTTTAGTGATACTGCTATACTGGGATATTTATTTGTGGACGTGTTTTCTTTTTTCTCTCTTGAGCCAAAATGTGTGCCTGAATCGTGACAAACTACAGGTGGAAAAAGTAGACAAAAATAAAGGAAGGAAATAGAATGAAATGAGAATCTCTTTCAGAAATGAATGGAATTAACCTTCCCAAAATAAATTTTTAAAAATTTCATTTTTATTGGGGGTTTATATTTTTTTCTTTTCAGTCCAAAAATCAAATTTATCCATTTTTTTCAATATGGAAAATTTTAAAAAAACCGAAAGATTATTTGTGTTTTTTCTGATTTTCTTTGCCTCTATTCGAATTATGAATGAAATTTCTGGTACGCGCAACGTAACTGATCATTTGAAAAGTTCTCAAATCATTGAACCACATAAATAATAGGAATATTATGGAGAAGAATATCATACTCATGTTCATGGGTATCATGATCACAGACTTGGAAAAAAAATTAATAATTTTAGAAAATTAACGAAAAAAAGGAAAAACAAACAAACAACTTAATTAAATGTATATATAACGTAATTGATCATTTTGTGAACTATTATTTAACCATATACATATGATGTAATTGAAATATTGGAAACCCATAATGGGAAAAAACCCATTTTAAAACACCAATCAGCAGGATCTAGTCAAAAGAAAAGGAGAGAATTATTGAGGGGAATGGGAAAAAGGGAGATAAAATTTTCAGAAAGGGAATAATTTTCCCCAAAGAAAAATTTCGATTTTTCTTTTTCTTAAATCGGGTGAAAAAAGCGAATTATATTTTTACCAAAATTTCCGTTCTTGTAAGATCACCCTTGTGGTGCCCCGTTTGCCCCATCTTTAATTTTTACCTTCGATTTTATTGGGGGAAAAAAATTGGAAGTAAAAATTTTTGAGGGGGGATGGGAAAAAAAATAAACCCCTTTTATTTTGAAGTTTTTTTTTAAAATTTTTTTTTCACCTTTATAATGTTGATGCAATTCACTTCGGGGTTTTTTAATCACCCTTCAAAAATAACTTAAAATTTAAGTGAATGGGTTTTGTGATCCCAATCTGAGACCTATTTTTAAAAAAATTAAAAATTGGTCAAAAAAATTGGAAAAAAATATAATTTGCATTAAACGCTTTACGTAAAGGGCCCGGAAAATTTTTCCCGATGCGTTTTTTTTACGAAAAATTGTTTTTTATCTTTTAAGAAACCTTCGTTTTTTGGGAAAATTCCCCAAAAAAGGCTCGAAATTTGTTGTTAATTTAAAAATTTGGGTGTTTTACCCAAAAATAAAAAACGGGAAACCCCCCGAGTTTCCCCGTCTTAGTAAAATGAAATTACCAATCCGGATACGCCCCTTGCCAAGTACTATACAAGAAGAACCCTTCTTTACCAAAAAAACGCTCGAATTAAAAATTTGCACAATCCTTCCCCTTTCCTCTTCTCCTTTAATTTTTTGTTTCAATTTTTTTTTGAGTTCAAGGACCCCAAAAAAAAAAACATTTGGGGTAGATGAATTAGGGGTCAGAGGTTTGGGGTAGGGGAATTAAACCCCAAAATTAAAATTTTTATGGAAATTTAAAATTTCCAATCCCCTTTTTTTCCCCCAATGAAAAAGGTAACAAAAAAATAATTTCCCGGAAAAACCCTAAGAATCGAACCCCCGGGTTTGAAGGGGGTTTCCAACAGGATTACGGTTTAGCCCCCTTTTCCCGTTTTTATTTTTTTTGATTTAAGGAAAAAAATACTAAAATTTGGAAAGGGGGTTTGGGCTATAAAACCCCAAAAATGTTTTTCAAAGTTTTAAGGAAAACCCAGCCCCGTTAAAAAGTAAAAAAAAAAATAACAACCCCCAAAAGGGGGGCCCAAATGAACCCCGGTTCCATTAAATTTAACAACAATGGGGAGTTAAATTTGGTTTTTGGTCCCCTTAATTTCCTAAAATTTGGAAAAATTTTTCTAACCCCCGACACAAAGTTTTAAAAAAAAGTAAACGAAGAAAAATTAAATTTTAAAAAATTCAACCAAAATTACATCGGGGTCCCCAAATTTTGGAAAATAGGGGGGAATTTTATTTCGGTAATACTTATTCAAAAGGATTAGAAATTTTTAAAACCCCCGATTTACCTCTTAAAAGTTCTAAAATTCTTTTTTTGGGATTATTTTCAAAAAACAAATTTTCCGCTGGGGCGGGGAAAATGTTCAAAAAAGGGAAAAACAATTAAAAAAATGAGTTCACCGAAAAAAAAGGGGAAAATTTGGGAAAAAACATTGGGCATGGTTGTTTAAAATTTAAAAAAAAAAACCCCTGGTTGGAAAAATATTCCGGTTTAAAAAATTTTTTAAGTAATTTTCCTTTTAAACTGGGTTTCCCTTGGGTTTTTGTTACAAGACGTTCACGGCTATCTGTGGTTTCACGCGGCGAAAAAAAGTACGGCCCTTTAATTAAATTTAAATTTCAAAAATTTTTTTTCGAAACGAATTTAAATTTAGGTTGAATTACGCAAGCAGGAAAACATGAAAACAATCGTCATCTCAGTCATGCGGGAAAAAATAATCAGAAAACCCTTCCCGGGAAAAATTCATAATTCTTTAATTTAAAATTTAAAAATTTTGTTTCAAACGGGTTTAAAAAAGTGGTTTCCCAAAATGAAACAGGCTTTGGGTGAGAAGCAAAAAACGTGCAAAAATTTAAAAGGGGAAAAAATGTGAAATTTGGGTTTTGTGATTTGTTGTTTCAATTTATGTCATATAAGTTTTTAGTCACTTTTGTACCTAACAAGACGAGAGAGGTTTGTAATTGGAAAAAAATAAATTAAAAATTAAAAAAAAAGTACCTAATATAGCATCATGGGAAAAATTAATAGATGGGAAAAAGGAAAAAAACCAAAAACCATAAAACTTTTCCAGTTTTAGAGAAGTCCTGAATTTCCCCAAAAAAACATGCATTTTTTTAAAAGTTCAACCCATGGTGGTCTTACATTTTTCCATGAAAATTAGGGAGGGCTGTTATCCCCTAAACAGTCCCAAAAAGACCTAAAAAAAAGTAAGGGAAATTTAAGTATGGTTTTAAAATCATTGCCCCTATATTAACCGGGCCAAAATCCCCAGGTACCTTGCCCTTTTTAAACAGTGGAAATTTGAATTTGCTTCCCCCTCTCTATGCCCAAAAAGGGTTTTGACGTTTTGAAAGGAAATTTTTTTGGGTTAAAAGTATTGGATCAAATTTTGTACTGAAACATGGTTGGGGGTAATTAAAATAGACAAAAACCCCCCAAAGTTTCACTGGGGGAAAAAAATTTTTGGTTTTGTAAATAAAATTTAAAAGAAAAGTTTCCCAAATTTTTCTTTTAAACAAATAATTTTAATAAAAAAAGTCAGCGTAATGAAGCCCCCTTTCCCTTTTTCAAAGTTGTTTATTTTTAAATGATTATATATCTAAAAATGTTATTGGGATTTTTTTTTCATTTTTTTTTCCCTTTTTAAAATTTGATTTAAAACGGGAAGTTCTCAAAACCCAAATTTCCCAATTTTACCTTTTCCCCTTTTTCCGAGGTTTTTTAAAAAAAATTTTGTGGGGATTTAAAACGAAAAATTTTAAAAACATAAGTCAAGTGTGCCTACGAAGAATTTCATCTTATTGAAACAAACACATGCAATGGGCCCCATATTAAAATTCTACAAGATTCCCAAAATTAAACTGAAAAAATATCAATTCGAAACGATACTTTTGAATCAATAACTTGTCACTAAAACTCACATGCAAATAATGTAATCACTCAGGTAATTTTTAGGTCATCTCCGAATCCTTCATAAATCCTCTTACGATAGATTAACTGGGGCAAAGGGACCCAGGGGCGGATCCTTTCTACAAAAGTGTTTAAAGGGAAAGAACCGAAAATTTAAAAGTTAGCACACAAAAAAACAACGGTAATAGGAAAGGGCAAAATTCGTTTTCGGATTCACATACTGACTGCAAATTTCACGCTGAGCTCATTATGAAATAATGGCCGTTCTGTTAGAAATCCGTCGGGGCTTTCGTCACTGTCCCGCTAAATTAATTTTTTATGTTTTTTAAAAATATCAAGAATTTTTGTTAAAACCCCCCAGAGATGTAATTGAAAGTTGCGAAAGTTTTTCTCATCCAAAAATCATGTATTTACTAGTTTATTTTTTATTTGTTCCCATAAAGTATGTATTTATCTCATTTTAGGGGAAAAAAAATTTTATATTTTTAAAAAAGGTTTGGCCTTTAAATTTACCTTTTTAATAAGGTTTTGTTTTTGGGTTTCGGTTCAATGGTTCTAAGAGCTATGCCCTGACAACAACTTCACGATCACATTTTTTTTTACAGTTTCTGATGGTAAAAGTAAAAATCCCGGGCAAGAGTCACTCATTTGCTTTCCGGGAAACCCCAGTTGTTTTTAATTCCCGTGTTTACGAACGTTTTTAATTTTTTTAAATTTTTCTGACTCCATTCATTATCCCTCCAAATTAATTTATCCCTTTTATATTAAAAAACCCTGATTTTTCCTGGGTTTTTTCGTTAAAACATTAGAAAATCTAAGTTTCGTAAAGGGGCCCATAGCGAATTAGTGGATTAACTTTTTATTACCCTTGGTTACCCATGGTATTATTGTACCCCAATTGATAATTAGCTTAATTAACACATTTTCACCATCGGTAATATGGAGTCTTAGAATAACATAATGATATTTTATGATGATATTGTGAAAGTCCGAAGTTGATTGGAATGACCAAGTATGGTTACGTTGTGGGCCACTCACCATAACTGTTCAACTATAATTTCTCGTCGCGCCAAACCTAGAATTGTAGCCGCTAATGACAAATATACTAATTCGTATGATGAAGTTCATACATTCAATTCACATATCAACCAATAATATATTCACACATTCATACATAACAATCATGAAGAATGAATAATCGCATGTAAATTCAATGATACGTTATTTCAACTGTTAATATATTCCGTGAACATGGTATATCAATTATGAATTTGACTGCCTTGTAATGGGTTGAAACTACATATAGATGTTTTATGTTTCATATGTATAATAATATATAACACGTAGATAACAATTATACATACAATGTACATATGAATGTGTTACATAGCAGACAGTTATATTATTATCACTCTCATTATTATAAATTTGTCAATAATGGGAGCCATATGACTACAAACTAATACATGCATATTAATACCGTTTTGAACTACACAGTCGAAATAGCAGCTTCAAAACTGGATATATTAGTTGAATAATTGACAAAAATCATCACCAATGTCAGTAATTGTTTTCGTGGTCCTACAATAATAGCACACGGTTCTCTATAAATTCTGATTCTCATCTGCATAATTGTTTTTTCTCGATTGTCATCAAATTATTGAACCGTCATCGATGAATCAATGTTACTTTTGTGAACATTGCGATGTTTTCAACGTGAATAAATTTGATGTCGTTATACCTTATAGCGCCTAATTTCAGTTTTTCTTGACGCCTCACTTAGCTCATTCAGTCAAGACACTGCTTCAGAAACTGATTTCACGTCGGGCGTGGGCTCGAAACCCGCAAAGTCAGAAGACATTGTTTGGACATTTACTTACAAAACATCATATATAGATCATATATAACACTATCGTTCGTATCCCCAAATAACCTATCTGTTGATGAGTTTAACGAACTATGATCGATTCGATAATCATATCCGGTTTAAAGACGCAATATACCACGAAGCAACTCTGTTGCCGTATTTTATATTTCCGTTAACTACCCGCGATCCGAAGATTAGAACGATGACTTAATTTTTCCGATTCCAGATATTGCCCTCTCTCTCTCTCTGGATACAGCTGTATCTTTCTGCCTGCGAACCCGATTCAATTCCTCTGAACAGCAAACAGAAAGCAGAATAACATAACGTATGTATGTTATATTAGATTTCAATACATAATGCATGGCCTGGACGTGAGACTGCAGCGAGGTTGTGCACGCTCGCTGGTTTTGTTGGGAGTAGATGGTTTGGCAAAGCGCCCATTGTATAACATTAACGTGGGCATTTAGGGGTAGTTGCGACAGGGAAATGGTTAGAAAAGGAAGAAGGGATGAATGGAACTTTTCGGAATGGGATTCAATTTCAGATGAAATTTCTGTATGCTAGTTCTGTATTTATTCCATTATTATTCTTGTTTCAATGAACAGTAAGAAAGGTATACAATTATTGCTCTATGGAAAATTTATTTTGAAAAAGTTATGTCTTAGATGAGAGTTATGAATTAAGTTTTAATAATGAATCACATAAGTATCACTTTCGGGTTCGAATGACGAATTCTCATATTGATAAGTATTCAATAGGGCCATATTTGTTAATGCTGAGTGAAAGTCAAGACAACAGCAGCCATGTTCGTTTTTCAACTGCCAGTTGGAGCTACTCCTACTTAGTAATTCAGGCACTGAATATCAAACAAGATCCGGGTTCGAGGCCCGACAAAAATCAGCTTGAACATCGAACATGGCCGTCGTTACACACTATTTAATGCCGTCAATTGGTACGAGTTTTCACATTCTTCCTGTACTACAGTACTATTACAAGGCCATAGTAGAACCGTCAATTTTAATGTTTTGCCCAGCCTTGGAGCAGCCTTGTTTTGGCCAGCCTTGGAGTCCACAGTCTTTTTTAATGGGTAAATAATTAGTCAAGTTTCCTTATCATCTTCATATATTCCAGATTTTAATGAGAGAGTCATAAGAGATTCACTTTTTCCATTTCCTCTAATAATGAACTGACGCTCTCAACTTTACTCACTTAATACTCAAATTTATTCGAAATGAAGATTAAGTATTTGTTTTTCATAATAAGAATTGTCTATCTCTTCGCAAACTTAATTTAATTCATAACGATTAAGTCTGCATTCAGTGAATGAGAGGATTCTTTCGAGAGACATTCAAGTGTTGAGGCAATTCATTATTTCTACATCTTCAGTTAATTGAACGAAATGAGCAAAGGCTCTTGAAAATGATTTTCCATTCAAAGAGTAACGAATTTAATTGAAAACATGTCTGTTGGTTTAATGAAAAATTATTTATACGCGTGGGTGCTTGATTTTGAAGTGATGGGAAAATTACTTCCAACTTTCTATCCGAGATTAGTAGATTTAACCCAATATTTTGATATCTCCACAGCTCTAGGTTCTTTACATAGTTATACTCTCAGAAAATTCATTACACCAACTAAAAATACAGCCAATATTGTTGAACATGTTTTATAATATAGAGTAAACCGTTCATTGTAACAAGCGTTATTGAAAATATTAAACTAGATACTTTGTACGAAGTATTTTCACTTCTTTGATATCCGTTTTGAACGAAGTTATTAATAAAATACTCAAACATCGCCGTTCTCTTCTCATTCAAGAAAAAAGTTGAGTTTTTTATGTTGGTTCCGTTCACTTCACTCTCAAAACATTTCATAGATTTGATTTTCCTCACTTGATTCACTGGATTCATACTTGTTATAGAACTCTATTTCAACGCGCCTTTTCCACTTTCATTTACATCCGATCATATTTTTCAAAGGCTATAATTAAAAAGGTATGTTAATTATTCATGAATTGGAAGATGTTATGCTTACATATTAAATAATGTATCTTTTGATACAATATTATGAAGAATGGAATTAGAATTATATATATATATATATATATATATATATATATATATATATATATATATATATATATATATATATATATATATATATGAGTGTGTGTGTGTGTGTGTGTGTATAACAGTTCAGGCACTCAGAAATAATATTTCGAACTGTCTAGAGATATGTGGGAACACTGAGACCCCACCATTATTTCATATCAGTTTTAACATGCTGATACGAGTGTCAAGCTTGTTTGAGATTCAAGTTCGAATGGGTATTCCATGTTAGTGGAGCTCGCACCTTTCACCACAACGCCATGCTATCTCACACCTCCCCCCACCCCCTACCCCCCCCCCCCCACCACCCTCCCTTCCCACCCTCTGACATGTACACCCACGCAGTGAGGTAGTCTTAGTGGACGAGCGGGAATATCTACCGCAATTATTGTACGTCGATCGATCTGGATGGGGGAGGGGACCCATGATATTGCTCAATTACACTTTTACCTCGTAATATGGGTTTGGAATAACTCATGATTGTTATGATGATATTGTGAAAGTCCGGAGTTGATTGGAATGACCAAGTGTGGTTACGTTGTGGGCCACTCGCCATAACTGTTCAAGTTAATTTCTCGCCGTGCCAAACCTAGAATTGTAGCCGCTAATGACAAATATACTAATTCGTATGATGAAGTTCATACATTCAATTTACATATCAACCAATAATATATTCACACATTCATACATAACAATCATGAAGAATGAATAATCGCATGTAAATTCAATGATACGTTATTTCACTGTTAATATATTCCGTGAACCATGGTATATCAATTATGAATTGACTGCCTTGTATGGGTTTACAGCTACATATGGATGTTTTATGTTTCATATGTTAATAATATATAACACGTAGATGACAATTATAGATACAATGTACATATGAATGTGTTACATAGCAGACAGTTATATTATTATCACTCTCATTATTATAGATTCGTCGAATAATGAGAGCCATATGACTACAGACTAATACATGCATATTAATATCCGTTTTGAACTACACAATCAGAATAGCAGCTTCGAAAACTGGATATATTAGTTGAATAATTGACAAAAATCATCATCCAATGTTCGTATTGTTTTCGTAGTCCTACAATAATAGCACACGGTTCTCTCTCCATTCTGAATCTCATCTGCATAACTTGTTTTTTTCTTCATTTTTGTTTTTCATAATTGTTTTTTCTCGATTGTCATCAAATTATTGAACCGTCATCGATAGATCAATGTTACTTTTGTGAACATTGCGATGTTTTAACGTGAATAAATTGATATTGTCATCCCTTATAGCGCCTAATTTCAGTTTTTCTTCACGCCTTACTTAGCTCATTCAGTTAAGACACTGCTTTAGAAACTGATTTCACGTCGGGCGTGGGCTCGAAACCCGCAAAGTCAGAAGACATTGTTTGGACATTTACTTACAAAACATCATATATAGATCATATATAACACTATCGTTCGTATCCCCAAATAACCTATCTGTTGATGAGTTGAACGAACTATGATCAATCCGATAATCATATCCGGTTTAACGACGCAATATACCACGAAGCAACTCTGTTGCCGTATTTTGTATTTCCGTTAACTACCCGCGATCCGAAGATTAGAACGATGACTTGATTTTTCCAATTCCATATATTGCCCTCTCTCTCTCTCTGGATACAGCTGAATCTTCCTGACTCCGAACCCGTTTCAATTCATTCGAAAAGCAAACAGAAAGCAGAATAACATAACGTATGTATGTTATATTAGATTTCAATACATAATGCATGGCCTGGACGTGAGACTGCAGCGAGGTTGTGCACGCTCGCTGGTTTTGTTGGGAGTAGATGGTTTGGCAAAGCGCCCATTGTATAACATTAACGTGGGCATTTAGGGGTAGTTGCGACAGGGAAATGGTTAGAAAAGGAAGAAAGGATGAATGGAACTTTTCAGAATGGGATTTAGTTTCAGATGAAATTTCTGTGTGCTGGTTCTGTATTCTTTCCATTATTATTCTTGTTTGAATGAACAGTAAGAAAGGTATACAATTATTGCTCTATGGAAAATTTATTTTGGAAAAGTTATGTTTAGATGAGAGTTAGGAATTAAGTTTTATTAATGAATCACATAAGTAGACCTATCACTTTCGGGTTCGAATGAAGAATTCTCATATTGATAAGTATTCAATAGGGCCATATTTGTTAATGCTGAGTGAAAGTCAAGACAGTGGCAACCATGTTCGTTTTTCAACTGCCAGTTGGAGCTACTGCAACATAGTAATTCAGGCACTAAATATCAAACAAGTTTCGGGTTCGAGGCCCGACAACAAACACCTGCCGACAATCAGCTTGAACAACGAATATGGCCGTCGTTACACACTATTTAATGGCGTCACTTGGGACGAGTTTTCACATTCTTCCTGTACTAGAGTACTATTACAAGTCCATAGTAGAACCGTCCATTTTACTGTTTTGCCCAGCCTTGGAGCAGCCTTGTTTTGGCCAGCCTTGGAGTCCACAGTCTTTTTTAATGGGTGAATAATTAGTCAAGTTTCCTTATCATCTTCATATATTTCAGATTTTAATGAGAGAGTCATAAGAGATTCACTTTTTCCATTTCTTCTAATGATGAACTGACGCTCTCAACTTTACTAACTTAAGACTCAAATTTATTCGAAATGAAGATTAAGTATTTGTTTCTCATAATAAGAATTGTCTATCTCTTCGCAAACTTAATTTAATTCATGACGATTAAGTCTGAATTCAGTGAATGAGAGGATTCTTTTGAGAGATATTCAAGTGTGGAGGCAATTCATTATTTCTACATCTTCAGTTAATTGAACGAAATGAGCTAAGGCTCTTGAAAATGATTTTCCATTCAAAGAGTTACGAATTTAATTGAAAACATGTCTGTTGGTTTAATGAAAAATTATTTATACGCGTGGGTGCTTGATTTTGAAGTGATGAGAAAATTACTTCTAACTTTCTATCCAAGATTAGTAGATTCAACCCAATATTTTGATATCTATACAGCTTTAGGTTCTTTACATAGTTGTACTCTCAGAAAATTCATTACATCAAGTAAAAATACAGACAATATTGATATACATGTTTTATAATATAGAGTAAACCGTTCATTGTATCAAGCGTTATTGAAAATATTGAACTAGATACTTTGTACGAAGTATTTTCACTTCTTTGATATCCGTTTTGAACGAAGTTATTATTAAAATACTCAAACATCGCCGTTCTCTTCTCATTCAAGAAAAAAGTTTAGTTTTTTATGTTGGTTCCGCTCACTTCTTTCGAAACATTTCATATATTTGATTTTCCTCACTTGATTCACTGGATTCATACTTGTTATAGAACTCTATTTCAACGCGCCTTTTCCACTTCCATTTACATCCGATCATATTTTTCAAAGGCTATAATTAGCAAGGTATGTTAATTATTCATGAATTGAAAGATGTTATGCTTACATATTAAATAATGTCTCTTTTGATAAAATATTATGAAGAATGGAATTAGAATTATATATATATATATATATATATATATATATATATATATATATTATTATATATATATATATATATATATATATATATATATATATATATATATGTGTGTGTGTATAACAGTTCGGGCACTCAGAAATAATATTTCGAACTGTCTAGAGATATGTGAGAATACTGAGACCCCACCATTATTTCATATCAGTTTTAACATGCTGATACGAGTGTCAAGCTTGTTTGAGATTCAAGTTCGAATGGGTATTCCATGTTAGTGGAGCTCGCACCTTTCACCACAACGCCATGCTATCTCACACCTCCCCCCCACCCCCACCACCCTCCCCCCACCCCCTTCCCACCCTCTGACATGTACACCCACGCAGTGAGGTAGTCTTAGTGGACGAGCGGGAATATCTACCGCAATATATTTGATATCGGTTACGAAGTGTTTTTCTGCAGAATGGGACATTCATGATGAGGAGTGGTGGAAGGGGGAGGGGGGGAGGTGAAGGGGTTATATCAGTGAAGTGGGTGTTCAACATTGTGAATGGCATTGTAACAGGATGCTCAATGTACCATGTCACAAATCTATTAATGGATGGTCGATATTGTGATCTATATTGAGCTATACAAGCTGAAACAAACATGTGAAATATAATATGTCACGAAATTACTATCCATCTTTGGTCCCATCTCATATTGGAAAAGTTGAGAGAGATTTCAATTTGGATAAAAAGTGTTTCATTATATTCAATTCGGATGAAATATGCAAATTCGAAGCTTTTTCATGGTGTTTCATAGTATATTCAGGGTTTTTAATAACTCATGAGAATGAGCCAGGAGAAAATATCTGGGAGAAATATTCCATTTAAATAGATTGAAATTTTCACGGAAAATTGATATTTTATTGATACAGAATCCCGAAGTATCACGTAAATTGGATGATCAGTTTCGATGTGAAAAAGTAATTTGGTTACATAAATCGAAGCTTCTAAGAAACCCATCAGAAATCTGGCAACAGAAAAGAATCTGAACGGAAACACAAAATCAAAACAGAAACACCAGGAATCTGGCAACAGGTATTGCCAATCAAATTTCAGAACGATAGATGAATAGTGAATAAAACAGGAAGGCAGTGACATTGTTTTCAACACGAGGTGTCCCATTACATTTCATATGTATACATGCCTATATCGCTCATCCAACAACACATGTGTTGCGTTTCCCTCGTATTATACCAACCAACCCACTCTCTCCACATAACGTTACTGAAAAACGCTGCTGAGAAATGACAAAGGACGTAACAATCTGTGGTTGCTCAAATCAACTGCAAATTGATATAATATGCAAGCGGCGCGGTGAATCCGTGCCTGCCAGTGCTAGCGCGACCGTCAGTACTGGCGCGAACGCTGCTCTGCGGGCTGCATTCAGGGGCCCTAAAAACAATCCAACACTCGTTTTATATTCTGAGATTTTTATCCGAAGTCGTTGGAGAATTGTTATTTATCAAGCTATCAAAAAGCTATTATTTCCAGTTATTTGATTTGTAAATATCCACGAAGAATTCAACAGATACCCTTATGAACGGAAAGAAATTGTCAACAATGCATGGTCTTTAATTGAACTCATGTCTCGACATTTTCACTTACATAATTAATTCAATGTTTCTCTGTTCTTGGTTCAAGAACATTGCTGTGCAGACGAAAATACTGATTGAATTATTTTAGAGTGGCGTATAAAATAAACTCATTTTCCACTCATACTCTTGTTCTATCCGCAGCCGTTCTCTCTCTCTCTCCTTCTCTCTCTCGCTCTCTCTCTGATCCCAGCCATTACCATCAAGAGACTAAATTGATGGATAATCTTCCTAAGACCCGGAAATTTATTATTCTTCAGAAAGAAGTCCTTGTAGCAATTACTGTCTCGAGTATCCACGATAAGGTTAAACTCTTGTCAGGTCACTAAGGGTCAAAGGTCGAAGACATCGTTTTAGTTAAACTGCTGCACCTTAATGGTTGAACAGATATAGAATATATAATTCCATTCGAAGGGATATTCAGGATCAAACACGCACGTTGCCTAAGTCTGTCTTTGAGAATCCGTTGAAGTAACTATAGTGAGCTAGGTGAACCGTATCTATTCGAGAAAGTTGAAAATAATTGGATGACTTCTTTCAGAATGAGTGACTATAGAATGTAGGGAAATACAAATAATGATGAAATAAAATTCGGAAAGGCAGAGAAACTACGTTCGAAGTCGAACGATATTGAACCACTTTATGTGATCATTTTGAGAATTGTCAGAGATATCTGAAAATTTGTAATAATATTTGTAATAATAATTTGTAATAATTTGTAATTGGTGGAGCGGCAACAGGAGGAAGAAGACTGCGAAGAAGCTGGAGGAGCAGAGTACGGGCAAGAAGACGGAATGGCTCACCGTCTTCGACATCCCAGGCAGCCCTAGAAACGACGGTGGAGTCACCTCCAGCCCCCAAACCCGACATCGTTGGATGTGGAGATCGAAATCGATATATATATATATATATCCTCTCATATATTTCTGAGCATCAATAATTTCAATATATACATCAAAAATTCATTGAAAATTGAAATAGAACATTCATTGAAAAGTTATATAATTGCCTGGTTTATTGATTGTTTATTGACCCCACTAACAGCTTATAGGCGTTAATAGTTAAAAGGCGACCTACTCACATCGTGGGAATAAGGATCACACATTCCTTCAGGCATAATAGTAACTATCTATCTCTCTAGAATGTCTACTTTACAACGTCTGCCATGTCACAACTGTCACATTCATCGTTCCAATAATAAGTATTGTATACTTGCAACAGTCCAATATTGTTGTCTACGATGATATATACATTAGTGACATCTAGATCAAGGCTGTCTCACAGACAATAGACTATACTCATTATTTGGGAATGACGCATTGCGCAAGACAAGTGCAAAAACAGTTTGAAACGTCACATTTGGTGGAATTGAAAATGTATAACATTCATTATGTAACTATTGACAAATGAATGCACTTGAGTTTTATTTTACTCGAACTTGACTTCATGTGATGAATATTACTGCGAGAGTGGTTTTCAGCTACGACTCATTTCGTAATAATTGATAATCACTCTAAATGAATTCAATATATATATATATATATATATTGTATTCCCATAAGATGTATATTTCGTATGTTTCTGAGTATAGAAACAGAAGGAAAGCTTACCTATTTATGTCACCAACTCACCATGGCAGATGACATCTTAGAAGTTGGCATCTGTGACGTCATGATCAGGATAGATATTAATGCACCAAATGGTGAATCAGAAACGTAGACATCTTAAATAGACAGATATATCATGAACAATCGTTGAAGTACCAACGACTTGACAGTATGAATTCATGGTTTTAAATTTGCTGTATCAATAACTCATTCATCGTAACACAGCTATAGATTCTTCATTTAAAGTAACCATATTTTCAGTAAAATAGTTCCTAGGTCTTTCATTCAGAAGAATGTAATCATAATCAATTTCTGCTCGGTATTATGATTATTTAAATAATTATGAATTCTGGAATATTCTTCGGCGGATGTCAAACCAAATTAGCTAAAGCTCTGTTTAGATAATTGAAATCTCGAAAGATATGTGTTCGTGCCCTGCATGGTACTTGGAATTGAGTGAACTTCATTCATCCATCACGTATTATTTGTACTCACTAAAGAGCTCAACGACGATCGTATTAAAACTGATCAAGCTTTAGGTAGTGACATTAATCATCTCGAAAAAATATGAATTATTCCATTTAAATATTAATTTCTTCCCTTTTTTCATTTTGGGAACGAATTATCTCAGTCCTTCATCAACCTGTCAAGCAGAGGTAAATCTCACAATTTATATCACATCCAGTTTTAGAAACCTCGTTTCGGCATTAAACGCCATTCCATTGAAATGGAATAATTTATAAATAGAATAATAACATTTTGAACAGATTTAGAATTTCCAGCTAATGTATTCATTCCAATGTCAATGTCTCGAATTGTTCAACTTCTCATTTCCAGGCCGTTACCTTCAACATTCGCGTATATGCAGTGTGTGAATATACTGTTTTCTTATCCTGCTTATACACCTGGCTTATCGGGGCTTCCTGACTTCACTCCAACACTTCGCCAGCTATCTCTGACGTCACATTATTATCGCCGCCCTGCATATTGACTACGTTTTAATTATGTCCCAGATCATACAATATACATTATACACTTGTATCTACGTGGGGGGAGGAAGTCTATCAACATCAAGAACAGAAAATCACTTTTGTATTTGAAGAATTGTAGTTTATTTTTAGATTCAAATGATTTCTGGAGTGAGATTTGCGATGAGTTACGAAAATCTTTTAACAGAACCAATAATTCTATCGAAGTTCTGGAATAAGAAAGATGTTACGTTGATTACAAATATTTGATTGTTGGAATACTTTCGTCTCTCGTGGATATATTATTCTGTATTTTAGCCTCGATATGCTCAATGCAATACTTTGAAGAATGATTATTCTACGCTTTCATATTCATTGCAGTCATGTTGAACTATAATATAATTCTGTTCGCAATCTGCAACCTCAAAATTAATCAAAATCAAATTAACTTCATAAATAAAATTACCATCAAATCCACCTTAATTTTTTTTCTGCAAAATATTAGCCGTATAAATATTTTTATTGTAACCAAAATTACATCAAATTATGTGACAATCAAATATATCATATATCATTATTTGAACTGCATATGTCTGTGTACGAAGTTATACAAATTGTCAGTGAAATATTGGAACATATAATTGCATATATTTATTCACAATATGACAGGCAAGAATGCTGAACAAATATACTACAATTGAGTTCAAATTTATTAACTAACCCTATAATATATTCAGAGCGTCGTTGTCCCCGCAATGCAATGTCAATTGAACACTTGTCCCTTCTATTCTGACTGGTAGCTACTCGGGTATCCGTGTGTTTCCTGAACTGGGTTAATGGGAATCCAGGGATTTGGAAACGCTACATCTACAACATGTGGCACAGTAAAGTGATGTATATGCATGAACTATGATTAAACATATAGTTTAAAGAGAGGAATGAGTTGGGTGGAAAAGAGAAGTGAGGAGAGAGAGTGAGAGAGAGAGTGAGAGAGTGTGTGAGAGAGAGAGAATGAATAAACTGGAATGAATCGAAGCGTGGCTATTGTTTTTAATTATTCCACTCCGAACAGTTGGCATTTCTGTGTTGATCAAGATTTCATGTGGTTAGGCGAGCTCGAAATGGATTCGACAGTTTCGGTGTTACTGTCAGTGAGTTAGGACTACTACTAAGTGATACTTTTTTCAACACTTCAATCAACATTTTGTTGTTACTTGATTTGTTGTTTTTGTTTTTCGTATTGGGTTTAAGGACGAACTGCTATGATAGCGTAGATATAATGGCTTCGGATGGATGATTAATGAGATGATGGGATGAAGGTTTCTTGGGTAATGGGAAGGATGGTGGGAAGGAAGCGGTCATGGCCTATATTGTGGGAAGCATCCTGGCATCAGCTTAGACTACAGAGGTAAAACCTCTGTAAAGATGGTCGGCGACGGGGATCGAACCGGTTTCGAAATTCACTCGCCTCCCGGATCACACGGAGCGAGCGCGCTAACCACTGCGCTACATGTACCTGAAATAGAAATAGCTCATCAACTTCACGAGTGTCTAATTCAGTACCTACTTCAAGATGATTGTCGTTGATGATTGTAGATTGTCAGATGATGATTTGAGTTCGAATAAATCCATCGATATGTATCTAGTAGAAGAATATGTCACGAACATTATATATACGTACAAATATGAAGACAATATGTAGTGTAGTAGTAGAAATGTAATGGACGGAACGTTTCTGATCATCCCATTCACAATCGTGTCGACTTGAATTGTTCGTGAATACAATGCATAGAATTGTTCCCAACTACGCGTTCGAATATCTACATGATTTATCTCCTCAGTCGTTTTTCTGAGCAGCTTATTGTACTGGAGTTTTTTTCCGTGTTGTTAAAAGAGCGTCTGACGGGCGGATATTGTACTCGAAGACCAATGTTGAATGAAGGAAGCGATCCGTGAGAAATCCGCTATCCGCTTGACGCAGTCGCTCTGTATCACGCATGGAGCGATCTGCGTCTATCAGCTATCGGGAACATGGCCGATCAGAAGATTATGATGTTTTATACAAAACACATATTGGTGAAGAAAAGTCTTTATCGGTACCTCACTACATGATGATCTATATAAGGAATACAAAGATTAATTTAAAATAGACTCAAAATATTACATATTGGTACACAAAAAGAGAACTGATTGAATAGAAAAAGTGTGAAATCTGATATATGATTCGAATGAAATAATGAAGAGATGTGTTGATTGCGAATATATATATATATATATATATATATATATATATATATATATATATATATATATATATATATATATATATATAGCGAATATTATTCCATACATTTCCATCATGCTCAGTATAATGGCACTTTTTCCGGCGTTTTCTTGGTTTTAATTAACACATCGATAGAATCTCAAATTAATTTCAAACATCCTAATCCTAGTCCACATCCTAATCTAATAATATATCCACTCCCCATACAAACGATCTCGTTATATTCCTATCCACGAGACATGAAGGTTCCAATCGACCGTCCCTCCCATCCCACACCACTAACGACCGGGGGGTTACCGCCGTCGATACAAGTAAGTACAAAGCTCGGAAGGAATAAGGATATTACTAAACGACTGAGACCCAAGTGATCTTGTGAAAGCTGCTAATTAATTATAATAAGACCCTCCAAGCGATGTTTTAGCTCCTGTGTTGGAGGATAGTGATGACGAACGGATGTCTCTCTCATTTGGTAAAGTTATCGCTCGGTGGTTTCGGAACGTAGACTAATTCCGTGGGATAATATCTCTTCTTCAAAGGGATGAAGTAGGCCTAATTCTTGCTGTGTGTCACTTGTTCCGAACAGATGGAGTACACCCCCCTCCCCCTCCCCTTCCACTTCCCCCCCCTTCCTTCCCCCCTCCCCCTCCCGATCACCCCGTGGTACAGGCTTTGTGTTTTACTTCTCACTTGTGAATGGTTCAAGATAAATTAATTGACAATTCAGTAAGTTACTGATGAAGAAAGATCTACTTGTACCGGTTTTGGAAAATTAGGTTGAATGCGCCCCTTGTTACGAACCGAATTAAGGGCAGATTTGCTGAATTGTATGCAATTCGGACCAGCCATTTCGATGAAAATAATGTAATACATGTTCTTTATTCATAGAATAGATAGAAATAATAGCAGAAAAATGTTGCAGTGGTAGATCCACGGCTCCCTAGATTCATTGGTTTCGAATGAAGTTTATTTTATATGATGAAGGTGTGTAGAGTTTTAGATTTTACTTTATAGACATCTCGCTCATCTTACAACGCATATTCCGTGTTTGCCTTGTATATACATTGTATCTAATGTGCGTATTCGAGTGATGAAAATATCGAGCAATTCATTAGATTTGTAACTTGATACCCTGTGCGTGGGAGATGTGACTTGTGAGGTACTTATCAGTAAGCTTTCTATTCTCCGACATTCTCTACCAGGTATTACACATAATATGTTGAAGTACAACATTTTAATCGCATTATTCAGTTGATACTCGAATCCAGTGAATTAATTCGGATGATATTATCATCTATGGTTGATATTCTAAATCAAGCTTCACTCAATTTTGAGTTCAGAGAATGTTCAAAAACATAATTTCAGTCTGAATGTGTGAGTGTGAGTTTTTCATTCCAGTTTTGTCGGAATAGTTTTCCAATAGAAAATCAATTAAAAAATTGGATTAGTTTATGAAAAATAGAAAGTCAAACAAAAAACGCTTTCTGGTTTCGGAGTTAATATACGCCGACGAAGCAGAGATAGACATATTGTGCCAGTATGCATATTACTCGTGTAATATTCACTGCTGGACTTTTCTAACTTATCATTACATCGTTATGTAAACATTGATCATGGCCCAGATAATACTAGCAGAATATACTCGCGTTAACATGAGAATAAAGATCGTCTGAAAACAGAATAATTGAAAAACTTTGGTAATTAAAGAATCTCGGCCAACGTTGAGGATTCAAAACTTCTGAATACTGCAGTTTCTTTTCTTTTGGAGTCGATTTGGCGGAATATTAGTTTTTTGATGATAGCTTTCGAGTGGTACGAGATATCAAAATTCCAATATGGAAGAAATACATATATTTTAATAACTGCAAGTTGGTATAAGTTGAAATTTTCCACTCGTTTTGCACAATTTTCAAGCGTGTTCAACTAGAAAAACACATATTTTAGCCGGATATTCTTGACAATTATGTGACATGACTTACATAGTTACACCGTTCTGAAGGTGGGTCCATTGAAAATAACTGTGATTTCTCCATATCGAAATCGGATATTTTTCCTCTTCTATCTAATTTTGGCTTTTATTTCGCCTTCTCTGAATAATTATTATATATTTTTTCGAAGGTTATCACTGCAAATTATATTTCCCCCCCATCGACTTCCATGGGGTCCATTATTCTCACACATAATAATCCACCGAAACAAAGAGACCGGATTTCACCTACTGAAAATGTTCAATATGATCACACTTCAATTTATTATTTAATTCAACAATAACATCAACATCGGGATCAATCCGGAAAACAATACTCCTTTCATAATGAACGTTATACGTAAAAATAAGCTTGACATATTACGATATATTCAACATGGGATGAGCCCTTTGACTGCAAATCCTTCTTTTGTCCTTTAATTTCCACATGTTTCCACCTGTACTGGTGAGTCGGCGTTCTCACTCGCTCCTACAGATGTGTGGAGGAGACGGTGAGTCGGGTCCACCGTTTCCCACCCACACATAAACACCAAGCGAAGTCTCCAGGAACAATAACAAGGATGATATATATTAGGGTTCAACACATAAACAGAAAAGAGGACTCGTATATTGTGCCCGTTCATTCCTGTTTTCATCTTCTTTATAGCTCGTTTCATATATTTATATATATAGGCCCTATGATATATAACATGATATGTATGAATACATACATACATCATTTGTATATATATATATATATATGAAAGTCTCGAAGTCTACGCTACAACATATATATATATATATATATATATATATATATATATATATATATATATATATATATATATATATATGAGTTATATACTTTCTGCAGACGTCTGTCCCTATGAAATGAGCCTGCCACTGGAAATGCGTCTAGAGGAAGAAGCCTCTCGCAGCTCGCGGATCAAGAAATGTTGTACTGGAAATCTGCCTCCAGGGTTATTTATCCAGCGTGAATCCCACGTCATGTGACGCTCTGGAGGGAATTGTCTTCGAAATGTCACGTGGTCATGACATATCAACAGACGCAGAATGTTGAACAGAGCATCGGGTTGACAAGATGAATATCTCGAACAAGGATATCGTGTTTAGTTGTTGTTCTTGTTGTTTTTATCTTGGAAATCGAGGTCACATTGTTGACGTCGGGTTTACTAATATGGTTAATTGGTTCAGACTGTTTTTCGCACTTCCAAGAAAAGAAAGTGTTATTGCGTATTATGAGAACGTATTGGCCTATATATGTTTGATTGAGTTTTTTCTCTAAGACCGATCCAGCTTATAGGGATATATATTCAATCATTCAATTCTGCGTGTTAGAAAAAATATAGAGCAATTTGTTTATTTATACTCCTACTTCAACTTGCCTATGTTTCATCAAGCTCCCAGATGAGTATTATCGGAACCAAATAGCATCACTCATGAATCAATGAATGTGTAATATATATTTAAATTGGACCTGTCGGGGGAAATCGTTATTTCCAAACATTTCAAAAATCATGCAATTATAATAACCGTCTGGGGGTTAACCAGGAAAGCTATTCAAATCATATATGAAATATATCTTTATGTGAATCTATATATTCATCTATATCTATACCTTCAAATATATATATATATATATATATATATATATATATATATATATATATATATATATATATATATATTTATGTTGTCAGTAGGTTTTACGGTTTCTCCACTTATTTGATATACTCTACTCTCGCGACGTTTCGGGAAGATTATACTTCTCATCATCAGGCTCTCGAACCCTGATGATGGGAAGTATTATCTTCCCGAAACGTCGCGAGAGTAGAGTATATCAAGTAAGTGGAAAAACCGTAAAACCTATCGACAACACATATCAAGTCCACAAAAGTTATCGTCATCATATATATATATATATATATATATATATATATATATATATATATATATATATATATATGTGTGTATATATATATTCAACTTGCTCAGATTCCAGATTCCAGAATTAGAATGGAACCATCCGATTAGATTTGATATCAAACTGTATGTTTTGTGCAACCGCAAATTTGTGACAGTATTTGATAGCAATCATGAGAACGTCATTATGAGCAGCAAGTATACCATTACAATATTGAGCCCAACACAATTATCAATAACACAATAACTCTGCGATAATCTAGAATTGAACAGATATGTTGCGCATAGATTAATGTAAACAACTCAATCCCAACAAACTACTGCCGAGTTTGGTAAGTGGTCTTGTAGAGAGCTGCGGGAAATGCAATCTGTGCGATATAATTCCTCGATGAAGCAGTTTTAATCCGGCTTAAGTTCGTAACAATACATTGTGCATCGGTTAATCCGAACGGAACTCAATATTTGGATGTCAAGTGGGACGAGTTTCGATATAACATTCTGTCAATATACTGGTTCTTCAATATTTCAAGTTGACATCGAATTACAACAACGAAGTCCACGTTGTTGAGATTAATTATTATTTGAAACCCTTCGCGAAACAAGCATCGAAAAATCAATATTTGTATATTGTTGGAAGAGAATCATGAGTACAATTACAGGAAATGGTATGGAGTGATTATTATAATTATATTTATAATATTTTTTTGTAGTATTTTGATGAACTTAACATTTTCTTCTGAAGGATGGAAACGTACCTTGCTGAAGAGACTTGGTTCAAAAGTGGAATATATCAACATTCGTGTTTTTAGCTAATTCTCAATACCGTTGTTAGTTATGACTGGCTTTATCACAAAATTGGTTCATGTACTAGTCTTCGAATATGTTCCGCAATTTTTGGAAACTGAAAAACTTTCTTCTGCGTCGAAGAAGTTTGTTCACAGACAGAGTTCTCCCGGTGTAAATGTTGATTGTTTTCAATCTGAATAGTCTAGATATGATCATTTATATTCGGTGACAGGATATCCTAGAAGTCTGAATGAAAAATGCCGCTTCCGGATTTGACATCTAATAATAACTCTCAATTGCGTAACAATGTATATATATATATTCAAAGATTTCTATGCTGATTCCGGAAACATTCGACCAATTAGATTCAAGAAAGATCGTACGAAAGTTTTTGAATTGTAGATCTATCAAAAGAAAATTTCATAGATTTTAAATATATGAAAAATATAAAATTGAAGAATATTGCTCTTATGTTCCTGTCATTGAACTTTTCCCATGATCACCATTCACTGCACGACCAATTCATATTTTGCAATAATAATATCACGAAGGTATATCTGGAATGAATATATCTTAAGAATGAAAAAACACATCTAGAAAGTACGTGATCACAGATAATATGGAGTATTGCAAAACGAAATTCTGAGTCATGCAGTCAAACTGGCTTAGATTGTTCGAACAACTCAATTAGAATAAATCAATTCCGATATAAACATGTATTAATGTTCTATTCAGTGTTCGGTAGATAAGTTGGCATAGTGGTGAAAAAATCTGATTCTGGGGAATATTTTGTTCTTGGTGTCCAATAATCCACCAATAACCTCTTCCTGTGTACGAAAAAAAGGAATAAAAACGGGAATGAAGCAATGGTTGTTGGAAAAACTCAATGAACGCCATCAAATGATTTCAACCATAACCATTCTCTAATAACAAATTTGAAAAAAGTGGTATCCTCAAATCCGAGAAAACGGCAGTAAAAAATATTACATTGTAGCTTCGAACATTGTTGAAAAACCACATACGCTTTACAATCCAAATGTAGTAAAAAATCTGTTCAGTTTAGCATATTACGTTTTAATAAACGTCGTTCTGACAGAATTGGAGGTCCCGATCGACCGTCTTTGCTATCATAAAGCACTATCGATTGAGCGTGTCGATTCCCTTCCACAAGCTCACATGCACATCGTAGAATAATAGCTCATGTAGCATCCCGTTTCTTCACTTCATCCCGGTTGGGGAATTGGAATTAAGTAATTTGGTTTGATATGTCAGGTTAACTCTGACTACGTAGTTATATGAAGGAGATTTATGAACCCGAAAGTCAGGAGTGGAACAACCTTCAATACGGTACATGAATTATCCGTTTTTTTGTGGTTATTATCTCAAATATTCAAGGTGAAAATTGATGACAACAATTTAGAAAATACTGATAAGAATAAACCGGCAGAAAAGTGAAAAACTTTCAGGTTGTCTCTATAAGAGACAATCAACCGTATCGTGAAATATATCTCAAGCTCAATACTCTATCCAGAGCTGGAAAACATGACGTTGATTTGTCATCTTTCAGATTTGCGTAGCGGATAAAAATCGAATTATTGTTAATCAGATTGTTGTGATTTTCGACGTTTACTACATTGACTAAAGAACTGTTTCGTTTTCGACTTGTAAAAGACATATTTTATACAGAAGACTTCAATAAAGACAGAAAAAATACTGCGCGAAATATCAAGTGATAAATGTATCTTTCTGTTCTTAAGGATGGAAAAGTTATAAGTTATCTTATTTCGACTCAACGTTGGATGCGTAGAGCAACATATAAGGAAGTGGTGTAATTTGTACATCAATATCAGCACATTTTTGGTTCCAAGTTCATAGTTGGTTAGGATTATAATTTGATAATTCTTGATAATTCTTGGTTTTCCCCGGAATTGGGGGGATTGATTATTGTGATTATTCATTGAAATCTTGTTTCAGGTTTGTGATGTTCTTTAAGGTATCATTTGACCTATTCTGACTCTGCACTGAAATCGACAGCATCATGTAGATGATACATTGATCTGCCAATATTTGATAAAGAGTGGACATTGAAGAAGAGGCGACCATGTTCTTGCCAAAAAAACGTCACAGACTTGAGATGAAAATTTTTCAAATCTCTTCCACTACGTATTTGTAGTTTTCTTTTTATGACGTCATTCGGTGACAAATAATCTTGCGTGTTAACGTCACATAAGTTCAAACGAATCACCACTGAAAGTGTGGTGTGTCAAGAAGGCTGTGATATGAATTATTATAGCAACGAATCCAAGAGGCTAACGAAAATTCCGTTTCTCTTCTTTTTCTTTTTATATTTTCACAAACCCAAACTAATAAAGATGACGCCGTTTTTATGTTTTCCTCATAAATGTACGCATCGTTTTTTGCTTGGGGAATTTTTCGAATATGTTTTTGTACCAGTACGTTGACTTTGATAAAAAAAAAAATGAAGTTGAAATGACAAAGCCAAGTCAATAATAGTTGTCTTAGCTCTTGGCAATGTTTTGTGTTGACTGAAAATGTTTCTTTTTTCGTAGTAACTTTTTTCTGTTTGATGAAACTAATAAGATGTTTTTTCCGTAGAGAACGGGAATCATGTGGCTTATTTCTTGTCAAAGACCGTTGGAAAAATATTGCTACCTAAGGGGATATTATGTATCAAGGAATTGTTATATATGATACATCAAAGGTATGATAAGAGATCTGCTCAGAGGTTGGTATGTTATGATAGAATATATTGCGATAAACATGACATTATTCAAGTTCAAAATGCAGTTGTACACTACAGGACCCTTAACCATAACGTCGGAGGAAATGGAAGCAAGACAATTGTGACACAGAGCTCTTAGGATACTCTTTAAAGAAAGGAATTTGGGTCCGAGTTTTCGGGTTCAAATGTGGGACGCGTCCCATCAATCGACATTTGTGCACACCAATAATTTATCCTTCTTCCAAAAAAATGTATATGTCGACCTACGAATTACCACACGATAAAATTTCCTCGTGGGAGAAATCTCGAAAATAACCTCGAAAATGTCCATAATGTTTAAAATATTGAAAATATAACCTCGAAAATGTCCATCATGGCTCAATTACTAGACTCAAAAACTGCTCGTGAATCGCAAAAATCTCTTGGAAAGTGTCCATAATTCTGAAAATAGCTTGTGGAGATTTGAGTTGGCAGGAGGGGGGGGGGGGGGGAGGGATAGTGAAATAGTACCCAAACTATCTCCTCAATGATTCAATTATTGGACCCCAAAATTGCTTGCGAATCGCAAAATTCACTTTAAAAATGACCATATTTCAAACAATTCACTACGGGGCTCCAGACCCTGATTTCAGACCAAGTAAACATTAAGAAGATTGATCGAATACATTCAAATTATTCAGTTTCCCTTCTCGTGTTCTATTTTCTCTATGTAAACTCCTAACCACAATCACCACCGAACTCAGCGAGGATTGAAAGAAAAGGAAAAAACTTCCCCTCTTGTTATTTGTAGTAAGATGATCCCGGAGTTGTTCTCTATTATGCATGATCATACCTCGGAGCGCTCAGATCGCTCGGGGAGCAATACGAGCGCTCGGGAGCAATATTCATGAGCAAATAGTTTCAAATGTCTCGAAGGTAGAACGGTTAGAGGAGGGCTCAGAACTGAGAGCTTGGAATCGATATCGGTGCTATGAAGATACTGCTATTTATAGCTCGATTTACGGTATAGACGAAAACCTAGTTGGAGAAGTTTATTTAGAGAAGTTGTTGTTAGAAGAGTATTATACTAAGAGATCGCAGCATATGCGTTGTAAGATGAGCTTGATATATTCATGGAATGCACTCAGAAGTTGAAGGATATCACAACCCAGAAACTACATTTTAAAAAATAATTATGATATTTATTTTCCCAATTTCAAAGAAAACTAGAAACCATCATTGCAATTTAAGAAATTAGGATTGATTTTAATGATTGATTTTAATGAAATTCATAAGAAGTATTGCGGGAGTATCAAAATTGGAAGGAAAAAGAGGCAAATTGATCAAATCAGAGGTTGGCGTGGATCGATTATTGTTCAAGCTAGGTAGGGAGAGACTGAGTTGGTTCGGACAAATGAAAAGAATTGAGAGGAATAGAATACCCAGAGCAGAATACGAGATGTCGGAAATGTGTGGAGATAAAAGAAGAGTGGGGAGACCGAGAGAGAGATTGAAGATGGGTGTGAGAAGAGCTGCTGAAGAGAGAGGATATGGATTGAAGTTGAGAGCGGTAAATGGTGGAAGAATAGAAAGGAATGGAGGGAGGTGGTGACAAGAATGGGATGGAAGTGGAGGAGGAAGAGAAGAATCAGGCAGAGGAGACGTAGGTGGAAGAGGACTTGGGACTGGCAAAATCAAGTTGATATGTTGTGCCCTTCTAAAATGAACTCACCCAACTTTGTTAGAAAATTATTCGAAAAAAGAATCGATTTATCTGTCATCCAAGACCAATTATTGTTCCAGTCGTGACGTAGACATTACTCGATTCTGTTGTTGTTTCCATACAGAATCGGTGATACCAATAATGTTAGGGCTCCGCTATCTCTGCATGGCACCATGTTCTGAAACAGTTTCAAGCCAGCTTTGGACTAATCTCAATCAAACTATTAATATTCTCATATAACTCCAACAAATACACAAACTTTATCACCATCTGTAAATCCATGTTACATAAAAATACGTAGCTTCACCGGTTTTACTAACTCTTTTTATGATCGACTATGAAAATATCCTAATATAAATTTATTTTCATCTATATATATATATATATATATATATATATATATATATATATATATATACGATGTTTCAAATTGCCTCCATATAACCTGCTGATGTAACTGTCACTTAGTTAAGATGTCTGCCGTCTCGAGCTGACGCCTCAGAACTATCGATCGGCTATTCTAATTGTACTTTGAGGATGTGTGTTTGGTTCTGAATTATATTCGACGTATTTGATAAACTCTTGTCTTCAGTTTAGATCAAAGTGTGACACTGTTTTCTCCGTTCAGGTAAGTCAAGAGAGCCAATTAGATATGAAGAAATGGAGTCATTTATCACTTCGAAAGGTTTTACCAAGGGAGTGTTCAACTTTCAACTTCTCGCTCTTATATTCAATATTTATATGTTGTTGTTGTTAAACATTCTTTATTCAGTAGAAAAGTACATCATACAATTCACAATGTCCACAAAGCCCAAAAATAGGCTTATTTGTGGATTTTAGTTATTTTAGTTTATAGTTATGGGGACTAGATATGATATAGACTACAAATAGTTTGTACAGGACTACAGGTGTAATAGCAGATGTTTACAAAAAATAATCGAGAGAAATAATGGATATATATTATATCTTTCAAGCTTTCACAGTTATATGAATTCATTCTTCTGAGAAATGAACTGTGTACTGATATACAAATATTTATACTCAATGATTCATAGAAAAAACTATGAAATATTCAATTAATATGTGTGTATATTTATCAAAATAGTGCATCTCGCCTCTGCGTCTCCCATCACATCACCGGTATTCTACAGATCTGATCTGATTGCGACATTCACACTAAATCGTTCCAATAACAACTTCGTTTGTCATTAATCTCCATTATAATCAAACGTTCAAGTACTTGATAATGATATTCTGCTTGACATTTCCAAACATGACTTGTAAAACTTCATTTCCCCCGGTTTACAGTCGCAAACTTTCCTAATCCCGGTTCCAGTACCTGGGATTTATGGTGCATATATCCCACTACTTCCTATTTATGACGTCATATTTACCCCCGACTAATTCATAACATGTCACCTTTAATATTATTACAACACACACGTAGTGATAAATGAGGTTAGAGTATTCTGGTATTTACTTATTGTTTGGAATTGTGACATTTGATAATCGTGACTGAGTAGGCCTACTCAAATAATCGGGAATTTGATGATTGGGAGATGAACTTCGGTAATTACGTTTCAAAATGTTAAGTAGGCTTCGAACACTCACCCATTAAGGACTCTTTAGAGCACTTTGGTTTCGTTTCGGAATTCATCAATCTTCATTTATTATTGGTAAATTTGTTCTGAAGAATATTATCCTTTGAACACTTCGCAGATTGACGGTTATATTTTTTTGTGTTTGTCCTTTCAGACAAAAATACATTCATGAATACAAGTTAGGTATCAATTATGTCTAATTGAAAATCTTTGAAAATTTTAATTTCCCATTTTTTAAACCTACTACCCACCACTTCTACCAAACTTCAATGAGGCTGTGGTGAATTTCTGACACTATTTCATGGATGAAATGTAATTCAGGCAAGGAGTAGTATCATTCAAGGGACGGCAAGAGACAAATAGAGAAATTACAGAGAGTGAGAGATTTTGAATAATTGATAGAATGTGAAAGGTTTACTTTTCTCCAAATCACACCAACATGAGAGAAAAAAATTATACAATTATACATAAATATGTTATTATGCAACCCAATTCGAATAAAATGAGAAAACAGGCCAAGGAAAACATTTTATACGCCATATCTAGTAGAAATAGCAATTCTTCAATGACATTTTTGTATGTGATTCGAAGAGTTTGTATTGCTTCATCAGAGAGAATGTTTTGAAACGCATGTCAACTGTTACACTGTATGGTTTGTAAAGGAAGTCATAATTGCATTGCATAGAAAATGAAGATTCTTTATTTCTTTATTCGACCGATTTCAATAACAATTTTCAAGTTTGTAGAATACACTTCGACCTTGTCGTTGATGCGACGTTGAACAAAACAATCCATTCAATACCAAAGTTTTCAATTTTTTTCTAATCAATCGCTTCGTTGGAAAATATGGTAATGTTATTTTCTCACATACATGAAAGACTTTAAAAGCTATTAAGAAAGGTCACAGGTTGTACCAATTGGATCGTGAAACAGTTGAAATAAGCAACAAACAATACAGAGGCATGAAAGTTTCAAAATGGACCTGTGTATAATACTTCACATTACATTTCATGTGAATACGTCTATAGCTGGGCTTCCATACTAAACGGTATGCGATTCGGACACCGGAATCCGATTTCGTAAAGCGAATTTCAGACTGCCATCTTGAGAGTAGATATAGAGCCTCATGTGTTTAGAAATATAAATAACTTTAGAGCTGGGATAAAGAGACTGTACAATATGAATTAAGAAGAAACACACACAACTTCCGGTAATATCGCAATCCGAAATCGCAAAAAGTAGAGCCGAGCTCAATAATCGAGAATCGCATCGGACTGTTTTATTGTCGGTTCTTCACAGGTCAAACGGCTACATCTATCACCCTCAAACTTTTTTCAATATGGTTCCTCATCTAACTTAGATCTGTATAGTTTTGTGGCATTATCGGGTGATAATTTTTTTCTATGAATTCAAGAAATTTCAAAAATTCCCGTTAGAATAACATGGCGGAAAAAAAAAGAAAATATTTTCATTTTCCGAAAAAAAAAAAAAAAATAATAAAATTTCGCGTGAAGTTGAATTACATTTTGGTACACATATCTCAAAATTTTCAGCTTGATCGGGTCAGCCATTTTGAAGAAAAAACATAAAATGTGCTAAATTGGTACCACTCGAAGCAGTTTTTACCCATTTTTACCCATACTATTACTATCCGCTCGTCTAACAACGCATATGGCGTTTTCCTAGTCTTAGTGAATACCGAGTTGAAGTATCGTAGAACCCAGGTTGAAGAAGCACTATGGAAAATCTCTTATAATCGTCCACTCATCTCCCAGTGAAACTCATTAAAACGGAGATTAGAGATAGAGCATAATCTCCTCCAACAACGATTATCTAACAATAATGTCATCTTTTTAGTCGAGCAAATTGCTTTCAGCTTCAGAGATGTTATTTCCTTACTTGATCGTTCAATAATTGCATCCATTATTTCACTTCGTAGAAGTTAACAAGAGAAAGACTGAGACATGTGGTTGAGTGGTCTCACGCTGAGCCGTCATTCAGGAGACCGGGGTTCGATTATTCGGCGTTATCGATTATCCTGACAGAGGTTTTTCGCTTGGTTTCTCTCTGACTTTCAGGTTAATACTGAGATGGTTCCTCACTAACAGGCCGCGACCGACACATTCCCACTTTCCAAAAAAATCTACTAATAAACTTTCCGTCCCAATATCCAATCTCCTGATTCATCATTCACTGACGCCAATAGATCTTGATCATCGTATCAAACTGTAGTTCAACTGAATATTCCAATAGTCACCATGGTATTCATCCTTATAATGATCACAAAAACTTGCCTCAATTCAAGAACTTTCATGTTGTTTTCTATTGGGTAACATCCGTGCAAACTACAAGATTCATGGAGATGTATAAAATGTTTGTAATGGTTATAAGAAGTGAATGTGAGTGAACGAGTATGGACTAGTTTTTCTTCAATCGGACAAACATTGCAGTGAAAATGGAATAGTTGGTCACAAGTTGCCGCAGTAGGACTCCAACCCGCATTCATCAATTGTGGCAAATTCAATTGTCTGTGAAATTGACCTAGATAGCAGTGGAACAAAGTTTGTTAAATAAATTTCGCTGAGACATGTCCTCCATATTTATATATATATATATATATATATATATATATATATATTCACAGCAGGATTATTGTCTACAGCTCGACCTATGTTCGTCCAGCTGCTGATGAGAATCCCTGATGATGGCAGGTCACAACCATCAGAAACGTTGGAACAGAGGAATCATCAAGTACGCCAGTTAGGTCCATTTTTTCTGACCAGAAGAAGTTCTTTTAAAATTATTTCGATCATACTTTCTTGAATCCATCTTATTATATTGGAAAAACTCATTTTTTGTAGGACTATATATTGTTATACTGTGTCCAAGGGGCAACCGTTTTGGCGGCAGTGATTTCAATTAACATCTCTCCGCATATGGATGATTTGTTCAGTTCGAGATTAGTCACAGGTTATTTGACGAATAAGTTCATACCAATACAGTGAAACACAATTATAATGAACAGTTTGGAAACGGAAATTTTCTGTTTTCAATGACTATATAGCTCACTATCCCACTACATTTGTGAATAAATATTCATCGTCGATTGAAACCTGACTTTCAAACTTGATTAAATATTATAATTACAAATTACTTCTTTCTCAGATATTCTGATATTTATAATAATAAAGCCTTACTAATGCTGCAACTTGAAAAACTATCGATTCCGAACGTCAGAAAAATCATGTAATAATTATGTTTAAAACCTCTTTCCCAATTACTTTCATCATCTGAAAACAACAAACTATCAAGATGATATAATTTAAAAAATACGAATGCATCATGAATACAAAGAATATATTTATCCAGAATTTCTTAAATTTATCAAAAACCCCAAAATTGCAAACTTTTTCACTTAGGAATATATTATATTTGAAAAGCCATGGGTTCTGAATATTCAATAGCTATACCGATAAGAAAACAGTGATATTCGTGTTTTTTATGTTGATGGAATGACCTCCTTCTCTTGGGATGCAAGTGTATAAACAAACGACTGTATGGTTGAGTGAGTGAAGAGAAGAAGGGTAAGAAAATAAGAGGATGAAAATCAAAGACAACTGAGATTCGAAGTGTTTTTCTTGTTCGATTCGACGAGAAACCACTTTCAAATTTGACTTTATAATAGCGACGTGCGACGTTGTCGTAGATAGAAACTCTGTGAGAACAATGCGAGAGGATTAAATCTGGAACAGCTGTTTCAGTCACACTTATTCACCGTGAATAGTTCTTCATCGTGAATATTGGAAATAGTTTGCCGACCAGAATATTTATTGTGAGTGATGTGACTTTTGCGTACAAACGAGGGAATGGTGGGTATTTATACTTACCATTCACTCATGGTGCGTGCATGGTGCTGAAGAAATTCATCTTTACTATTTTCCATTTTCACGAACCAGTGTGATTGAATTAAAATTATATCATCTCCAAGATCATTTCATACTCTTCAATCAGTATGCAATTCTAATTTGTGAATTGAATCAGTTCTTAGATAATACGTCAATGAATACCAAGAATGTGATGGAATTCATTGGCGTATTATCTTAAAACTGATTGAATTCACAGGAATAAAATGTCATATTAATTCAATACCATTCAATTATCTTGGAGATTATATACTTTTAATTCAATTCCACTGATTCGTGAGCATGTACAAAAATAATTTCTCCAGCACCATGTATGCACAACCTTAATCACTATAATAAGTATACTAATCTTAGCTATTAACTAGAAGTTATTCGAAGTTTAAGCTGGAATTAGCAGTGTGGATTACTAAATCTCATACCTCATATCATATCCATGCTTGTAGACTAAACCCTCGCCTAATTAAAAGTGTAAACTGTGTACGAAGTGAAACATGGTGTGTAATAGTATTCGAGATGTGGATGTTGAGAGCCAATTTGTGAGAGATGAAAGTCGACGGCCAAGGAACATCTTCTTCTCACAGTCTCTTAGGGTTCCAAACGTTAGTTACATTGAATCAGCTGTATTCTGTAACGTCTTGAGTTATGCTAAAATCGAGTTCAGAAAGCTAAAAGCTAAACTTCAATATTTAATTTTCTTGAGATTTATCTATTTAGGTATTCACTTAGAAATATTTCCAAGAAGTTTTTTATGAACGCGATTAGTATTTAAACCTTTCAAAACTTACATTTTAAGCTAGTTACTTTCCCAATTGTACTTCGATTTTTTTTCAATAATATCGAAACTTGATACAAAATCATTGTTTCCCTATTGGGACTGAGGATTAAAGTAGGATCGTTTGGACGGGGCACCACAAGGGCGATCTTACTGCCCCATTCTATTAATAATATTGTCAATAAACACCACCTTACCTGACTTGGTGACGTTGTGATCGCCCTTGCCTCTTGCTCTGGTAGATGATGAGACGCCAAGTTTTGAATTTACAAAATGAAAAATCAATTAATTCAAATTTAGAAAACTTTATCGAAGATGAAAAACGACTTCCTAGTGGAAACAAATTGTGATATAAGAAGGTCGGTAGGACTAGCAATTAGGTTTAGGGGGATATTTAAAAGGTGAAAATACTTGTGGTCAACTCAGAATACAATTTGAAGTCAAAATTCACTTGCTTGGAAAATTTCACCAAGATGGCGAAAACAAAATAAAATGAAGATTTCCATAAATGTTATTCATTCTATTCCTTTAATTCTTATAAAGCAATCTCGGAGCATTGAAATCATGATCGCTATGGTGAGTATGATGATACCATTCATGTATTCATGTTCTGTATTTATTCCAAAAAACATCGAAAAATTACGAAACCAAAAAAGGAAGTAAAAAGTATGGTTCAGATGGTATAGGGTAGGCCTATAAGGTATGCGATATCATATCACAGACACAATATCAATAAAACGGATTATGTCCCATGAAATATTTATTCTCTGATATTAACAAAACATATTATGTACAGTTACATTTCTTCAATGTATACATTCAATCACATACAATATTGAACATTTTCAAAATTAGGCCTACAGTATTTATATAATACATCCCATTTCATGAGTTAGGTATAATTCATCTCAAATTATCAATCAAATAATCATTGGAACATAATTTAATTGGTAATAGGCCCTTAGTATTCGATTGTCTTTCTATTTTTATCCATTCTATGTACACAATTCCAACTATGAGTTTTCTGTCATTACGTAAAACATATGGCTTTAGTATTCTATTTTTACTTTGTATTTGTTATCTATTCTGATAGTTTTTCACTATCATTTTGAACGCATGATTATAGCATGCAATCTATTGAAGCCGCAATTAGACAAGGTTCTAGGTGGATTATTCATTCATTTAATAATAATGGAAGGAATCAACTATTATTTCTACCTATAGTTTAATCAATACACTAAATTCTTACCATCACAGGTTTGGGACTAAATATCGTTTCACTCTCTTTCATGAGTTAGTTCCATATTTCGAGGAGAAATGGAACGAAATAAAACTAACAAATTTGTCGTTCCAATTTGACATCACAACAGATCTAAAACATCATTTTTATCTCACGGATATCACAACGAGATTAGTGTAATATCATTATTTTATTATGTACATTTTCTAATACAAAAAATACATATCAATTTATAATAATTCATAATAGATCATTTTCACACTTACAAAAACGAATGTTTTTTTTATCACAGATAATTATAACACTCTAACATATTAAACTGTTCTTTACAGCTTTCACCATTGACCCGTATATTCATACTTCATCCACATTATTCAACAATACCTTCAAACCTATTTACAATAATCAATAAAACATCGAACATTTTCATCAATACATTGAACAATAATATTTCTCCTACTTGAAACAAACACTAATTATAATTTGTTTTACAAACATCATTTTCTTGGTACATGCTATTAGTTCTATACTTTCAATAATGTAATCTATCATTCTGTGATACCACTGGAATACAAAATATTTTTATCGTGTCGTTTTCTATACATTGAATTATCCAACTTTTGCTTTCAAGCTATGAATATTATGATAACAGGACATCGAGTTTTGAAATCTGTTTTTCAGTTTTGAATGTGTAGTTCATTTAATGGTTGGGAAAACTTGTGTTTATCTCTAGGTTTTAATGTCGAACTCTCAAGAACACCAGTAGAGAAGCAAGAGTCTTTTGCACGTAGAGGAAAGTATGTTCTAATTATTTCGGCGCTGATCGTTATTTTTAATTGCTCGTTATCACACAGTATTTTAATGATTTCACCCTCCATTTCACATCCAAATGAAGCATTAAAGAGTTCATATCAACCGTTTTAAGTTCTATCATAATTGAACGTAGATTCAGCAGAATTATTCTTTTGGATATCAACAATTTTATATAGCATGAAAGAGTCGAATAAAAAAATATATAAATTCACTAGGTATAATTCCCATCATAATTGATTTGAACTCAATCTTCATCAGCAGAACTGATCATTTTTGACGTTCAATATAACCTCATTCATTGCGCTTTAATGCGAAGCAATCGTCTCGCAATTTGCGTTCATAATAAGACATTGTTGGACACTGAATTATTGGAGTCGAAAGAAATTAGCAGTGAAATCAAACAATGCATTAGTAAAATGGCCGATAATATGTTCATAGCAGCAGTGGATCCAAGTGGCCGACAAATTGTCACATTGTTGGCACTTTCAATCCAACTGGCTGGCAATTACAGGTCAATGTTGAATTATGAGCTTGGAGAATAGCTATATCCACGTCGATGATAGCTTTTGTTCTAGTTATTAGTAAGTTTTGGAATTTGAAAAGGTTGCGGGCTACTGGTATTGTTAATGGGGACATAAAATATAATCAACCAATCCCTACTCTGAAATTAAATTTACTCCTGCTTTCTGTTTGAATGGAACTTTATTATTTCGTATCTGGAATATCCGATCGCTGTCAAAACATAATGTGACCCTAGTATTTTATATATACGTATCTATGACTTTTAATTGTTACATAGTGGAGAAATGTTGGTATTTTATCTGCAATAAAATCATAATTACGAAGAGAACATTTCGAACATTGTAGGTGTATGCTTAGTATATCATTAGTGATTGTATAGAACGGTAAAAGCGTAATTCAAAGAAACCGCAGGTGGGTGTGGGAATTAACCGTTATCAACTGGGTGGGTGTACCGTACTTTATTTAATGTTTCACATTCATTACGGAGTTAATTTTCTACGCCACGGGCGGGAAATAATTAAAACTGTATAATATTTCCAGCTTGTCAACATTTCAGGTAAATTACGTCTTGATAGAAGATATTCATTGACCTAAGAAGTAAAATTCTGAGAAGACCTTGTCTTGAATTTGTTCTGAACGAGCCAGATTGATTGGAGGAAAATCAAAATTTCGAAATCAATGGTTGAAGTTTGAATTCATTTTCGATGTTGTTGAGCATTCAACCACGTATTGGACTTAAGAGTAACATGTAATGAATATACAACTGTTCCGTGGACAAATCATTTTTGTTCAGTTCTCAATGATATAATTGGTAGATTTTCGAATTTGAGGTCATATAACGCAGTTGGTTCGAGAATTAATGGTTGTTCAATTATTTTAATTTCACGTATTGTTTTAGACTATATTTTTCATTGATATATGGGTTATCTGAAGACAACTCCAGTGGAAATGTAGCGTATGAGACATACTTTATAATTCGATGAGAGTATTTATGAAATTATTGCATTTTTGAATTGATATTTGTATGCATGATTATTCAAGTTGGAGCTTGTTCGGAGACTTATTCACAGATATTTAACATTCAATCAAGAAAACGCCCTATTATCAATGAAAAAACAATAATTGCCTGTTTTCTCTACTTTTTGAGTTTCACAATTGGGAAAGTTCTGTAAACATTCACAGACCCCAGAAGATATATGTTGTGAGTACAAGGTTTTCTAATTTAAAATACGTTTTGAGTGAA
>OU015467.1:30329035-30362198 GCA_907164805.1 Brachyptera putata | reverse complement strand
TGCACAACCTTAATCACTATAATAAGTATACTAATCTTAGCTATTAACTAGAAGTTATTCGAAGTTTAAGCTGGAATTAGCAGTGTGGATTACTAAATCTCATACCTAATATAATATCCATGCTTGTTGACTAAACCCTCGCCTAATTAAAAGTGTAAACTGTGTACGAAGGGAAACATAGTATGTAATAGTATTCGAGATGTGGATGTTGAGAGCCAATTTGTGAGAGATGAAAGTCGATGGCCAAGAAACATCTTCTTCTCACAGTCTCTTAGGGTTCCAAACGTTGTATACATCGAATCAGCTGTATTCTGTAACATCTCGGGTTTTCCTAGAATCGAGTTGAGAAAGCTAAATCTAAACTTTAATATTTAATTTCTCGAGATTTATCTATTTAGGTATTCACTTAGAAATATTTCCAAGAAGTTTTTTATGAACGCGATTAGTATTTAAACCTTTCAAAACTTACATTTTAAGCTAGTTACTTTCCCAATTGTACTTCGATTTTTTTTCCAAATAACATCGAAACTTGATACAAAATCATTATTCCCTTATTAAGACTGAGAATGAAAGTAGGATCGTTTGGACGGTGCACCACAAGGGCGATCTTACTGCCCCATTCTATTATTAATATTGTCACCAAACACCACCTTACCTGACTTGGTAACGTTGTGATCGCCCTTGCCTCTTGCTCTGGCAGATGATGAGACGCCAAGTTTCGAATTCACAAAATGAAAAATTAATTATTTTAAATTTAGAAAACTGTATTGAAGATTAGAAACGACTTCCTAGTGGAATCAAGTTGTGATATAAGAAGGTCGGTAGGACTAGCAATTAAGTTAAGGAGGATATTTGAAAGGTGAAAATACTTGTGGTTAACTCAGAATACAATTTAAAGTCAAAATTTACTTGCTTGGAAAAATTCACAGAGATGCCTGAAAACAAAATAAAACGAAGATTTCCATGATTGTTATTTATTCTTCCGATTCTTCTGAAGCATTCTCAGACCAATGTGGTATATATTATAATTATGCTATACATATATTCGTGTTCTGTATTCATTTGAAAACATCGAATAATAACGAAACAAAGAAAGGAAGTAAGGTTTAGATGGTATAGGGTAGGCCTATAAGGTATGCGATATCACATCACAGACACAATATCAATAAAACGGATTATTTCCCATGAAATATTTATTCTCTGATATTAACAAAACATATTATGTACAGTTACATTTCTTCAATGTATACATTCAATCACATACAATATTGAACATTTTCAAAATTAGGCCTACAGTATTTATATAATACATCCCATTTCATAAGTTAGGTTTAATTCATCTCAAATTATCAATCAAATAATCATTGGAACATAATTCAATTGGTAATAGGCCCTTAGTATTCGATTGTCTTTCTATTTTTATCCATTCTATGTACACAATTCCAACTATGAGTTTTCTGTCATTACGTAAAACATATGGCTTTAGTATTCTATTTTTACTCTGTATTTGTTATCTATTCTGATAGTTTTTCACTATCATTTTGAACGCATGATTATTGCATGCAATCTATTGAAGCCGCAATTAGACAAGGTTCTAGGTGGATTATTCATTCATTCAATAAAAATGGAAGGAATCAACTATTATTTCTACTTATAGTTTAATTAATACACTAAATTCTCACCATCACAGGTTTGGGACTAAATATCGTTTCACTCGCTTTCATGAGTTAGTTCCATATTTCGAGGAGAAATGGAACGAAATAAAACTAACAAATTTGTCGTTCCAATTTGACATCACAACAGATCTAAAACATCATTTTTGTCATCGGATATCACAAATAGATTAGTGTAATATCATTATTTTATTATGTACATTTTCTAATACAAAAAATACATATCAATTTATAATAATTCATAATAGATCATTTTCACACTTACAAAAACGAATGTTTTTTTTATCACAGATAATTATAACACTCTAACATATTAAACTGTTCTTTACAGCTTTCACCATTGACCCGTATATTCATACTTCATCCACATTATTCAACAATACCTTCAAACCTATTTACAATAATCAATAAAACATCGAACATTTTCATCAATACATTGAACAATAATATTTCTCCTACTTGAAACAAACACTAATTATAATTTGTTTTACAAACATCATTTTCTTGGTACATGCTATTAGTTCTATACTTTCAATAATGTAATCTATCATTTTGTGATACCACTGGAATACAAAATATTTTTATCGTGTCGTTTTCTATACATTGAATTATCCAACTTTTGCTTTCAAGCTATGAATATTATGATAACAGGACATCGAGTTTTGAAATCTGTTTTTCAGTTTTGAATGTGTAGTTCATTTAATGGTTGGGAAAACTTGTGTTTATCTCTAGGTTTTAATGTCGAACTCTCAAGAACACCAGTAGAGAAGCAAGAGTCTTTTTCACGTAGAGGAAAGTATGTTCTAATTATTTCGGCGCTGATCGTTATTTTTAATTGCTCGTTATCACACAGTATTTTAATGATTTCACCCTCCATTTTACATCCGAATGAAGCATTAAAGAGTTCATATCAACCGTTTCAAGTTCTATCATCATGGAACGTAGATTCAGCAGAATTACTCTATTGGATATCAACAATTTTATATAGCACGAAAGATTCAAATGAAAAAATATATAAATTCACTAGGTATAATTTCCATCATAATTAATTTGAACTCAATCTTCATCAGCAGAACTGATCATTATTTACGTTCAATATAACCTCATTCATTGCGCTCCAATTCGAAGCAATCGTCTCACAATTTGCGTTCATAATAAGACATTGTTGGACACTGAATTATTGGAGTCAAGAGAAATTAGCAGTGAAATCAAACAATGCAGTAGTAAAATGGCCAATAAGACGGCATGTTTATAGAAGCAGTGGATCCAAGTGGCCGACAAATTGTCACATTGTTGGCACTTTTTAGTCCAACTGGCTGGCAATTACAGGTCATTGTTGAATTATGAGCTAGGAGAATAGCTATATCCACGTTGATGATAGCTTTTGTTCAAGTTATTAGTAAGTTTTGGAATTTGAAAAGGTTGCGGGCTGCTGGTATTGTTAATGGGGACATTAAATATAATAAAACAATCCCTACTCTGAAATTAAATTTACTCCTGCTTTCTGTTTGAATGGAACTTTATTATTTCGTATCTGGAATATCCAATCGCTGTCAAAACATAATGTGACCCTAGTATTTTATATATACGTATCTATGACTTTTAATTGTTACATAGTGGAGAAATGTTGGTATTTTATCTGCAATGAAATCATAATTACGAAGAGAACATTTCGAACATTGTAGGTGTATGCTTAGTATATCATTAGTGATTGTATAGAACGGTAAAAGCGTAATTCAAAGAAACCGCAGGTGGGTGTGGGAATTAACCGTTATCAACTGGGTGGGTGTACCGTACTTTATTTAATGTTTCACATTCATTACGGAGTTAATTTTCTACGCCACGGGCGGGAAATAATTAAACTGTATAATATTTCCAGCTTGTCAACATTTCAGGTAAATTACGTCTTAATAGAAGATATTCATTGACCTAAGAAGTAAAATTCTGAGGAGAACTTGTCTTGAATTTGTTTTCAACGAGCCAAATTGAAGTTGGTTGAATTGAAATGGTTGAAGTTTTAATTCATTTTCGATGTTGTTGAGCATTCAACTACGTAGTGGGCTTATTTGTAACATGTAATGAATATACAACTTTTTCGTGGACAAATCATTTTGGTTCAGTTCTCAATGATAAAATTGGTAGATTTTCGAATTTGAGGTCATATAACGCAGTTGGTTCGAGAATTGATGGTTTTCAATCATTTTAATTTCACGTATTGTTTCAGACTATATTGTTCATCAATATATGGGTTATCTGAAGACAACTCCAGTGGAAATGTAGCGTATGAGACATACTTTATAATTCGATGAGAGTATTTATGAAATTATTGCATTTTTGAATTGATATTTGTATGCATGGTTATTCAAGTTGGAGCTTGTTCGGAGACTTATTCACAGATATTTAACATTCAATCAAGAAAACGCCCTATTATCAATGAAAAAACAATAATTGCCTGTTTTCTCTACTTTTTGAGTTTCACAATTGGGAAAGTTCTGTAAACATTCACAGACCCCAGAAGATATATGTTGTGAGTACAAGGTTTTAAATTTAAAATACGTTTTTGAAGTGAACTATTTTTTTCTTTGAATGTCCATTTTTCCGTACGAATTGAACAAATTCAATTGGTTCTGAAATATTTTTCGAATAACATTCCTAATAACTCAATAAATCCCCCATTTTCTGTGATGGAATTTTTTCAAAAAATTATATATTTCCAGTTCTTACCAAACTATATCAAATACATGCGCTTGGCGTAAACACAATTTCTCAAGAATGTATTGTGAGTTTAATCAACTATTCAAAAGTCCATTACTCTCCTTTAGTTTGTATAACATAACACCTAGTTTAGCACTTGATTTAGATTGTGTATGAAGATGGACTATGTACATTAAGCGAGTACCGCCGGGAGGTTCAACGACGTAAGCCTTCAGCTGGCTCCGAGTGGGACGCTGGGAAACGCTGTGAAATTATTCAGGACAACAACAGTTTTAGTAGACAGACCCTGGAAGTTGAATCTATTTATAGCAGGCTTATAGTTCGAGAGATGAACCTTTAATTAACATGCATATCAAATGTGTTATGTTCATAGTTAGTTTATCGACGCACTGTAATATTAACTGATATATTGTCTTTCTCTATTACTATCTCTCTCTCTCTCTCTCTCTCTCTCTCTCTCTCTCTCTTTCTCTCTCTCTCTCTCTCTCTCTCTCTCTCTCTCTCTCTTATATATATATGGGCCTATATTCTTGAGAATAATTACTATTATTCCGGAATATTGATTCCTGCTGATACGTAAAAAAAAAACTAATCGAATTTTCAATACGTTTTCTCCGTTTTTTCATTTTTTTCAAATACGTTTTTTTGTCAACATTTTTCAAAATGTTAACAAAACAACGTAAAACGTAAGCGTGACGTCAGAAAGAAAAAGAAACGATCATTCTCTATAAAGTGTGAAAGTTATTGCGAGGTGGCCGTGAAGATTTACAGGCTGTGGGCAACTCTGACGTTGAAAAACCAGCGGCCAAGTGATACTGTCTCTCACTCCCAACTAACCACGCCATGATGGATGAGCCAGTCAAGGCGTTAGATCAACATTTACTGATAACGAGAGAAGAAATAAAACTGTTGCGTGCAACGCTGTGTTGGATAATAGATATTTGATGACAGTTTAAACTATACTAATGAGATACTGTGAGAATTTTGTTGAAAAATATAATTTGCCAAATGAATTGTTAGATTTCTTTTTAGTAGACATTTTGAAAAGGTCAGTACACATTTTGAAAAAACATTTGATTGATTCTTATTCCCCTCCCCCCGGGGCCTCTTTTGTATTCAATTTTGTATACTATTTTCATATACAACTCTTCATGGCTTATTATATTTCATGAAATAATTATCATTTCACTTCCTTATAGCTTCGGGTTTTTGTTTAGTATTTCATAACCATTCACATCTTCTTGATCTATTATAATTTTTTCATTTATTAAATCCATTGGTCAATTTTCTGTGTCAATCATGACAGCCATTGTATGTGAATGACAGAGTCTTCATTATAAAGATACATACAAGGATAGTATTATCAAGCAAATTAATGGAGGGCAATCGATAAAATTTCATACAAAATATATGAGAAGATGGGAAACCTTCATTAGTTTCAAAATTATCAAGTATCGTATGATTCATCCTCATTTATTCAACCATTCTCAATTTTGTGATTTTTCTAACCTTTTTTCCAATATACACATCTCATCTCAAATAATGATCAATTATTCTGAAAAACGTATTCAATGCAATAGAGATAGCGCACAAACTAGTTCGGAATTTGTGATAGATTTTTTTTTTTTTTTCAATAACATCGAAACTTGATAAAAATCATTGTTCCCCTATCAAGACTAAGGATGAGAATTCAATATACTCAAAAAATATATCTCAAATTACATAATTTTTCGTTTATTGCTGAAATGAGTTACATCTATGAAAAGAAGCCCAGGCCTACACCGAATAAATGAGAATCCATTCCATCTAGATAAAGACGTCTAACTAGAATCAGTACTATTACATATAATTATATTAACATAGAAGAGGTGATAAGTATTAAAACCACTACACTGTAGCTATTTACGGTAGTTAAATTCGCATGCTTCTCTTCGATGGACTTCATCTTATATAATTTATAGGTCCTTACAGTACCTGAAGTTCAAACACGCTACCTCCCTGTCATGTCTAAATATAACTCCCGCCCCCGTTCCACCCCCACCCCCACCCCCACCCCCACCATAGAATGATCACGTGATGATTCCCATAGATAGAGAGAATTAAATCACCAAGAAACACGGAATGTTACTTCCAGGAATTTGTATCAGTTTAAAACGTCGGTTGTTTCTAGCGTTTGCATTGTGTTCAAATTATTATCATGCAGGCTATTAATGTAATTATATTACACTTGGAATTGTTCTGAACTTATGAATGGAATATGAATTGTAATGTCGAGTTAAATAAACGGATGTAATCAAATTGATCGAATGAATTTGCCGGAAAGTAATACAAGAATAATTATTCATTCTTTATCGTGAAAAGTTACCATTAGGCCCTACTGTTCGAAATGATTGATTTTGTACCTAACGTCTTCGATAAATTCATTTCTCAATCGATATATATCTATCTAGTCTATCTATTTTTTGAGCGAACTCAACTCAAAACTTTGATTTTTCAAGATTCAAGAATAAAGAAGTACTATACCAGTATTATGCCAGTAAACAGTACCCCTAGCATTGGTGACCATTTTTAGTTCTAGGGTTACGAGCATGAGAATAGAGCTAACTAGCAGTTAAAGTGTTATCAGCATTTTTACTCATGTTATTTGCTTACAACATTCTCAGAATGAAGGTAAGTGGACTTGTAATGCGGATGTTGAGTAGTTTCATTTATCGTAATCTATTGATTTATAGACAGACTAGAGTCACATTATATCAATTCATTCGAATAATGCCGAATCGCACTTTATATTTCATAAATTAATTTCTGACGGTTCCAATCAATCAGTTTACTATTCACCAATTTCTTCAAAACTTTTCATAAATATAATATAAATACAATTTTATTCACAGCTTGCGTGAAAATGAAAAATCAGAAAATAATTGCAATACCTCCTTCATTCAATGTCCATCAATGTCTTGATTATACACATCGAATCGATACAAATTCGATATATAAATTTGAATCGATATACATAATCAACAATGTCACCCCTCTCATTATTCGGTAGAAAAACTAAATCGTAAGAGCGTAATGAAAAATAAATTGGCACTTATTTATATTTCGTCACTATTTTCTCGACGATTTTGATTTTGAATCAAAAGATCTGTTCTGCGAAAAGCAAATCAAAATTAAATATTCATCACTAATTTATTTTATCAGCCTTGTGTTCCTATAATAATATATCGATCTTCGCAGGTAGTAAGCCAAATCAAACATGGTCGGCTCATTCCTCATATTTCATCATTAATTTTTTTTATATCATACATTAATATTACAATATTGCAATGTGTAAACATATCTAAATCTTTTAAACATATAAATATGAATAATATGAATTGGTACTTAATGCCACGCAGTCTAGAAGATTCTATTGGATCACTGAACAGAATCTGAATTATGTTCCGTATTTTTCTATAGATTCGAAAGTTCCCGCCAATATTGGCATCAAATGTTGGCACCTAACCAAGAGTAGGTTTTAAATTAGTTTTTATTCAGATTAAATAACTTCTTCGTTTTTGTTCTGTTTTACTATTTCAAGTTAGGTCAGTTTGGTTTGGTTTGGTTTTTGAGTGGGCAAGATTGGGTTGATTAACCCTTATTTAGGTTGCGCGTAACAACAACAACAACAACAACAACAACAACAACAACAACAACAACAACAATGTTCCATTGTGAGACATACCTCGATGGTTCGATGAATAGAGGCTGCCTATGGTTGACGATATGAAGGCTATTAGTTGCCAAGCAAATCATGAAAAATCATGCAGAACTTTTTCGTACTAAATTTGAATTGGCACTCTAAATTCATAGCGTGTGTGTAATTCCAATTCATATTATTCATATTTATCAAAACACGACTACTGATAGGCGTGGCTTATAAGTTTGCCATGTGGGAATTCAAACATACCCTGATTGGTATAGTTTTATTTCCGCATAATAAGCAGCTAGTCCAAAGGTTTGAATGTTTCATACACTCAGTGAATGGATCAATCACTAGTCATCGAACAATTTCCAGATAAACTAGATATATATCAAATATTCTCTGATATTCCATGTCGAGTTTCTCACTGAATCATTCAAAATATATCGACACATTGACTACGTATATCACACGGTCGGGAAACGGTTCAGGCAAACCGGTTCACGCTGAAACGGTTCAACAAATGAGTGTATATCACAATAATTCAGAAACACTGTGGCAAAACCGCGGTCAAAACGTTTCAGCGCAAGCCATTTTAAATATCCACGTACGTCAATATATTAGTATATATATTGGTAGTATATTGGTATATATTGGATATTGGTGACGTAAGTCGGTATATAATCGACAACGAAGCTGGAATTCAACAAGGATCGATTCATCGCTCGCGTTCAAGATTACCCTGAATCGGTTTGACGTGTATATCAATCGTATCGAGTTCTCCAATTCACTTGCCAAACTGGATTGGAACTGAAGTGTTTTACACCAAAACCGACAGGTATATCACCATCTGTAAACCGTTTCAGCCTGGACCGGTTTGACTAAACCGTTTCCCGACTGTGTGATATACGTAGTCATTGTGGACTCGAGATACATTTCAATTGTATCAAACATTTATCTCAAATTAATCGTCCATTACTTTCATTAGCGTTAATACATCCCAATTACCTTGTCGCCAGTGCACGATTACACGTAATACGCAGTTTGTGGCGTTTTCCAACAACTGAAGCAGCAGGGAAATACGCACATGAGCGTGTTTTTGAACGCCTCTCTGAAGTCGCGATTGAAGTAAGCGTAGATCAAAGGATTCAGCGCCGAGTTGAAGTAGCCGATCCAGAATAGCACGGCCACCACGACGTCCGGACAATAACAAGCAGCGCCACACAGCGTCGTTATCACGTACCTGAGGGGAGAAACATGACGGTGGTTATATGAGGTTAGGGAAGGGAATTGGTATTTTGTATATCGGGAGATTATTGGTATTTTGCCTGATGTGGTTGGATACTGTGATTGATCCGTACGGGTACGTAACGGGGGATAGAATTTTTCTGAAAAACGGTTTTTAAATAGGACTAAAAGTGACCAATGGGAACGCCAAGATTTGTGACGTCATGAATCGGTTACCGACCCGTGCTATGATACTAGGCAAACGCAGGATGTGCGTTGTACGATGAGCGAGATGTCTATATAAAGTTCAATCGAAAACTCTACAAACCTTGATCATTTGAAATGAACTTCATCCGATGTCAATGAATCTAGAAAGCCGTGACTTCGACAATGAAACATTTTTCAACCAATATTTCTATCTTTCCGATGAATAAAATACATTTACTATATTATTTTCTCAAAAACGGCTGGTCCGAATATCAAACCAAATTTTATTCATGCATATTATTCTTGTGTTCACATTTGTGGAAAATTTGAATCATATTGGAGAGATTTAATTTTTCAATTTTTTCCACTTAGCCAAATCATATGGGGTTTTCAGAAACTTCTAAATGATGTTTCTCAAAAATGGTCCAACCGATTAGACCTCAAAACTATACAGTTCTAAGTTAGATAAGTTTGCATATACAAAAAAAGTTTCATGTCGATCGGTCAAACCCTGCGACCTGTGCAGTGTTTACAATGAAAAAAAAAAAAACGCACAGACAAAGTTCCGTAAGAGTTCAGTGAAAATCTTCGCTACGCTCATCTAATCATCTAATGATAGAGTAGCGTCAGGTGTCGATATGTCTTTGTGGTGCTATTGGTAGCATAGCTGGATCACGTTTTAAAGGTCCACGGTTTGACTCCCTGCACTGTTACTCCTTTCCTAGCAAAACAACTATCACACGTTGAATCGAGCGCAGGGTTTTGGTTTAGGTTGATTTTTTTCTATTTCACCACAACAAAGAAATTATCCACATGGATGTTGTGATTTTCAACTATGGTTCTTAGTCCCATTTAAAAACTGACTCGCAGAATAATTCTCGCTGAAGAGGGGAAAGGTACTCTCTCCTTCACTCTTCCCCTACTTTCCCCACACTTTTCAAACTGCTGACTAATTGAATATATTCTTTTCATATGAATAGTACGTTCTTTTTGCTGGAGTATATGATAATATTATATGTTTACACATTCATACAGAGAGAGAGAGAGAGACAGAGAGATAGAGAGAGAGAGAGAGAGAGAGAGAGAGAGACAGAGAGAGCAATGCTTGGAACTCGTAGTGGGAGAGTGAGTCAGACAGTACGGATATTTGGATGGTCGATATAAGACTTGGTCCGGGAATTGATTGTGCTACAGATCATTGAATTCTGTATTTTGTCGAGAGTTTGTATCTTAATTAAATGTGGTGAAGTGTAAAGTGAGGTGAAGTGGGTGAAATTACTGAGACACTGAGCACGCCTATTTGTGTTCTTTCACTCCCCCACTAACCTAACCGACATATTACAACCTACAGCAGCCCCCCCTTTCCAACAACAGCATCAACCTACCCCTAACCTAACCAATAAAAATCATCCCCTCCACTCTCCAGTAACCCTCTCCCAAACATCATGAAAACCATCAGATTCAAGTGAGTTTAAAAACTTTAAAAAGTTTGAGAATTCAAAAAACAAAAGAATTTAAAAAGTTTATAGAGTTCAAAAAACAACAATCCACAACCTCCCGCAACTTTTTATGAGAGATATAAACAAGATATTTCAGAAAATACAAAAAAATCGAAAATCAAACACCAATTGGCTATGCTCAGTGTCACAGTAAAAATACCGTGAAGTGTACATAGTGATTGAAGATTGTGATTGAAGTATCGGCACTGAGACATCCCAAGCTACGATGGGCGAGAGGGTAAGTGAGATTTACCTAACAAATTTGGCATGAAATATCAACATGAAACTTTGCATTAATCATTACACTCATGTTTGAACTTGGTTCTTATGAGTGTTTATTTCATATTTATAATAGTGAATACTATAGATTGATCTAATTGAAATAATTACCTCAGTTCTCAGTCAGCCAATTGGCTTCACTATGAGAACTGGAATCGAGTCTGCAGTGGGTTTGAGTCCCAAATAATTCATGGGTTTTGCAGACATATCATCTTCAATATTATTCTCTCATCACCCTTATAACGAACCCTATAACAATGCCCTATGAAAACCTATAAACTACCCTATAAACCGCAATAATTATCTCTGAATTATTTCTTTTGTTTTAAAAATAATTTTAAAGAATATTTATTAGAAAAAGAATTCTATAAGACGAAGGATTTCTGGAAGAAGGTAGAGTAATATGAAATATCCTAGAGTATACTTCATAAAACTCATGGATGTTGACGGAACATAACATTGTATTCAATGTGTTTTGTGAATACAAATTTATCCACATGGCTATTGTTAACGTGTCGGTGGAATTGCTAAGTGAACAATGATGGTCAATAATCAAAATGATTGCCCATCCTCCATCACATAATATGCGTTGTCTTGATAAAAGTTGAAAGCGAAGTGTTTGGGTTTAGTTGGAGAAGTGAATCACTAACTACGACTTCAAACAAACATTCAACCTCGACTAATTACTAGTTACTACCAATTAGTTATGCAATTATAAACCGTAACCAACTTATTGAAAGCCTTTAATTATCGTTACTCAGCGAAGCAAGTTAGTCGTTCAAAACAGAGAATGAGAAAATAAAAATACGAACGGTTTAATATTTGAGATAATTAATCTGATTAACACCGTAAAACGCAGTTCAAAATATTATTAATCATGTTTAATTTCTTTTCATCTGTTGAATGACGATGTATCAGACGAGAAACATGTTTATATAAACATGAACATGGAACCATTAGCGTCACAAAGAGTGTAATCAGTGAAACAATTATAATAAAACTGCGTATCAGTAAATGTGTAATGGCCTCCCTCGGTAGCTCAGTCAGCTGAGGCACGCTTCAGACAAAACGTACATAATCACCCCGTATAACCCAGCTGTTGGTGGGGTCGTTAAGCAAACAATAATCATCATCAAATGTGTGATGCGATTGTTGCCACATCCGTTGGCGATAATATTTCTGTAGGTCGGTTTTAAATGGAACTGACAGTGACCAATGGGACGTGATATAGTCTACGACGTGATATAGTTGCATTGTCAAAAGAATAAGTCTATGTGGCGTTACTGTTAGTGTAGCTGCATCATTGCTCGGGGTCCATGGTTCGAATCCTGAACTGGTAACTTTTTCTTAAGAATAGAATAGACATTAAATGTTGTATTTGGCAAGGTTTTGGTGATGTTTTGTTTATATGACTACCAAAACGAAAATATCTACACAAATAATCTGATTTTCAACCATTGTACTCAGTCCATTTTGAAAACCGACTTGCAAAAATATCTCGCAATATTCTCGCAAAGTATTTTCATTCAAATTGTCATATACATTCATTACAAAAATGAGAGAATACATCTGAATCATTTTATTCTCCAAGACCACTTCAATTTCACTGTGTATTAATTACATTATATAAAAACAATGATTCTCTTCACTTACATCCCCAGAAAACAACTACCGTTACATCCCATTCTCTATTCCGGAAAAAAATCCTATTACAATCCTATTTAAAATCCTATCCTATTATCCTATTATAACTTTCCCAAAATATATCCAAAATGTTCGGCAAAGCGTGAAATTGAAACATTAATTGCACGTAATATATATATATCTCCAGCCGACTTACCACAAGAAGAATGGCAGCCAACATAACATGAATGCCCCCATGATTATCCCCAGGGTTCTCGCCGCCTTGTGCTCGGTTCTCCAGCTCACGCTCTGTTGCCGAACTGTCGTAGCACCTGGAAAACAACACAAAAACACTCATTGAAAACTTCACTCGGACTGCCTGTGTTAATTCGGTCATGTTCGTGCGCTTTTTCTCAGGAACGGTTCGTTCAAACTAACCACTGAGTGTTTTACATGTTGTTCAGATCTCTGTAATGACTTGAGATGCATCTGATTCTCATTTAAAAAATTTCGATTTCAAATTTCCAAATTATTCCTGAATTAATTTATGATGATTTTGATTCTAAAAATGGCAAATTTTTACGATTTATGACAAATTTTTGGTTTCATAATTTTTTGAAACTCTCATGTCATTCTCTTGCCTATTCCTGAGATAAATGAGATGTGAGAGAAATAAAAGTGAGTGAGAAATTGATTATCTCACATGAAATGGCCAATTATTATTCCTGGATAAATTTTCCCCCCTTTTTTCTCATATCTCAATTTGCATTCAACCTCCTATTTTGATGGATCTGATGGTTTCTCACAATCTTCATCGTATTTCATTATCAAGAATACTAAATCTGTATTTAGTGAGATGAGAAAATTTTCTCACTTTATTTTCTCTCATCTGATTTATCTCAGGAATGAGGCTCCAGGTTTGTGTAATACATTCATGAATCCTCTGTCGAATTTTGAACGAATTTGGTCGGAGAAATATTAAGGTTCATTTTTACTAGAATCATTATTCTAAAATAACGGACATTGAAAAGAGGTGACATTTAGACTTAGCTTGCCTAATCCTATGGGAATAGCACTTCGCATAACTGGAAATATTTCCCGAACCAAATATAATATGAACATGTTCAAACAAATCATACCAGTATAATCATTGTCACATTTCCAAAAAACAATAGAAAATATATCATTTCAAAAAAAAAACTCGGTAGTTAATTTCACATGTCTCTTTGAGTAGATTTCCCGTGGGTTGGTGTGTATAGGGGAGAGGTCATATAGCAAAACACTGTTGAATCACGGCCAATGGTGAAATATACATTACATATCGGATTAAATCTATATGTGGACGCAATACATGCTAATTCCTGATGCAGGCTCTCTCCAGAGTACGGAAATATGAGGGAGAGATGTTGGGTCTTTTAGGATTGCGTGGTGAATAGAGTTCAAATTGTATTTTAAATCGGATTGATGTGATACTCAATGCTCTCTTGATCAAGTAGTGTACCGGTTTTACCGATCTTCCATATATATATTATATTCCAATGTGAACAGAATAAAATAATTACGTCGGGACAAATATTCTCGCTTCTCTTTTTATACATGGTGAAGTTATTAAGTGTCCAATTTCAACTCTACGTTGAATTTGTTGTGCAATATTTCAGATAGTAGTGTGATTTATACCACGTTAACAACATGAGAAACTATTTAGTGGAGGTGCCGGATAGAAATGGCACTTCCATCAAATAAAAACTTTTTCTTCGAAATATTGAAAAGAAATTGAAAGAAATTGATGAAATACAGCTCTGGAATGCTGTTTCCTATTCATCGGTACGCTAGCTTCAATCCAAGGTCATTTATACCTATAAAGCGATCAATTATCTAATAAAAGAGCTTAGTTGGGTTGGTGTAGAGAGTTGACTACTTTTCTCATTTGAACGATGATTTGTATTTCATTGCAATACGCTGCGCGAAACGACTGCTATTACATTACGACTTCGACATCATGGATGCTTACTCACAATTTGTTAGACATCAGTTGTGAGCATAGATCAATAGTTTCTCGGCCGGGTCAGTGAGCGAAGTATATTAAAAGGTAACGTTTTATGTTATTAAAAGTTTATGATTGTTTTATGACACTTTGGAGTACGTCGTGAGAATTTCAAATGTTAATTGGCATCCGATTCTCTGAGGAATTGTGATATATGCGTTGTAGTTTGTGGTTAAGTAGGTCGGGAAAGTATATGTTTATTCAAAACGATCCGATTCGAATAATATAGTCCCTAGATTCATGCTCAATATAACACAATTTGTAATGTCATTCAATCAGGTTTGATTTCATTTAAATTCAAATTATAATAAAATTCCATAGAGATACGTTTCAGATGAATCATTGTAATGTTATTTCTAACGTATATCAAGTTCCAACCTATGAAATAAAAAAAGTTTATATTTGATGGAAGTGCCGTCTTCATCCGGCACCTCCACTAAAAAGTTTCCTCCGAGTGATTTCACGCGTTGTCACCACGGAGATATGAGAGAATCATATCCACGGTGGAAAGTAGATTCTTTTGATCAGAATAATCATAGAACCTTCAATAATGAGATAATCTCGATGCAATTGTAAGGGTATCTATAGCATGAATGTTGAAATATAAATATTATTGAATTATAATATCGGTGATAATCATAATGATAGTAGTTTTTTTAAATTGTTGTAGTTCGAATTGGTTGAATCAATCCATATTCATATTCTATAAATTTATTTAAATCCATTCAAATAGTGGATGAACTTCTGTTTTAGTGGATGTCCAGCGATAAGTTATTTGATAACAGGGCTGGAGATTGAGAATGAATGGATGTAGTACTAGTAGTCTCTAGTTATATGCTCTAATTATGATAACACTCAGTCTACATTATATAAAATGTATACATTTTCCATGTAAAAAGTGGATACAGAAGTGAGTAAATATGGATTCATGCAAAGAACGACGCGGGAATGGAATGAATTGGAAGAAGGTATCAAGAATATAACGAAGATCGGTGATTTGAGACGAGAGCTAAGAAAAAAAATAACAAAGTATAATTTTATCGAGTATGTTCGATTGTAATTTCATTAGGTATAGTAACTATTACCACCTGTTCTATGAACAATCTGTGATGAATAAATAAAATATGTAAATATGTATGTAAAAATATTCACATATATTTTTCATGTTTTCAATATATATTTCTTGTAGGGCTATATAAATGTTACTTTCTTTATCCCGAGCAACAACGTTGCCCTTATCTCACTCACTTTATTCTCAAACAAAGTAAAAACATCTTTTCTCCAACTTCCAGATTTGTCCCGCATGCTCAATATTTGTATTTTTTGCCTATTCCGAACATGTGTGTAGCAACCATACCTGGCTACATATGCACGAATGCTGTGTCGTGAAATCTTACTAAGCTAGACATATTGCTGCTCCGGGTTGCCAGCTGTTCCCTGGAGAACAATATTTTATCGCGAACCCAAGGGTGAGTGTGCGAGAACAGCTAGAACTCAACCTAGACGAATCTGGTGATATTAATTCTATGTCTGTTTGGGGTTTGGGGTTTGTATTATGTAAGACTATGTAAGCGTAGGCTATGTTTATTTATATGTATTTTTTCCGGAATACGTTTTGCTTACGCGATCAATATGATTTTTGTAGACACTCATGTACTTATACACCTCGGAACTGTATGGTTTTCGAGAGTATCGATTCCATCAATTCTGGAAAAGATAATGTTTTGATATTTTTGATCGATATTGTGACGAAATGCGAACCACAGGTAGAATAGTTCGATTGATCATCACTATTTGTTCTGTGAAAACGCAATTCGATGAAAATCTCATAATAATACCAAATATGATCGGCGGGTGATATTATGAATGAATTTAATTGAAATTACCAGTATGTACGTGAAATCACGTAATTATTTACTAGAATGTTGTAATCAGTAATAATAAACCAATCCCAGGCGATGAAATTATCGGATGAAATTAATCGCAATAGATTAATCGGAATAGATTCCGAGCCCTTTCTGGAACCATCACATGAGCCCTAACACTCAAACACGCATTCTGGTGAATAATTCAAAAGCTCACTTTAGTTGATATATATTTTTTTTTATGATCATGGTCATTCCATGATCACTGATCTAAACTTTATCATACACCGCCCTCTATATATTTGTTGCGTGTTACAATACAAACCGGCACCGTTTTATTTACAGTAAAACAACCCTCATCCTAATACACCTCCACCTCTAGGGTGACTCGATACGTATCAGAGTCAGTAGCGCCACCGTATAGGCGCCATCGCACTGCGTCGTTAGAAACATACATGTTATTATATGTTTTTATGTTCTTAACCAGGGGTATCAAAACATATCTGCCCAAGGGCCACACTGATGCCTCCACCAAGTCCCAAGGGCGGACAGTAGTACAGCGCCATCTTGAAGAGAGCTATATAAATCTCATTGGATCACAGTTAAAATTCTCAATTTCATGCGTATGTCATTTTTTTGTGTTTCTTGATTGGTCGTTGAATAAGAGCGTCCCCATCATTTTGATGCCACTCGCGGCTTCCACAAAATTTTGTGGAAAAAAAATCATATTATTTTTGCCATTTTCAATCATTCTGATTATTATTTTGTATGATATGCTCATTCTGTAAATCTCACTTTGTTTTATCGAAATAAACTAGGACGGTTCGGATTGGTGGTGTCACTTATGGTAAATTCTCAGGATAAATCTCATATCATTAATAAATCACAGTTGAAATGTTAAATTTCATCTGTATGATTGTGAGTGTATCTCCTAATTGGTCGTTGGATGAAAATATCTACCCATTATTCTGTATGATTCACTTATACTGTAAATTTCACTTTTTACAATAATCGAAATAAATAATGATGAGCCGGATTGGTGGTGCTCGCGAGCGTACTTTGGAGACCCCTGTAATCTAAACGAGCAAATAGAAATGGAGAAGGAAGACTATAATTTATACTGTTTCGCATTCTGAGGATGTATTCTATCTCGTCATAATCTGTGTGAGCAATAAATAATCACCGTGCGAAAATATATCCGAACCCTCCCGCCCTACTCGCTTCCTTTGTTACGTTTTACATACGAATGAAAAATAAAATTCAGACCATTTTTCGTTCTTGTTATTTTTTCTAGGTAAAGAGTTAACATTTTCCCTTGTTTTGTTTTCCAAAAAGACAGCGTTGATATATAAAATGAAACATTATAAATAAAAAAAGTGTTCTCTCTCCCGAGAAGAGACGTAGCTAGTAGATATATCGTGCGAAACTTAGAACGGAGTGTTAATATTTTATATAGAAATGACTTCACCTTTTACGACCGTTGCTGGCTACTCTTCCCTGATTACTTTAGATGTTTCTCTTTAAAAGGCTTTTTTATACCTGCTTACAACTTGAAAATGTTGGTCCGTTAAAACGTTAGAACGTCAAAACGTTTCTTATTTTATTTTTTCCATGGATCGTCTGAGCTCGTGATAGTGGTTTAACGAATATTAGAGACTGAAAGATGATTTCAGGAATGGAATACGTGGAGGAAATATTGAATCTAGAAATTTCGGATTGGATGATTGTGGTATATTGGATTAGGTAAACGCAGCACACGCGTTGTAAGATCAGAAAGATTTATATAAAATGTAATACAAACTTCAGCAAATTGTTTTAGAATCACTCAGCCGATTTGTTTAGTGCTTGAGAAAGGTCTCGGTTGATGATGTTTTCATTACATCTCAAAATTGAGGATGATCGAAGTAATTACATTTCGCGTTTGTTTTCGAAATTTATTGTTGAAACCATGAAAAACTTCTGTAAAGATGGTCGGCGACGGGGATCGAACTGGGTACGAAATTCCCCTCGCCTCCCGAATCACATGGAGATATTTTTGTCTACTATGTTGGTAAACGACCTCCTCCATTTTCACATACATTATACTCTAGGGAAGACTCGATCGCTAATTTATTCACTTTGTAGAATATTTCCATAGCAATTTGAAACTTCCAACCAACACAAACACTTTTTTAATGGATGCCAATAATTCCAATAAACACCGTTTTCCCAGAATAATCCACTAGCCGCTTTGCATAATCGTGCAGAAGTTTCAGCGGGAACACATCGCACATCGCACATCGACATGTGTGTACCCCTTAATGAGCGTTGTTCAATCTAAACTGGAAACATCCAGCCACAAGCAATCCCGATAATACAGACTTTTTAACACTATCTCTCTCTCTCTCTCTCTCTCTCTCTCTCTCTCTCTCTCTCTCTCTCTCGCTCTCTCTCTCTCTCTCTCTCGCTCTCTCTCTATATCTATTTCTCTCTCACACACACACACTGTCTTTCTCTCTATCTCTATCTCATTTTCTCTATCTCTCACTGTCTCTATCTCTCTCTCTCTCTCTCTCTCTCTCTCTCTCTCTCCCTCCCACTTCACCGCATTCACTCGCCCGGCAGATATATAACATATAACACCAGGGTTTTCACAGCCGGTTTTCTCGTAGATTTATTGATGAATGCAGACGAGTTGAATTTTCCGGGATTTTGAGTTGATTCGATTAGCCTTTTGTTCTCGTTTATACAATCATCATGTGTATTCTGTACGAAACAGCTGTTGTGATGAAGCGTGCAGCATTTGTCTTCATACATCATAATCACAGCTGTAAATTGTGATGTTGAGGATGGTTATGGATAATAAATTACTAATTAGTAATCATTATTGGTATTCAGTGTGATATAATATGGTATAAATAAAGTAGAATACAATCTTTGAGATAATTCATCATTGTTATGAAAATGTATAAGAAATGGATGAAGAATTATTGTGTTGAAATTTATGGGCAGTTTATCATTTATTTGAAAATATTAAGAAAGTATCCATTCATGCTGCTTTATACATTTAATAAAATCACATATTATGTTCATACGAATTTATGGGACATTTTTTTTTCTTGTACTGTGTTGATTTTTCACTGAATGAGCTTCTCATTGAGCTCTATTCAGTACGGATTATTTTAATGATGATATAAATCGAATTCGGGTGAATCATCCAGAAAATGTATCAGACATTTTTATATAACTACATGGCAACACAGACAACTGAGAAATGAAATGTAAGTGATCAATGTTTCCATTTTACTTGAATTCCATTGATTCCTCAGACTCATTCCTTCAAATTCCAAACATCGCAGTCACTCATCAAGAAAGATATGTTACTTTTTCAATCGAATTCTGGACATATTCAGGCCTGAAAATCGCCAATTCATATATGTGTATCATTCTTCACAATTTGAAACCTTCTTACAAATCAATATGAAATCTCATTCTATATTTCTTATTGTTGTTCGAAGAAAGATTTCTCCGAAAGGACGGAGTGGAAGCGGAAACACTTTGGTGGAGGTGCCGTGATTTTTCGAAGACCCAATTTTTCAAATAATTCAACCATCTTCACATTGAAATTTTCCGATTGAAAATATTTCCGATACAATCTGGACCATGAGTCGAGAAGTAAATATATTTCATCCACCACAAAAGTATACACCTGAGATTAAACTTCAGCATGACGATAAACAATAATTACATAACACTAATCTATAATAATGCCACACCGATATAGAATGAATACATTAAATCCTATGATCCAAAACCCGAACTAACATGCACTCTGCATAGTCATTCCGATCACGTGACTTGCTTATCCCACACGTTACACAGTGGCTAATCCTGGCTACACATAATCTATAACTTATAAGGCTATTCGGCTTTGAACAGGAGTAGTCGCTTTGGACTAGTTTCAAGAAACTGGTTAACGAAGTGTTATCGTTACTGCACACAACGCTACTGCATGCATTTATTATGTGCAGCCTAGTACCGATGAATAGTATATATACGTATAGAATCTCATGAATATATATTTTTTTTCATGAATGAGCTTGGTATACTCGTTAATGTTATATATATATATATATATATATATATATATATATATATATATATATATATATATATATATATATATATATATGTTTGATCTTAGGTTTTCGCGGACATAGGTAATGTTGTCGTTGGTTTCCGGATAATGCCGCGTATAATTTCGAGCAGTTGTTCGAAGAAAGATAACTCCGAAATGACAGAGCGGAAGCGGAAACATTTTGGTGGAGGTGCCGTGATTTTTCGAAGATCTCATTTTTCAAATAATTCAATCATCTTCACATTGGAATTCAATCATCATTCATGAAATTCAATCATTCAATTATAAGTGGCATTATCCGGAAACCAACGACAACATATATATATATATATATATATATATATATATATATATATATATATATATATATATATATATATATATATATATATATATATATATATATACTACGAATGGTATGTATATATAACGAATACCATTGGAAATGGATTGAAATTGGCATCATCTTATGTCACACGGTCGTTCCGAATGGAGAGAGACATGGTGAGCTTTTTCTGTCAAAATCAAACACTCCACTTCATTTCATTTATAGGCATATTAAATGTTATCCACCTGCAATGAATTCTTTCGTGCAATTCGATTCTTAATTCATTGAACTTTCAAATGAGCTTGAATAATGACGTAAGTACAGGAAAGATCAACTTGCAAAGACATAAGACAGCCGTGGCCCTCATAACTACTCTCTTCCAAATACAGGATCTACAGTTCCAATCAAACCCACTCTAATCAAGATAACCTAATACACACTCTGATAACCTCGGATAGTTCCCCTTTAAAAGTTCTTAATCAGAAAAAAACGTATAAAATCCACGTGATATCAAGACAATATTATTGAAGAGTATTGGATGGGGAGAGTTGGCTGTGGGCCAGAGTGTGAAAAGTTCAATACTAGTTGCCTGAAGGGGTTGAAAACGGTGGCAGTGTTCTAGTGGTCTAGGGGAGGGGGAGAGGGAGGGAGAGGGGTGAAGTACGCCATCTTCACTGCAACCGACCCCCGGGCCAAGCTAATCTCTTCTCTCAAGTCACTGTGGATATCTAGACCTCGGCAAAAATACCCCACTATACACCATATATATACATATATATATACATATATATATATATATAAATATATATATATATATATATATATATATATATATATATATATATATATATATATATATATATATATATATATATATATATATATATATATATATATATATATATATATATATATATATATATAATATTATATATATATATATATATACGAGTGTTTTGTCAGAGTAGAAGTTCAAGGGTCATGATAGTGTGTTTGTCTAGACCGCTATAGATATAAGAAGTTGGGAAACCATAATGTGGGTGAAGCTATATAAGTGTTGCCAGTTTAGTGGTCATAACAGCAGTAATAATATGTAATCAGAATTAATTTCAGAATTTTATTATAATGTATCATTATTTTTCACACTTGCGATAATATGACAGTTAGAAGAGTTGGAATTCGAGACTTGAAAAACACAGAAATATTGATAAGACGTGGGAAATGTGTGAGATTTTGAATGCTTTCTATAGCTTTGAACGGTATGAACATCCTCATATAGAGTTATAAATTTTGAAAATATTCATTGAATAAACGACTTCAATGTTCATTTCGCGTTTATCGATTGTCAAAATTGAAACCTCCAAATTGAGTTTCCCACGTTTAATCTATAACAATTTGCGAGCTAATCTCATATCATTTTTCAGACTACCATGATAAAATCTAATCCAAAGATTGCTTACCAACTGTGTTGTACAAACTTCAATAATCTGACTACATAATCCTGTTTTAACGCCAAATATTCAACAATTTCGAAAGATGAAGTTTTGTACCTTGCCGTAAATCTCATGGAAAATCATGATACACTGTAAATACCACAGCTATGACGACTCTATCCATTTCCCTCATTTTGGTAGACTAAATTATTCTTCCACATTAAATCGTGTATATCATCCGATCCTATCGGCTCACAGTTCAAAGCTTGAACCGATAGGAAAAGTCATCTTTCCACCCGGCTAAACCATGTCGGATTACGCAGCATACAACAGGTATCAGATGAAGGGAAAACGGTCGATTCAAGTTTCACATCAGAAGAAAATGGCTGAAAGCAGCGATGCGTCGTCACTGGTATTTAATCATCGATCAACTGTCATGGCGGCCGCTGAGCCACCGACCTCGCAAGTGATCCTATTACTCAGCCTGTCATTTCTCAGCGATCACGTGTCTCTAGCCACAAGACGCTTACTCCCTCAAGTCGTTATCTCGCTACTGCGCACGCGCACGATAAATATTTTAAACTTGAACATTTAGTCTTGTATGTTCATTAATTAAGTTGCTGTAAAGGGGAATTTAATCCTTGTTTACCCTTGATAAGATTAAAATCAAAATATACAGTTAAGCTGGGATTAATTTTATTTCTCCCGTTTTAATAGCGACCGAATTTAATTATATTTCCCATCAGATTGACTGTCTGATTGTAAGTACGACTGCAAACTAAACATGAAATATTTTTTTCCAAATGTCCAGGTGATATTTGACTAGTGAAGACTAGTAAAGTAAAGTGTTTGCTAGGCGAACATGAAATAGTATGATAGTAGTGTAATTGTCTCCTATTAGTTTACGCTCTAAACGATCATCGTAGAGCAAGCAACTGTCTTTGGAATGATAATAATTCTGCCATCACTTCTTTCCCTGTCCGAAAAAAATCCAGGCCAACCAACTCGAGATGGAGCAGTTAACTCTCCCATTCCATTTTGATTCATCAATCAAAAACAAACTACGTATAAAACAATTGGAAGAGTAACTTCTCACACAATCAATCCACGAATCAGTCAAGCCAATAATTAACCGATATATCAATCAGTGAATCAACCAAGCGTGTAACCAATCGATCAGCATGGAAGGTTATTTGTTAAATCCAATATTTATACAATGAATGTATACCATAAATGTTTTGAACAACCCCCTGCAGATAAGGTGACGGAAAATTTACGATTTTCTTTGGAAACTTTTTTCAGAGCCGTGTGAGGGATCAACATGGAGGTCCATTCAATTGATTGCGGAAAATTTTTATTTCGTTCCGATCCAATGTGTGGTTCTCCGAACAAAAATTCTTGAACACCCCCTCGCGCATAGAGGTGTCGGAAAATTTACGATTTTCTGTGAAAAATTTTCACAGAGTCGTGTAGGATATCGAAATGAAGGTGCGTTCATTTAATTGCATCAAATTTCAATTTCGTCTCGATCCAATGTCTGATTCTCCGAGAAATAATTCTTGAAAACCCCCCTGGAAAATTTATGATTTTCTCTGGAATTTTTTTTTCGAACCCGTGGATAGCATCACAATGCTCAAGCGATCGCTAGCTTTCGGAAATACGAACGATCAGCCCGATCGCATCGTGATTTCTCCAGCAATCGCCGATCGAAGATTGTCAATTTTTTTTTATCGGACGGGCAAACCGAACATCGGATTAGGCTAAACTCGGATTTTTATGCATTCAATTGGATGTACCTTCATTTTGATACCACACACGACCCTGTCAAAACTTTTCCAGGGAAAATCATAAATTTTCCGACACCCGATCTGCAGGGGTTGGTTCAAAACATGTTTGCCGGAGAACCATACATCGGATCGGGCTGAAATCAGAACTGTACGTCATCAATTTCGATTATCTCAAATTTGATACCACTCACGGCTGTGTGGAAAGTTTTTCAAAGAAAATTGCAAATTTGCCTTCATTTTCAAGATTTTTTTTTACGGAGAACCAGACATCGGATCGAGCTAAAATCAACATTTTTGGCAACAGATATTTCGTACCTTCATTTTGATACCGCACACGGCTTCGGCAGAAGAGTTTGACTTTTTTTCAAATTTGGTTTTTTCCCCGTACTAGTACCCGTCCGACAAAAAAAAATTGACAATCTTCGATCGGCGATTGCTGGAGAACCCACCATGCGATCGGGCTGATTGTTCGATTTTCGGAAAGCTAGCGATCACCTGAGCATTTTGATGCTACTCACGTTTTTCCAAAAGAATATCCAAAAAAATCATAAATTTTCCGAGAGGGTATTCAAGAATTTTTTTTCAGGATGACCAGACATCGAATCGAGACGAAATTGAGATTTTATGAAATTAAATGAACGTACCTCAATTCCGATACCACACACGACTCTGAGAGAAATTTTTCAAAAAAAATCGCAAATTTTCCGTCACCGGTATGCGCGAGGGGGTGTTCACGAATTTTTTTCTGGAGAACCACACATTGAATCAAGACAGAATGAGGAATTTCCGCAATCAATTGAATGTTCCTCATGCCGATACCACACACGGCCCTCTGAAAGCTTTTCCAGGGAAAATCATACATTTTCCGACACCCCTCAGCACGGGGTGGTGTTCAAAACCTGTTTTCGGCGAACCAAACATCGGATTCTGCCAAACTTGGATTTTTACACATTCAATTGAATGTACCTCCATTTTGATAACACACACGGCTCTGTGAAAACTTATCCAAAGAAAATCGTAAGTTTTCCGACATCCCTATGCGCAGGGGGTTGTTCAAACGTGGTTCACCGGGCAAACCAGACATCGGATTTGCCAGACTTGAATTTTTTCGCATTCAATTGAATGCACAGTCATTTTAATACCACACACGGCCCTCTGAAAGCTTTTCCAGGAAAAATCATTATTTTCCGACACCCCTCAGCACAGGGGGGTGTTTCAAAACCTGTTATCGGCAAACCAAACATCGGATTTGTCCAAACTCGAATTTTTTTCGCATTCAATTGAATGTACCTTCATTTTTATACCACACACGACCCTGTCAAAACTTTTCCAGGGAAAATCATACATTTTCCGACACCCGATCTGAAGGGTTGGTTCAAAACGTGTTTGCTGGAGAACCATACATCGGATCGGCTGAAATCAGAACTGTACGTCATCAATTTTGATAATCTCGAATTTGATATCCACTCACGGCTGTGTAAAAACTTTTTCAAAGAAAATTGCAAATTTGCCTTCATTTTCAAGATTTTTTTTACGGTGAACCAGACATCGGATCGAGCTAGAATCAACATTTTTGGCAACAGATATTACGTCCCTTCATTTTGATACCACACACGGCTTCGGCAAAGAAGTTTGACTTCTTTTCAAATTTTGGTTTTTTCCCCGTACTAGTACCCGTCCGACAAAAAAAAATTGACAATCATCGATCGGCGATTGCTGGAGAACCCACGATGCGATCGGGCTGATTGTTCGATTTTCGGAAAGCTAGCGATCACGTGAGCATTTGATGCTACTCACGTTTTCCAAAAGAATATCCAAAAAAATCATAATTTTCCGAGAGGGTATTCAAGGGATTTTTTTAGGATAACCGGATATTGGATCGAGACGAAATCGAGATTTTATGCATTAAATGAATGTACCTCAATTCCGATATCACACACGACTCTGAGAGAAATTTTTCAAAAAAAATCGCAAATTTTCCGTCACCGGTATGCTCGAGGGGGTGTTCACGAATTTTTTTCTGGAGAACCACACATTGAATCAAGACAAAATGAGGAATTTTCGCTAATCAATTGAATGTTCCTTCATGCCGATACCACACACGGCCCTCTGAAAGCTTTTCCAGGGAAAATCATACATTTTCCGACACCCCTCAGCACGGGGTGGTGTTCAAAACCTGTTTTTCGGCGAACCAAACATCGGATTTGGCTAAACTTGTATTTTTTCGCATTCAATTGAATGTACCTTCATTTTGATACCACACAAGACCCTGTCGAAACTTTTCCAGGGAAAATCATACATTTTCCGACACCCGATCTGAAGGGGTTGGCTTCAAAACGTGTTTGCTGGAGAACCATACATCGGATCGGGCTGAAATCAGAACTGTACGTCATCAATTTTGATTATCTCGAATTTGATACCACTCACGGCTGTGTAGAAACTTTTTCAAAGAAAATTGCAAATTTGCCTTCATTTTCAAGATTCAAGGATTCATTTTCAAGGGGAACCAGACATCGGATCGAGCTAAAATCAACATTTTTGGCAACAGATATTACGTACCTTCATTTTGATACCGCACACGGCTTCGGCAAAGAAGTTTGACTTTTTTTCGAATTTTGGTTTTTTCCCCGTACTAGTACCCGTCCGACAAAAAAAAATTGACAATCTTCGATCGGCGATTGCTGGAGAACCCACGATGCGATCGGGCTGATTGTTCGATTTTCTGAAAGCTAGCGATCACGTGAGCATTTTGATGCTACTCACATTTTTCCAAAAGAATATCCAAAAAAATCATAAATTTTCCGAGAGGGTATTCAAGGATTTTTTTAGGATAACCGGATATTGGATCAAGACGAAATCGAGATTTATGCAATTAAATGAACGTACCTCAATTCCGATACACACACGACTCTGAGAGAAATTTTTCAAAAAAAATCGCAAATTTTCCGTCACCGGTATGCGCGAGGGGGTGTTCACGAATTTTTTTCTGGAGAACCACACATTGAATCAAGACAAAATGAGGAATTTCCGCAATCAATTGAATGTTCCTTCATGCCGATACCACACACGGCCCTCTGAAAGCTTTTCCAGGAAAAATCCTTGATTTTCCGACACCCCTCAGCACAGGGGGGTGTTCAAAACATGTTTGCCGGCAAACCTACATCAGATCAGGCTGAAATTTGAATTTTTCGCATTCAATTGAATGTACCTTCATTTTGACACCACACACGGCCCTCTCGAAACTTTTCCAGGGAAAATCATACATTTTCCGACACCCGATCTGAAGGGGTTGGTTCAAAACGTGTTCGCTGGAGAACCATACATCGGATCGGGCTGAAATCAGAACTGTACGTCATCAATTTTGATAATCTCGAATTTGATACCACTCACGGCTGTGTAGAAACTTTTTCAAAGAAAATTGCAAATTTGCCTTCATTTATTCAAGATTTTTTTTCAGGTGAACCAGACATCGGATCGAGCTAAAATCAACATTTTTGGCAACAGATATTACGTACCTTCATTTTGATACCACACACGGCTTCGGCAAAGAAGTTTGACTTCTTTTCAAATTTTGGTTTTTTCCCCGTACTAGTACCCGTCCGACAAAAAAAAATTGACAATCTTCGATCGGCGATTGCTGGAGAACCCACCATGCGATCGGGCTGATTGTTCGATTTTCGAAAAGCTAGCGATCACGTGAGCATTTTGATTTTACTCACGTCTTTCCAAAAAAAATCCAAAGAAAATCATAAATTCTCCGAGAGGATATTCAAGGATTTTTTATAGGATAAGCAGTTATTGGATCGGGACGAAATCGAGATTTTATGCAATCAAATGACTGTACCTCAGAACGATACCACACACGACTCTGAAAGAAATTTTGCAAAGAAAATCGCAAATTTTCCCTCACCGGTATGCGCGAGGGGGTGTTCACGATTTTTTTCTGGAGAACCACACATTGAATCAGACAAATGAGGAATTTCCGCAATCAATTGAATGTTCCTTCATGCCGATACCACACACGGCCCCTCTGAAAGCTTTTCCAGGGAAAATCATACATTTTCCGACACCCCTCAGCCACGGGGTGGTGTTCAAAACCTGTTTTTCGGCGAACCAAACATCGGATTCTGCCAACTTGGATTTTTTCACATTCAATTGAAATTACCTTCATTTTGATACCACACACGACCCTGTCAAAACTTTCCAGGGAAAATCATACATTTTCCGACACCCAATCTGAAGGGGTTGGTTCAAAACATGTTTGACGGAGAACCATACATCGGATAGGCCAAACTTGGATTTTTTCGCCATTCAATTAAATGACCTCCATTTGATAACACACACGGCCTGTGAAAAACTTATCCAAAGAAATCGGGGAGTTTCCCGACCCCCCTATGCGCAAGGGGTTGTTAAAAAACATGTTCCCCGGGCCAAACCAGACATCGGTTTTTACCAGACTTAGATTTTTTTTTTCGCATTCAATTGAATGCACCTTCATTTTATACCACACCGGCCCGCTGAAAATTTTTCTAGGGGGAATTACACATTTTCCGACACCCTCAGCACAGGGAGTGTTCAAAACCTGTTTGCCGGCAAAACCCAAACATCGGATTCGGCCAAACTCTGATTTTTTTCGCATTCAATTGGAATTTTCCTTTATTTTGAACCACACGACCGTGTCAAAACTTTTCCAGGGAAAATCATACATTTTCCGACACCCGTCTGAAGGGGTTGGTTCAAAACCGTGTTTGCTGGAGAACCATACATCGGATCGGGGCTGAAATCAGAACTGTACGTCATCAATTTTGATAATCTCGAATTTGATACCACTCACGGCTGTGTAAAAACTTTTTCAAAGAAAATTGCAAATTTGCCTTCATTTTCAAGATTTTTTTTACGGAGAACCAGACATCGGATCGAGCTAAAATCAACATTTTTGGCAACAGATATTACGTACCTTCATTTTGATATCGCACACGGCTTCGGCAAGGAGAGTTTGACTTTTCTTCAAATTTTGGTTTTTTCCCCGTACTAGTACCCGTCCGACCAAAAAAAAATTGACAATCTTGGATCGGCGAATGCTGGAGAACCCACGATGCGATCGGGCTGATTGTTCGATTTTCGGAAAGCTAGCGATCACCTGAGCATTTTGATGCTACTCACGTTTTTCCAAAAGAATATCCAAAAAAATCATAAATTTTCCGAGAGGGTATTCGAGGATTTTTTTAGGAATAACCAGACATTGGATCGGGACGAAATCGAGATTTTATGCAATCAAATGAACGTACTTTGATTTCGATACCACACACGACTCTGAAAGAAATTTTGCAAAGAAAATCGCAAATTTTCCGTCACCGGTATGCGCGAGGGGGTGTTCACGAATTTTTTTCTGGAGAACCACACATTGAATCAAGACAAAATGAGAAATTTCCGCAATCAATTGAATGTTCCTTCATGCCGATACCAAACACGGCTCTCTGAAAGCTTTTCCAGGGAAAATCATACATTTTCCGACACCCCTCAGCACGGGGTGGTGTTCAAAACCTGTTTTTCGGCGAACCAAACATCGGATTCTGCCAAACTTGGATTTTTTCACATTCAATTGAAATTACCTCCATTTTGATACCACTCACGACCCTGTCAAAACTTTTCCAGGGAAAATCATACATTTTCCGACAACCGATCTGAAGGGGTTGGTTCAAAACATGTTTGCCGTAGAACCAAACATCGGATTAGGCCAAACTTGGTTTTTTTCGCATTCAATTGAATGTACCTCCATTTTGATAACACACACGGCTCTGTGAAAACTTTTCCAGAGAAAATCGTAAGTTTTCCGACACCCCTATGCGCAAGGGGTTGTTCAAAACATGTTCACCGGCAAACCAGACATCGGATTTGGCCAGACTTGCAATTTTTCGCATTCAATTGAATGCATCTTCATTTCAATACAACACACGGCCCTCTGAAAACTTTTCCAGGGAAAATCACACATTTTCCGACACCCCTCAGCACAGGGAGTGTTCAAAACCTGTTTGCCGGCGAATCATACATCGGATTTGGCCAGACTTGCAATTTTTCGCATTCAATTGAAATTACCTTCATTTTGATACCACACACGACCCTGTCAAAACTTTTCCAGGGAAAATCATAGATTTTCCGACACCCGATCTGGAGGGGTTGGTTCAAAACGTGTTTGCCGGAGAACCATACATCGGATCGGGCTGAAATCAAGACTGTACGTCATCAATTTTGATTATCTCGAATTTGATACCACTCACGGCTGTGTAGAAACTTTTTCAAAAAAATTGCAAATTTGCCTTCATTTTCAAGATTTTTTTTACGGTGAACCAGACATCGGATCGAGCTAAAATCAACATTTTTGGCAACAGATATTACGTACCTTCATTTTGATACCACACACGGCTTCGGCAAAAAAGTTTGACTTTTTTTCAAATTTTGGTTTTTTCCCCGTACTAGTACCCGTCCGACAAAAAAAAATTGACAATCTTCGATCGGCGATTGCTGGAGAACCCACGATGCGATCGGGCTGATTGTTCGATTTTCGGAAAGCTAGCGATCACGTGAGCATTTTGATGCTACTCACGTTTTTCAAAAAAAAATACCAAAAAAAAATCATAAATTTTCCGAGAGGGTATTCAAGAATTCATTTCAGGATAACCAGACATTGGATCGAGACGAAATCAAGATTTTATGCGATCAAATGAACGTACCTTGATTTCGATACCACACACGACTCTAAGAAAAATTTTGCAAAGAAAATCGCAAATTTTCCGACACCCTATGCGCGAGGGAGTGTTCACGAATATTTTTCTGGAGAAACCACACATTGGATCGAGACAAAATAAGGAATTTCCGCAATCAATTGAATGTCCCTTCATGTCGATACCCTACACGACCCTGTGGAAAATTTTCCGGGGAAAATCGCAAATTTTCCCACACCCCTCAGCACGGGGGGTTTTCAAAACATGTTTGCCGGCAACCAAACATCGGATCGGGCCAATATAGATTTTTCCGCATTCAATTGAATGTACCTTTCATTTCGATACCACACACGGCTCCGTGAAAACTTATCCAAAAAAATCGTAAGTATTCCGACATCCCTATGCGCAAGGGGTTGTTCAAAACATGTTCACCGGCAACCAGACATCGGATTTGGCCAGACTCGAATTTTTTCGCATTCAATTGAATGCACAGTCATTTTAATACCACACACGGCCCTCTGAAAGATTTTCCAGGGAAAATCATGATTTTCCGACACCCCTCAGCACAGGGGGGTGTTCAAAACCTGTTTATCGGCAAACCAAACATCGGATTTGGCTAAACTTGGTTTTTCGCGCAATCAATTGAATGTACCTTCATTTTGATACCACACACGACCCTGTCAAAACTTTTCCAGGGAAAATCATACATTTTCCGACACCCGTTCTGAAGGGGTTGGTCCAAAACGTGTTTGTCGGAGAACCATACATCGGATCGGGCTGAAATCAGAACTGTACGTCATCAATTTTGATTATCTAAATTTGATACCACTCACGGCTGTGTAAAAGTTTTTCAAAGAAAATTGCAAATTTGCCTTCATTTTCAAGATTTTTTTCAAGGAGAACAGACATCGGATCGAGCTGAAATCAACATGTTTGGCAACGGATATTACGTACCTTCATTTTGATACCACACACGGCTTCGGCACAAAAAGTTTGACTTCTCTTCAAATTTTGGTCTTTTCCCCGTACTAGTACCCGTCCGACAAAAAAAATTGACAATCTTTCGATCGGCGATTGCTGGAGAACTCACGATGCGATCGGGCTGATTGTTCGATTTTCTGAAAGCTAGCGATCCCGTGAGCATTTTGATGCTACTCACGTCTTTCCAAAAAAAATCCAAAGAAAATCATAAATTCTCCGAGAGGATATTCAAGGATTTTTTATAGGATAAGCAGTTATTGGATCGGGACGAAATCGAGATTTTATGCAATCAAATGAACGTACCTTGATTTCGATACCACACACGACTCTGAGAAAAATTTTGCAAAGAAAATCGCAAATTTTCCGACACCTCTATGCGCGAGGGGGTGTTCACGAATTTTTTTCTGGAAAACCACACATTGGATCGAGACAAAATGAGAAATTTCCGCAATCAATTGAATGTTTCTTCATGTCGATACCTACCACAAAGACCCTGTGGACAATTTTTCGGGGAAAATCGCAAATTTTTTCCCACACCCTCAGCACGGGGTGGTGTTCAAAACCTGTTTTTTCGGCAAACCAAACATCGGATTCTGTCAAACTTGGATTTTTTCACATTCAGTTGAATGTACCTCCATTTTGATAACACACACGGCTCTGTGAAAACTTATCCAAAAAATCGTAAGTTTTCCGAACCCCTATGCGCAAGGGGTTGTTCAAAACATGTTCACCGGCAAACCGGACATCGGATTAGGCCAAACTCAGATTTTTTCGCATTCATTGAATGCACCTTCATTTTAATATCACACACGGCCCTCTGAAAGTTTTTCCAGGGAAAATCACACATTTTCCGACACCCCTCAGCACAGGGAGTGTTCAAAACCCGTTTGCCTGCAAACCTGACATCGGATTCGGCCAAAAATCTGATTTTTTTTGCATTCAATGAAAGTACCTCATTTGATATCCCCCCCCCAAAACCCC